>CM076570.1:745631485-746131712 GCA_034641835.2 Pinus albicaulis | reverse complement strand
CCTAGTAATTTATTTTCTTTGAATATTTTATGTTTTCCTATTTTATCTTATTTTTATGCCTCCACTTAAAATACTTCCTTGGATTTTCTTTATTGGAACTCATCCAACAACCACTCCAATAAAGGTAGTACAAACCATGTCTTAGGTAAAATATAATGGTAAGGAATATGCTTATAATAGTATCCTTCAATTTATTTTAAGTTTCAATTATTTTAGTATTGATGAAGATATTATTTACAGGATCTTCACTCTTACTTTGACAAGAAAAGTGAAAGACTGGTGCTTATCACTTCCAGTTTCCTCTGTACATAGTTGGGACACATTTTCAAATAATTCCCTTCATGTATTTCAGGAATATGACTATGAAAAGGTGCTTGATTAGTTAGAAGAATTATATAGGATGGAAGGTGAGGCTTTGGATATGTTTTATATTATATTTAATTTAACTTTAATGAAATTTCAATCCAAATATTTTCATCCTCAATTCCAATATATTGGATGTTTCATACATTTAGTTTCTTTGTCATGTGATAAATATCAAGAACCAGAAAGTATATCCATTGTTGGCAATGATTCAATGGCTAAAAATGACAACTTCAATTATTCAAAAATTGAAAATACAAATTTTAATCATTATTCTGGAAATGCTCCAAATTTATATAATATTGATCAAGTAGAAATTCAAAAATATGCATGATCTATTAGCAGCAATCAACAACAATTAAATCAACTAGAGAATTTCATAAATGCACAATCTACTACTGAAATTAATTCACAATATTCTGATAATAAATTTGAAATGATGAATAATCTCAACAACAATTTGCATCCCTGATGGGGGTGTCATGTCAACAGGAGAGATGGAGGTGGTGAATGTAGAGGAGATTAGTTGGCTTCCATGCACCACCATCGAGAATTAAAATATCCTCACATGCTCATAGTTATGGTTCCTTGGTTCATCCATCGTCTCAATAGTTTCCATTTATTATCAAGGGTGATGGGCTCTGTATGTACATTCTATAGTGTTTGGGCAATAGTGAGTGTGAGGTGGCTGAGAGAACCCTCTGTCTGAGCATCTGAACTCAATCCATGGCTTGAGCCTCCTACGTATGGTTCAAATTGGTATGGTTGGAAGGCAAGGAAGTGGGTTTGGTTCAACGTTCAGCCATGGGATCTTGACACCTCTTTCATTATTGTAAAGGAGTTCATGACTGGTGCTTCTTCTGAGCTTCTGATGGTGGGAAAAGAGCTCAAGTGGGCATGTATCTATGAAAACGTTTGGTCTTGCATTGTGGCATGGCTCTTAGTGCTCGGAAACGAGGAAGGGGAGCAGTATTAGTTCAGGCTCGAGTGGCGCTCAGGGGTATGGGTTTCTTGGTGGATTCCTTCTTATTCAGTTTGTATGTAGCAAGGTTGAGCATGGAATTGGCACCCATTAAAACCTTTTGTTCTCGTGAGTTGCTAGTTTTCGGCGGCCATGTTAGTGGGGTTGGTTATAATATTAAAAAAGTGAACTGGGGTGAAGTTTCTTATGTGGGATAGGGGCCTTGCAACCTAGCATTAGAGTAGAGAGGGCAGATAGGCTGTATGCCACGACAATGAGGAAAATCAAGACGAGGTGGTTTTGGGCATAACATGGAGGATAAATGGTTGAATGGTGAGCCAAGCTCCAAATCAGAGTATACGGAGAATCTTCATTCATTTATTGTGATGGAGGTTTCTACTGCCCATTCTCTGGGCTAAGTGGAAGCCCCAGTCACCCTGGACATGATTGCAGCCCAACTTCAAGATATTCAACTCAATTTGGATAACATGAAGGAGCAGAGGTATAAGGAGAGAAACAAACTTATTGCCTATATCAATGATATTCAACATATGCAAAATAAAAATATGGATTCTCTACAAAATCTTCGAAGCCAACAATGACGCTCCCATGACTGCCTCTGAGCACTGGAAATTCAGGTGGAACAAATTAACAATCATATCCACAACTGTGTAGGCATCTTTTCTACATCGCCAGTATTCCCTCCCAATCCTCCTCCATGATATTTTTCAGTGTACTTATTTTTTTGTCGGTAATAACCATAGGCACCAGTTTCCTTGGCTCTCATTCAAGTTTACTATTTGGAAGACCTTGGGCCTTGTTTTTTCTAAAGCTTGTGATGCCCAAATGTAATCTAGTTCTGTTGTCTTGTGATTTAAATTACAAAATGATAATATAAATATTTTTTTGACCGACAAAAAAAAACAAAATTTTGCAGATTGATCAAATGCATGAAGAATTTTAACTATCTATTTTGGAAAATCAAAAATCATCTGTGCATAGAGAAACCTTTAGGTATATATGTTCAACTTCCTATTTTTCGCTCTACCTTGATATCTTTAACAATATTAATTTAATTCATAATCAATTAGGAGTTCCTTTAAAGACATATTTAATTTTAGGTAATAAAGGAACTGATATTAATAATGAATTATTAAATTTTGATATTGTTAGAGACAATTTAATAAATAATCCTAAAGATTCTCTTAATTTCTTATTCAATTAATTTCCTAGTTCTTATTTATTTAATTAGAGGAAAATGACATTAAAAAAGTTTTTTATGATGATGACTTGGAAAATGAAAATACTCAACCTCTTTTCTCTTTAAAAATGGTTTTGTCTCACTCTCATATTCCCAATTCCTTAGATGAATCTATTTTTGAATACAAAAAGAACTTTAATACAGGAATTATTCTGGTCCATTCTAATTTTCAAACGTGCAATCATCATACTAATTCCAGTATTCAAGAAACAATCCCAAGTTTTTATTCCTGCGATGATGAAGTACCATTTTTGGATCATAATCTTCAAATATTAATATTCCCACAAAATAATGCATATAATGATTTCCACTTCAAAATTTCTATTAACACCTGTGGAAAGGAAATTTTCGCAAATAAATCCTAGCTGTGTTGTACCATTATTTGTAATATTTATGTATATCACAATTTTCCTTTTTCTTATTTTCCTCAATTAGAGTTTGTTTTTATTTAGAATTTCATTTTTAAACTTCAGAGCACATTGTGTTGGCACTTTGAGCATTGAGGCATTCAACACTCATGAGGTGCTTAAAAAATTCATGTGGTAATCAATGGGAAATTTCTAACCATTATCAACAAGGAATTATTATTTCTTATTTTTATTTGTTGTTCAATCTATATTGACACGTGCATTTCTTTAAATTTATTTTTTCATGAACTTTAGCACATGAGAGTGTAACATTACAATCTAGAGAACAATCTATTTTTTCTATAGGTATTATAAAATTTCCTTTTAATTCCCATCAAAATTTTGTTAATTAATTTGGGAAAAACATAGGAATTCCATTTTTTAAGATTTCTTTTCATGCACTCCTTTTTGTACATAATAATTCTAGTTTACAACATCTTATAACATTTAAAGGCATATCATTCAATGTCAGCCTGTTGTTTTCTCTTCCTTTGAACTTCTTTCAAGTACCAATGGAAATACATCCTAATTTTGATGATCCCATAGGAAAATTCTTGGAAGAATTTCAAGGTAAGAATTTTGTAAATAATATTATTATTTCGAATTTGTTAGATTTACATACTAGGCTTAATTTCTCTTTTAATAATTTCGTTGCACTCTTATTTCTATTGTTAATCTGTGACATTTTCATATGTGTAGGAAATAAAATTCTTGTATGGTTTCACTAGAAGTATGACTATAATTAGTCATATGCTCTCTCAGTAAGTTAGATTAGGAATAGAATTAGTTTAGTTCATTTCTCTTATTTTTCAGTTTAATTTTCTAATTTTTAATAAATAGGTAAGGTTAGAATGTTATATCTCTGATCCATTTCTTCTTGGAAAAAGTAGATTAGATCACTTTGGATTATGCACTTGTATGATGCTCTTGATTATCCTTCATCACAAAATTTTATCATAAGATTGAAATTTCTTTTCTCAAACAAAATTATGAATGATGAAATTTCAAAGAATCATTACAACTCAGCATACCAATTTTCTAAATTCGCAATCATTTCTTTATGGTCGCTTTTCCTAATTTTTGTTAATTTAAATGTGAAAATGATCTAAATTTCTCATTACATAATAGCTAGTTGAGAATTGAATAATGAGATGATTTTGAACATATGAAAAACCATAGATACCACAGGGAGAATGTTGAGATCTATAAGGTAAATTTAGAGTAAAATTTTTTCCAGTTATGCATTGACATGTTCATATTCATCTGTTGTCAATTTCTCTTTTTAATTAGTTTGTTTCTTATCTCTGTTTGATTCTTTTTTAGGTCTTCATTGGCTTAAATTGGAGACTTGATTTTTCGTAGAAAACTTATTTAGCTTTAGAAATAAAGCGAGTGAATAGTCTGCAACATGTTTAGGGGAGTATTTTTTATTTCATCAAAATATGGGTATTCTACATTAATGCTCCTCTACATATTTTCCTTTCTTTGAAAATTTAGCGATATGAGTCAATAACCTAAATTACTGCCTCGTTGTTGTAGCTAGAATGAAATTCTTGACTCTTTCTTATTTAGTTTTGACAGAAGTAAAGGAAGATCGCACAAACTGATTTTTGTAGCAAGTTATAAAATGCTCCTATCCACCTTTGCTTATTCTAAATCTATATTTTCCAAGGTGAGTTGAACCTCTACATTGCACTCATTCATATCACATCCTTTTTAGTCACATTTATTTCATCCAAAGCGACTTAGAGTCTCTAGCTAGTAAATCTTGGAATTTTGATCCTCTCTTATTCATTCTTCTGATATTTCCATTTCTCTCTGTTCAAAGCCTTTCAATTTCTTCTATTGGTAAGATATCAGATTATATAATATTGTTGGCCACTCATCAATTCATCCATTACTATATAGTTTTAATTATCATTATATTCACATGAAGTCCTCTTTTCTTTTCTTTGTATATTTACGTTGACTTCCATGTTACTCTGATATTCGAGAACTTGGATGCATTTTTAATTATAATTTTGTCCAACATCCAACTATTCATTCCTAGAGATGAATTTATGATTTTGGGGATATACATTATTTATGGTGTGTGCACATGGATATTATCTTTGTGTCTTCTTTGGAAATTGAAATTCACATGCACAATTGAGCATATTTTTACTCTTCTCGACATTTTTCCCAGCTAATGAAAAAACTCATCACTTATGGCCCGTTTACATTTTAGTACTTGTCCCATTATTGGATGCCGATTTTATTGTCTCAGTAATATTTTAATATGAATCTTCATTTTCTTTTCATGGCTCTCTTGATCGACCACTATGGTAATGCAGTAGTTGGTAAAACAATTTGGAACAGTTAAAGGTAATAGATCATGGGAAACCTATTTTTTAATTCTCTTGTAGTTTTCCTATTTTTGATATATCATTTCATATTTATCAGGTAGATATTAAATTACTTTGCTTGTATTCACAAAATATTGTTGCATTGTTGGGGTCTTTGTCTTGATTCTTGACATTTTATGAAAATCATGGAGCACATTTATGTAATATGAAATATGAAAAGACAGAGCATAATTATTGTTAAAATTCATAGAGAAGCATATCTTCATTCTCATTTTTTATGGATTCAATTTACTGCAGATTCCTTGGACATGAAATAGAAGGAAAAGACCCTCTAGCAGATGTTTTTGAGGAATCTCTTATAAAAATAGCCCAGATATCCATTTGTAGCAGAGGTCACTGGAGGAGGCTGGCGTGTGGATATTTTTGCGGATGTTTTTTTTTGCGGTCCACTTATAATCCTAACATGCACTGGTGCACTTGATATATATGTGACACACTAGTGCATAGTAGGGGCTAAGAAGCATTGCAACGTTATTTTTAAGTATTAGGAAAATGATGGTGCACTTCATACATACAATGCACCAGTTTTTTTTATATAAAGCGCATCAGTGTGTCATTCAAATGGCACACCGAGACACTCAACATTTCGGTGTTATTTACTAATGACGATGGCCTAGTGTTGTTAATGTAAAATGATGCATTAGCATAGGGTTTTTATTCAAAGGAATAACTTTTCGCTCTATACAAACCAATCTGGTGCATCTCAGTAATCCATCACACCGTAAATAAGTGCAGTGTGCCATTGCTACAATCGCCCGATGTGTCTCATAATCGACCACACCGAAAAAGGGTTAGTTTAAGAAAAATTTACTGGCCATAAAAATTTCATTTTTACATGTTAGAGTGTTGTAGAGATCTCAAGCACTAGTGTGAAATCCTTCTGTGAGGAGCCCTGCCATTGCTGCTCCCATTGCATGCATTGCTTCCGTCCATTGGTCACTATGTGGACTTCGAATTTTCCAAAACGGTGGGAAATTTTAGTTTTTAGGATTCTGTTACAAATATGCCTCCTTGACGCACAAATTTTTAGGTAATCTACTTATTTATCATCAACTTAATATTTTTGCAGACTAATTTTTAAAATTGAGCTAAAATTCACTTTTTTTTTTGAAAAAAAATCCTGCGTGGTGCATTTGAGCAATTGGGCTCGCACCGTTCCTAGGTCTTCCTATACATTTACAATTCGCACCATGAACGATGTTGATGGAAATCACACCAGACGGTTAATGTGATAGCCCGGTGTGGTATCGAGATAAAGCGCACTGCAATAACAATAAAATTCTATGGTGCATGTCGGTTTCTGGCAGGACCAACGGTTTATTTTATTTTTAAATTAACAATTTATTTACAGCGGTGCATTAGTTTATCGGAACACACCACCATATTTTATTTATGATGATGCATTGGTCAAACATACTACACCTAGGAAGTGTGTGTTTGGTACCGCACCGCTAGTGGTAAAATGTTGCAAACTGGCAGTGCGTTGTGCTATAAAAAACACCCCAGGGTGGATATGTTTTTTCAACGCACTGCTAAGTAATAGTTTTTTGTTTTCGCGATGTGTGAGGTTTTTTAATGTGCACCATGGATGGTACGTGATATAAATGTATGCACCGTTGGTGGTGCATGACTTTTTTTGTGGCGCACCAATTTTTTTTTCCATAAAAGTTACATTTATATATTTTTAAATACATTTTTCATTTAATAAAAAAAATTAGGTTTTATGTATGAGGAAGGCTGATGTATTTAATATGTGAATCATTCAGAAATGTCCAAAAAGAGAGGAAATATACCAACAAGAGAAGAGGGATGAAAATTATAACATGATACAATAGTGGGAGGCAAGGGAGAGGGAGAGACTTTTGTACTCTTGCCCTATTACGCCACTCACCAATTTTCTCTTAAGGGATGCAAGCCTCCTTAAGTTCTATGAGGAGGCTACATGTCTGAAGGGGCACAATGGGTTATTCAAAAATTTGATCTACATGTGGGATGCCCACCGACAGTCATTATGTGTCGGTCCTGACCAATGGTACTGACCCACTAAGGAGAAAATTTATTTTATTACAGGCCTATCTAGGAGAGGCGAAGATTTGCCCCAATTATTTGATGTCCTTTTCGGTTATGCAACATGCAGTCACTTGGTGTACTCCTAGAGATACATTAGAGATGATATAATTTCTCCTGTAGATTTTTGGGTGTCTGGTGGAAAACTAGGGATTGATTCTTTTGGTCCAGAGGATGTTAGATGCCTCTCACTATTACTTACAATCATTGCACATTATACTAGTGACGGGAAGCACATTAATTGCCCTCTTTTATTTTATGTTGATTATTTATTCCAAAGGCCACGACTTGTTATATGTTCTGCCATTATTTTGTGGCAGTTTTGTATAGCCTTAGATAGATGTCGTTCAAAGGCATGTGGGAGGTTGACCTTCCCTTTTTCTTCAAAGTTGTTTTCTTTATTTTTTGAGAGGTTTACGGAGACGAGGCCTACTTTTGTGCTTCAGCCTCGTAGGCCGATGATAAAGGTAGAGATGCACATGTGGGGTGAGATGATGCCTAATAGGGGACTGTCTGAGTATCTGACTAGGATTTCTAGTGATGCACTATAGCTACTAGCGAGTGCGAATGATCACATGTTCGTGATGTTGATGTGTCCTTATGCGGGTTTGGATTGGCGAGGGTGTACCAACATCCTCTTCACACAGGATGAGCCACCAGATGGTAGAGGTAATATTAGTGTTTTATTTAAATTAATATAGTTTCATTTTATTGTCTTAATTAATTAGAATAAAATTTATTCTAAGACATTCATTAACTTTTTTTATTAAATTATTTAATGAAAATTTCTAATTATTGTTTTGTATTATATATTTTGTATATATTGGCACATTCGTTGGCGACATGATTCCACCCCCATCGGATGATCCTGTAGATGACGAGAAGATGGTGGAGGCCACCAAGGGTGAGAGACCTCCTTGGGTGTAGATACCTGCGGCATGCGGCATAGGGCAGACATTCGATTAAGGATGGAATTGGGTGAACGACTATGTAGAAACCTGGTTGATGAGGGAGTCAACCCTACAACGATTAGAGAGATCCAGGCTGATTGTACGATCATAGAGCTCTAGAGGGACATGCCACGCAATATGACGAGCCTTATGTGTCATATTGTCAGTGCTTCCAAGATACTGGCGGCTAGGAGGGATAGGCACCATGGAGATGTGCGACACAAAAACTCACCAGATGATCATGATCATGAGGGGAGTGATCATTCTAGTACTCCACCTCCTCCTCCTTCACCTCTAGCTGGAGATGAGAAGCCAGCATCTTGTCCTGAGCAGGCATATTCTGAGCATACACCATCTCAATAGGCACATCCCAAGTAGACACCATCTAAGCATGCACCTCCTTAGTAGGCACGTCCATTTGAGTAGGCACCATCAACTGAGTAGGCCTCCACTAATGATAGTATTGATGTACCACGAGATATTTGAAATTTATATGCATTTCTATTAGAGTTGTACATTATATATATATATATATATATATATATATATATATATATATGGTGCATGTATTTTATGTTCATGTTGCTGTAATTAATTTACATGTTGGTGTTCATCATGATGTGTATATTGTTAGGTCATCTTAGATATGTTCATTTAATGTGCTTGTAGATAGATGTTTATGTTATAGCAGGTATTTGAGATGAGATGTATATTTGATGTTTGTGCTCTGATGATGTTATACAAAGCTTGCAGTTTTGTTAGATGATAATGATCACAATGATTATATGAAGTTAGCGAGTTTGAAGGTGTATTTAAGAATATGATGTTTGTACGATGGTTATCATGATTGTGATGTTTATTTTTAATATTAAATCATGATATTTATTAAAATTGTAATTGTAACTATATGAATTGTCATGATTCAATTTTATTAAAATTGTAAAATTGTAATTGTAATTATAATTGTATACATTAAAATTGTGAAATTGTAATTATAATTATAATTTTAATTGTAATTGTATGTATTGTCATGACTTAATTTTATTAAAATTGTAAAATTTGTAAATTTGTAAAATTGTAAATTAATTGTCAAATTTGAACCATAACTATCGTATGCAGTAAAATTGTAAAAATGTAATTGTAATTGTAATTGAAATTGTAAAATTGTAATTGTAATTGTAATTGTATTGTGAAATTGTAAAATTGTAATTATAATTGGATGTATTGTCATGATTCAATTTTATTAAAATTGTAAAATTTGTAAACTAATTGTCAAATTTGAACCATAACTACTGCATGTAGTAAAATTGTAAAATTGAAATTGTAATTGTATGTAAAATTGTAAAATTGCAATTTCAATTGTAATTGTAATTATATGTAAAATTGTAAAATTTTAATTGTAATTGTATTTGTATTGTGAAATTGTAAAATTGTAATTGTAATTGTATGTATTGTCATGATTCAATTTTATTAAAATTGTAAAATTTGTAAATTTGTAAATTTGTAAATTAATTTTCAAATTTGAACCATAATTATCATCAAATTGAATCATCGTAAAAATTTAAAATGTTTATCGTACATATTGTTAAATTACCATAATTGTAAATTTGTAAATTTGTAAGAATATAAACAATTGTAAAATAAAAAAATCTAGAATAATATGACTATTTGTAACATAATAAAGTTTAGAAAATAATGAAAATAAATTCACTTTTAGAATTATCATTATTTTATTATGATCATACATACCAAAAATAAGGGTATACATTAATACATTTTTAAAATTTTGAAGAGATCATTCATATATATATATATATATATATATATATATATATATATATATATATATATATATATATATATATATATATATATATATATATATATAATACGATGCATTTATTTAAGTAATGATATAGTGAAAAACCACATTAAAAAAAAAAAAAAAAACTTGATACAGTGCATTACTTTCGAGATCAACATAATTGCAAATTATCAAGTGAAATGATTTTAACATTAACACAATGCAAACCAATTAATACAAAATACATATTATAATTTTTGGAAAAAAATATTCTTAGTTATAAGGTTAATTCCTCTTCTTTATAAAAAATGATCTTAAAGAGTATAAATGTTGAAATAACACATATACCATATCACTCTTTGTTCTCATCACCCTCATTATCTTCCAGCTCGCTTGGCATGATAACACTATTGTCCTCAAAAATTTGTTTTGATCTAGGGTCATGTCTCAGTATGAACCACCAATCCCTATCCAACACATCTGGGTAAAAAAACACCTGGTTTCAGTTTTTGGGGAAAATTTAAGGCTCCTTAGCTTCATCCCACGTCTTTCTAGAGTTGATACATATCAGCCTACTAATGCAATCTTCCTTTACATTATTCCGATCAAAGGTGTCCCACCACTTGCACTTAAAAATAACACAGTGGAAAGAGGAGAAGTCCACTTCAATGATCTCTTGGATCTCTTCGAAGTAACCTAACATCCCTCATATGAGGTTTTGATCACAATGGCTATCTCAACTAGATTGATTGAACTCAACGTCCACTCCATAGTATTGTGTCATGTGTTCATCATTGGCATTTTTTGTGTGAAAATGGTGTCCATATGACCACATATATGGGAACAAATGCACCTATAAAAAAGTTAAAAAATCATAGTGTCATGTGTCTAATAACCCAATTGTTAAAATATATAAAATATATATGTTATATTTCAAAGGTGCATTATTAAGTTTAAAATGTACATAAATAAATTATTACCGAGTTGCTGCACCCAATCCATATGTTTATTGCATCCTATCTAGCATGCGGGTAACAACCGGTTGCACCATATTTCTCTCTGGCTTGGTCAGCAACCCTACACTTCGGGCATATAATTGGCATATTTTATTTCAAATGACTAGGATAAGGAACGATTCCACCATTAAAACATTTGAATTATTTCCTACCACTATCCCATTTCATACCCTTTTGTTGGTACAATGCGACCCACGATTGTTTCACGTCGGAATTTTAATCAACTTATTTATTGATTGCTTCAATTTCTATATTCGCTGATGAAATCAAACCGACATATAGTAAATATGAGATCAAAATATACATTATATCAAAGTTCAACGTCAATATTTACTTTACGTAAATTTTTCAAATTATAAGTTTCTTACTCTTTATCAAGTTCCTTTTTCCATTAGTTTGGATAATTTCCCCTTCTCTTTTGTCTCCATCCCTTTCATCATCCCAAATCACCACACCTAGTGTTTTTTTCAATCTTATTGATGTACTCACTAGCATAATAGAAAGACTCATATGATATGTACCCATCTACCATAGACCCCTCGGGTATTTCCCTTTCTCGAAATAAACCTTTCAATTTCTTCATGTGCCTCTCTAAGAAGAACATCCAACGACAAGAAACCACCCCAACTAACTCAACCTCATCTACTAGGTGGATTAGAAGATGAAACTGCAAGTCCTTGAAACTTGTCGGCAGTTCTTTCTCAAACATACAAACAATCTCAACTATCTCTTGACGTCATCGTGGATGCTAGCCACATGAATCTCCTTTGACATGATCCAATGTACAAATGTAAATAATTTAGATATGGCATGCCCTAGGTCTTGGGGGAAGTCATGTTTCACCCACCCACACACAAACAAAAGATAATGACACAGCAAAGTTATAAACACATGCATACAAAATTAGGTATTTTTTATGATCCCATGGGGTAAAAAATATTAATATAAAAAATAATAAAATCATGCTTTTGACATTATACTTACTCTTGGAAGAATCAAATGGTCATGCAATTTCAAACCTGGAAAATGGTCTTCCACAGTGAAGTAAAGCCGTAGTGAAGACCCATATGAAGATGGCACCCTCACACCCATTATAACTTCCTTTGCCAAAGAAAGATCATCTATTTTTAAAATGCATGGCACATCACCTTCTTTGAAATACCAATTAGAGGGACCAGCCTCTCGTGCACTTTCTAATTTTCTTGGCAAATGTTTATTTTTAGTTTTTGAATTAATAAGATATTTCCTAACAACCAATGTGTCACTTTGTTTCAATGATATGTGCCTCCATAAAGAATATGAAATATTTTTAAATATATGCATGGGTTCTAATAAGTGGGAAATCCTAAGGTGCTCCCAATATAGACGGTTATAAAATATATATTTACTTTTCATCCCAATGGGAAATTTATCAACATAGGTGTTGAAGAATTTTGGATCATTGAACATAGGCTCCCCATTTTAATCAAACATTTCTATGAAATCATTCGCCTTCTCTCTCTCATATTCTCTAAGCCATTCAGCTGGTGTCCTTATTTCAGGTTCTTGGGTTCTCTCTCATTTCCCATTAAAAGTGGATGTTGTTCTTTTGTAAGGGTGTTATTTTGGGAGGAATACCCTGGAGCAGTCTTACACTTGCTTTCGTAGGTCATTGGACCATCTATATTTCAAAGAAGGCCCACAAAATTTACATCCATAATACCCTTTTTTTACAATACCAATGAAATTATTGTATACAATATGCATGGCACGTTAAATAATATCATGAAGATCAAAAAAATTACAACGAATTAAAGTAATATGTGAAAGAATATTGTTACGTATATAAACAAATCAATAAACATGTAATTTACCATAGCAAACTCCTAATCCTAGATGATCATGTGTCGTGTAAGCACATATTCCATACAACGTTTAACTCCTCTTTGTTGCAATGTGTTTTGATACCTTGTATACATTTATCCCATCCCATAATTCCTTCAATTCATCTACCAGTGGTTGTAAGTATACATCCATATTCTTCACTTATCTTCTACCAGGGACTATGACAGCCAACATAAGATGTTCATTCTTCACAGACAACCATGGGGGGATATTTTTATTGATCACTACTATAGGCCAAATAGAATAGTTTGTGCTCTGGAGGGAATATGGGTTGACGCCATCCATGGCTATGCTGAGTCGTAGACTTCGTACTTAATCCTTGAATTTTTCAGGCCATGTATCCTCTATATGCTTCATGGCTATTGGATTTGTTGGGATTCGCATAACTCCCAACTCACTTCTATCTGAGGCATGTTATCCCTGAAACATAGCTAATTATTCGCAACAAAAAAGCCTTTGAATCCTTGGGATTATAGTCATGTGCCTCAATATCTTAAAAGGAGGACGACATGATTTACCCTTATTTTTTTATTTATCATACCTAACATGCTCACAGATCAGAGATATCTCTTTGTTTGCATATTCTCCTCTACATAGAATACAATAATTTCGGCATGCATGATATGATATGTACTCAACACCCAACATTTTCAACAATTTCTTTGCCTCTTCGCAACTACCGGGAAAGACATGATCACTCAGAAGAACCTTATATTTGAATAAAATATAGTTGGTGGACAATATTAGATGTACAATGTCAATAATTATTAATGTTCATAAAATTAACCATTTGTAACATTGATTGTGTGACAATATTTCTGAAAATATAAGGGGCTTGATAGTCAATTACCTCAAATTTTACAAGAATCATGCATTCGACAAGCCAAAATTTTCTTTCAAATTGTACAGTAACATCATTGTCCCCAACTCAGTAGAATTTTATTGACTAACAGGTCCAAAGGGAGAGGTGGTGGAAGAAAATTTAAGGCTTTCAAAAAAGGTATCAACAATATGACTATCATCCCCTAGCTGATCATCATTATGAAATGCATCTAAAAACATTGTCTCCATTGTAGTCGTATCCCTTACGTAATCATCCATACCAAAATATATTTTATTTCCTCCATTATGGGCTTGTGAAGAACTACTATTGTTGTATTCATTCCTAATTGGTTAATCTGGACGTAGTGGGAAATAAATAGGTGGTTGATTCAACCATTCTTGGTATCGTTCCTCTTCGATTTTTTCTCTTAATTCAACCTTCTCTTGATTTGAAATTGTCATGGGGTGCAATGGAAGATGGTAGCTAGGTCGTTCATCATCACTAGAATCCTAATAATTTCAAAAAATATATTTGAACATGATTAGTACAATATCGATGATATCAATTAGTAAGCACGTCAATGCATGATTAATTGGTTCGACGATGCAATAATTACATTATATCAAACAATTATTACCATCATTGTCCGAGGATTGTGCCTAGAAGATTAAATGTTACAATTAGTAGGGTGAAGCGGTTGTCCATTTTCATCTACCAACCGCACCTTGCATTATGCTACTCCTCATAAGAGCTTCTAAAGATTTGGAACTGTTTGAATATTTTGTGCATATGAACTCGATTTTGAATCTCCATGAACCTGCAAATTTTTATACATTAATTTTATTCAGTTGATTGACATGGATAAAATAAATAAATTCAATTAGATAAGGAAAATATAAATAAAATCTAAAGTAATTACATCTGGAGATCAATAGGGAGAACTTTGCGATGGAATTTGAGAAATATTATGGAACAATATGGATTTTGAAGAATTGTCCATTTGATATAATTATGATATTTTATCCCCGCATTTGAGCAAAATCAACAATAAATTTTGGTGTACATACCTAAAAGTAATTTCAGTGCCTTAAAAAATGAGTTATTGTAATTGGTGCTAATGTATAGTTAACAACACAAGTGCGGTCCTATTACTGGATGCACTGGTGTTGTTAGTTATGAAATACACCGAATATTGGGAAAAAAAGTGCAACTTTATTTTTTTGAAGTGAAAAAAAATGGTAAATTGAAAAATGAGCAACAAATGATTTTTGGAAATCTAATTTCATAAAAAGTTCTTTAAATAGTAAAAGTTATTCATTATTTCATTATTTTTGCAAAAATGTTCAGGGAGGATTTGCACGAGAGACATACCTGGAGCAAGAGAGCACTGTGGAGCAGCAAAATACTTTTGAAAACCAACACTATTGAGAGAATCAAAATTTGGAACATCTGGGGATTCACACAAAAACCCTGTAATATACTAAAAATGTTAAATTTTACTGTAATAATTGTTTTTTTTTTAACTTTCTGTTAGATTTAATACATTCATGGTAAAAAATTTAAATTTTACTGTTATTTTACTAAGAAAAACATTTACAATCTCTATTCCTATTTCCATTTAATTAAAATTTAGAAAACAAAAAAAAATCCATTCTTACATCAAACCCTTGCTTCTTCTTGTTTATTTGATTGAAAAAATTCACAATTAGGTATTTTCATTTTAGATTTATAGGGTTTTTATTACTATATCTAAAGGCATATGACATCTAACCTGTGGGACCATTTGCAGAGTCAGATCCCAATCCTTGTTGGCCCTTACACGATATTTTTAAAAATAGCTTTTGTTAATCAATGCACACTGTTTAAAATAGTTCCCCGGTGCACGATTTTAGTATAATGCATAGGGTACATATTGAAAAAAAAACATTTTTTGATCAAAACAATTTTATATTCATTTATGTTTATGTTAATGGGTGATCCAGTATTAATATAATGCACCGGGTCTCCTATTAACAAAGAGCACCATACAATGTTTCTACTATAGCGGCAGTGCGTTTATAAGAACCTATCGCACCGTTATCGGTGCTTAATTTGAGAAAGGCGCATCGGTCGTTTAATTTAGATAAACACAGCATTTTATTGATTTATTTTTTTTTACCTGAAAAGTATGTGATTTATTTATAAAATATATTAATGAAAGGTCCATGTTTTATATTGATAAAGAAATGGCTGACAAGAGTTCAAGTAACAAAAATACTAATACCACATTTAGAAAAGAAAAAAATACAAGTTCTTTGTAAATTCTTTACAAAAATTATTATTTTTGAACTATACGTAAGTTTAACTAATATGTATTTTTTAGTGTATATCATGCAGAGCCGCAAAATGACAAAGCTTGATAAGATTCTTTTTGATCTAATACCATAAGAGCATAAAATCTTGATGGAAAAATTGCAGAAGGATGAATCAAGTGAATGAAAAAATACTATCAATCCAATATGAGTTTAATTTTTAAATTTTAATTAATAATATACTTAAAAATATTAGATAACATGTTTCAAAAAATCTATTAATTCATATATGTTTAGTGTTCTACAGGGACCAATAGTGAAAAAAAAGAATTTTGTCCTAAGAAAACAAAAAATATAGAAAATGCAAATGAAAGTGAATTTCTCATTAGCTCATCTAGAGTGTTGTTGGAGGTTAAGGAAAGGGGGAAAAAATATTACAAAACTTTGAGGGATATAGTGGAATGAATGTATAGAAATTCTTTCCACTTACAATACAAAAATCAATCCAATGATTCTAAGAATCAAATTTTATTTAAACTACAGGAAGATTTTCCACAGAATTGGTCAATGAGACATGTCTGAATTTTAATAGAAAAAACATACAACAACAAAAAATAAGGATTGAAAAAGTAATATTCATTTAAACATTTTTCTAGAATTATATTTATATATTACTACATAGAAATAATTTATAAATATCACTTTTGTTATATTTAGTTTTCATATATCAATATTAAAATTAAATAGTTTATTGTCTTGTTACTTTTTTATGAAGATTATGAAAATATCAAAGGATGGACGAGCTCATATAAAAAAATGCCAGTAGGAATATCCAAAAAGGTGTACAAGGAGATGGTCAAAGAAATGGACATAATTGCATCGCACGAGGAGCCATCTCAACAACATGTGCTTCAAATGTAATATGTAATCATTGAATTTTTCAATTAGATACACTAAATAAACAATTTACCATTAAATATTAATTTTTAGGAATTTTCTTGCAAAAAAGAAAAGAAAATGGAACCCATTCAGCACACAAAATAGGATGACAAGGCAGAAAAGGGTTGATATCTAAGTTTGTGAGTAATTTTTACTTCCTTATAACAACTTAACTAGATTTCATTTTTGTATATTTTAAGTTGTTTTACAACAATCATCATATAATGTCTTAAAATAGGTGCTAACATACAAAGAAGAATAATTAGAAGAGTTGATTGACATTGGGTTAAATATGGGTTGTTAGTATTTATTGGCATATCAGAAATTAATTGTGGAATTTGTAAGTATCTATCGTGTTTTACTTAGCTCCATCTATAATTAATAGAACAAAAAAAATATTTTATATTAAATCTATGATTTGTTATGGGGTATAAAACTTGCACAAAACAAAGTATGAAACTACGCCAACAAATGAATTGTTGAAAGAAGGCATGGAATTTTATTTTGAAAGAATGTGTATAGTTCACGAGTCAATTCTTGCTATGGTACATTTATTTTCGATTTATATTGATGTATATTATTTAATATTGCAATTTTTATTATTCTCACCAATGTAGATACACTCATTACACTTTATTTTTATGTCTGTATATGGAACTTGAAGAAGAAGAAAATAAACACAATGAACAAAACATTTCTCCAAATAACCCAAATCATGGAAGTAGCTTGAGCAGTGACAGTAGTTCTAGAGAAGAATGATGATCAATATGTTTGGATATAAAATCAAGGTGTTGTATCTTTTGAAATATTTGTCTGTGAAATTAGGCATTATGTTTAATGTAATGGACATAGTGTCCCAGTTGAAAGACAAAGGGATACCAATAATTGTCCCATTCTGTGCGAGAAAGAGTTTCTTATATATATATATATATATATATATATATATATATATATATATATATATATATATATATATATATATATATATAATAAAATGCATTTTAATTTATTCTATTGCATTCTCCATTATCGCTGTGAAATGTTACACCACTGATTAAATATATGGATGGTTAAATATTATAATGAAGAGATGTGAAATTTGATGATATAAGAAATTCATCCAAAAATCACATTCAAATTCACTAATAAAAATTTAATTTATATGAACACTGTTATAAGATATGTGTTGACTTTTGATGAATAATGAATTTAAAAAATCACAATAATTGCACTGTCACAGGTCAATGTTTCTAAAAAATAGAAAATGAACATCAGTGCATGTGTATGGTATTGTTCACCGGTGTGTTTCTATGACCTATGAGCACTGCACCAAATACCAATACACCGGTGCATTTTTACACCTTAACCTCTTGGTGTGTCTTTACACCTTAACGACCCGGTGCGTTTTTACACCTTAATGGCATCAGTGCATGAACCTTGTATTGGCCCAACGTGTATTTTTTAGTGACATGTATCGGGACTTTGCTAAATGCTCCGGGGCTTCCGAAATATTTTTTCCATCCCGTTGCTTGGTATGTTTACAGTATCGGTGCATAAAGTTTAAAATGCATCGGTGTGTTCACACATCAATCGTGCACCGATAAGAAATACATCCGTAAAAACCTCCGACCGACCAATGCTTTTTAGTTGTGTTGAAGTTTCTTTAGAAGCTCCATCAAAACCTTTGTTACCAAAAACAGATGTTGTAGAAAATGTTTTTTTTACAATTTTGGCCAATTTTATAACACTAAAAACTTCCTTCATAACCTCTACTAGAGGTCCTTTCCTTGTACTGATGAGACATTATTTTTATAGTTTTACTACTTGTTTTAATTTAGACTTAATGAGTTATGATTATGGGCCAATAAAAAAAACTACATTGAAACCCACTTCTTCATAATTTAAATTTCAATTAAAAGAATAGGTTCCCTGTTTTTGGAGAAAATTGATATTTTTTAGGTAAAATTAAACGAAATTTTCCAATGGTAAGTTTCATACGCCCATTTTCATCCCTTTTAATTTCCTTGCTTTTTTGTTTCCACTTTATTTTTAGTTTTTCTCATATACAACTCTGTTTTTTAAGGTCTCGAGAAATTGTTTTCACACCTTTACCAGCTCAGGTTTGGCACTCATTCTCTTTGTTGTTTTCCTCTGAATTTTATACAAGCATTTACGATGTTCATCAAATCATCTAAACTGGGGATTATTTGAACCTTTATTATGTTTCATAAGCTTTAATTTCATGATGAAAATTGTTAAGATGTTCTTATGTAGGATTTTCTTTGAAACTAGAAGGTCTTCAAAATATAAAGACTTCTCATTTGGGCTTTGTTTTTACTCATGATTGTTATTCACCTTTTTTTATTTTAAAATCCTAATTTGTTATAACCCTACAAGATTAAAATTTACTAAACTCTCAACATAAGGTGAACACACACATGTTTTTCTTCTTTTACTCTTTTGTTGAGACATTTGAATAATTAGTCTTGTTAGGGTTTATATTTTAATTTGGGTTTGTCTTTCAACTTTTTCTTTCTTAATTTTATATTTTTGAAGTTTTCTTTCGACTTTCACATCCATTCGGATTTCTTTTTCCCTTTTTCTATTGGTTTTGGTTTGATTTTGGTGACTCCTCTAAGATTTACGTATAAGGTCTTCTCCTCACCCATTAGGGGAATTTTGAGGTCTAAAATGGGTCTTCTAAGGAAATTATAAAATAATAGTGAAAATAATAATATAATATTAGATTACATCATCAAATTTTAGAGGGAGAAAAGAGTAAACAATAATAAAATAAAATAAAATTATATTTCCAACTTAGCTCCCTAAGTTTTTAGTCAAATATAGAGAGAAAAAACTCGTTGGATGAATAATTTAATTCCTTGTCCAATGAGCACCCATGTTGCATACTTTCGATGGACCCTAATACCCGAAAAATGAGAAATACATGAAAAATGTGATTGCAATCATGTTTTTTAATGTATTTCTCATTTTTCATGTAGGGGGGTCCATCGAAAGTATGCAACATGGGTAATCCTTGGATAAGAAATTAAAATTGGCATCCAACGTGTACTCCTGCTCGAAATTGTAGTAAAAAAATTGGGAGATAAGTTGAAAATATGAGTTGAAAAAGTAGTTTTATTATTTTATTATTTTTTATTCTTTTTACCTTTTTACTCCAAAAATGGTGAATCATCCCCCATGGTGGACATCATCATCTTCAATCCTATTGACTCTTATAAAGTTTATTTTGGTTGCACATTTTTCATAGGAGGCCCCTTTTAGACATAAACATTCCCCTAATGCAACTTTGGTTGGTAGACATGGGAAATATCTACTCTATCTATTCTTAAATTTCATTTATCATTAAAACTATATTTTTATGGAATCCCAAATCCCTCTTGCTTTAAATATTTTCCATCAAGAAGCATGTATCCTTTATAAGTGATAGAGTTCACCTTTTCAAGGAAATAACTGACTTGATTTTAGATCACTTGATCACTACCATCCCTCCACTTCATATAAAAACCAAGGATTTATATTCAAGGAGATATATTTTGGAATCAACATTATGGAAGTATTATATCCATTTGCTTAAGTCTTATTGCAAAGGCTACAACCACCCTCCAAAATTTTTCCATTGCTCAGATTTTGGAGCCTAACATTGTTTTCACGGCAGCTTACGTTGCACCGCCATTAGGTATTCATGCTTTGAATAATTATTATATTTTAGTTATGCTTTTGTTTTATTGTCCTTCACTTATAAAATTATTTCAAAGTCACAAGCTAACCTCCTCTCTAAGCGTTGTGCGGGAGTTCTAGGATTGCCTCCATAAACTGAAACATTCTTGATGCCAGACTAAGCCTTCATATTCATAATTGCACACTCATGAGAGGAATCCATCCTTGAGCTCAGAAACTATGAAATCATGAAAGGAAACCCAACACTGAGCCCAAAAATATCACAATATCTCACTAAACTCTGAAACTGCGTAGTGCACTAAGCCGGAGAGCTGTTAGTTCCCCGGAACTGTGTAATCATTCGGGTGATGTGCATGGGAAGGTTTCCCAAAAAAGTATAAAAAGCTAAAAAGTGGAAAAAATCATCCATATAATCTAGGGATCTATTTTTAGAAACCCAAAGCAAGCACACCTATTATTTTTGGAAATTGTCGCCATGTGTTGCTTTTCCCTTGATTTGTGGCAAGCTCGTCATAAACTCTAATTTCTGAAATATATTTAAATGACACCCCTATATTTCATTCTCACAATCGATCTTAGAGTTGTAGAATTCCCAAGGATATCAAGGAGCCTTCAATAACATCATTGTCGTTTTTTTAGGTGAGTTTTGTATTTATCACTTTTAGTTGCATTTTTACATTTTGCTTCCATGAATATTATTTTTCTTGTTTCTTTGCATGCATGTTGTCGTTTTAACTTACTTTAGCCTGTAGAAGTGTTTTTTCAAGCCTTTGATTTCCTTTTAGTATTGTTGCATCAGTTTCTTCATTTTTCGCCAATGGTCGCCATTGTAGAGACTCTCCTCATCGATATCGTTCACTTCTCCTTTGTTCACTTCTTGCACTCGATTTTTTTGTTTTAATCACACTCATTTATATATTCATTCAATACATGACTATCTATTAGATCTTCTTATAGTAAACACTTCCCTTAGGAAGATATGCCTTTCCCTTGGCCATAATTCACTTTTCCTAGTTGAGCATTCCATAATTTGGTGGCACAATCTTAGGCCTTGGCCTATGGAACTACACAATGTCTAGTATAGGCTCACCTCTTTGTGCACTTAACATTCCCAGGCCTCATCCTGCACCCTTGGCCATTGAGACTATCAAATGCACATTCTCTCCTAGCTCACTACCCAGGCTAAACTATGAATTGCGCAGTTTCAGTCCTCAAGCTCCACCACTGGTTGCTAGGAATGTGCAGCGTGTAGTTCCCATAGCTAATCAGACCCTCTTCCCATAAAAATTTGTTCAATCCTTCCAGCCAATTGTCAGATGTGATGCATTAACATGTATTGAAATTAGTTTTGCTTTTAATTGATATTTGTGTGTCGTCAGTGTCTTTTCTTTTCCGTAGGTGCAATAGTTGTTGAGCATCTCTCTATCACTCATAGTTACAATGGAACCCAATAAATTTTTCTCAAAGGAAACCACTCAAAACAATAATGGGGAAGAATTTGAGCAAGTTCTAGTTAACTTGCTAGTTTATGTGGACACTCAATTGTTTGTAGAGAAGGGATCAAAACTGACATGAGACATATCAAATATGAGTTTACATAGGAATTTCAGGAAGACTTATAGGATCAACAAGTGTATTCTAACATTTGGCAGCTAGGGCTTTACAAGGTTGCATGCAGGTATCCAACCTTCCCATGTGGGGATGTGATCATCTGGGTTATCTCAACAATGGATGAGAAAACTATGACATTGAGCAACACCTATGGGGAAAATCTTGCTACATTTGTCTTAGGCATCATTAATTTTTTCATTTTTTATGACTAAATGATTATCCCAATATTTCTAGAAACAAAGTTCATAAAAATTGTGAGTTCTATAAATCTCACTTCCTGCATTATCCTTAAGATAAATTTTCACTATTTCATCATTTCAACCTATCTAGCTTTGCCTACCAGTCTCAGAATACCCATTAAGAGCCCATGTCACCTTTGACCCAAATACCCTATTTTTGTTTCACCTAAAAACCCCACTGTTATCTAAACTCCATCTTGAAATCTCTCTTTGATGTATTGATTGTTAGGTTAAGTCAAAGAGGTCTTGTTTCGATCTTTCCCTTTGAATATGCTTATTAGTTTGCCTTGAATTTATTTATAGTTTAATGAATGATGTTTAGGTGTTCCCTCTTAATTTATTGATGCTATTTGTTTCTTATATGTTTTCAAATCTTGAAATTTGAATCATTGAAGTTAGATAAGTTGTCTTGTTTCTATGTTCTACTGGATTGCTTATCTTCAGTGTTCATTTGTTTAAAAGTATTGTCACTGATTAAATGGTGTGCCCTATCTCATGATTAGTTTCTTTTTCTTATCAATATTTAATACCTCCCTATTCATAGGTATTTGACAAAGGATTCTTAACTTCCCTTTTCCCTACCTTGGTTCCCAAACTTAATGTCCATTTCACCTCACACATAAACTTGAAGATCCATTTACTACACTAGATTTTCCCTGTGATGTACCCAGATTCACTATCGAGATATCAATAACTTCATAGACTCCATTGCCTAATTGATTTGATAAGCTCTCACTCCACCTATCCTACTTGATCATCTTACCCCAACCAAAACAAACAACAAACCTACACTTAACAACTAGCCTAAAATTAACCATCCAAAGCGAACAAGTTCACATCCTTCGCATAATAGAGAGAACCCGCTCTGAGTCTAGGAAGGCTAGGTCCTAGGACTCCAAATATTTGTTTGATGTTACCCTATCATTTGGTTTTCCAATCTACCAGATCACGGGACACTAACATAATGGCGATCACGGTGGGACCTTATGAGTTCATAACAATCTAAATACCCCTTAGGAATCCAAAATCCCTTCATCAAACAGTATCCAATGATTTATAGCTACCTCATCACTATCAATAACACAATGGTGATTATGATACAACTTTTGATGTTAGAGACAAACTAAGTATCCCTTAGGACTTCAGAAACCTTCGTCAAATCATAGAAAACTTAACTAATAGCCCAAGAGTAGAATCTAGCTTTTTCACCATCCTAGCAAAATGATGACTGAGCGATAGGACACTCTTACATACCTTAAGGGTTGAATATAGAAACTTAGAAAACAACAAAACATTTTTAAATTGGATTTTCGTCAGTATTGGTGGTGGACCATAGACAATTATCTTCAAAACAACTAAAAATATCCACCCGGCAACTCCACTAGCCTCCAGTAGGCCTTCTAAATTTAAGAATGTCCCTAGACCCCTATATGGTTATGCTGAATCAACCCTGGGAAGTCTAGAATCCTAGTCTCACACTATGTGAGTTTAGCAAACATAAAAGAGGCAAAATTGTCAAAAAAGTTTTGAAAACTTTCAGCCTGTCAAAATTTTGAGTTTGAAATCTGGCTTTGCAAAGAATCAATACTAGATCTCATCTATATCTGAACCCTCCTACTATAGTTGATGACCCAGAAAATATTTTGTGGCAAAATTCTAAAACTAGAAAGTTAGCCAATAATAGGACCATTCATAAATCAAGCTCGGTACCTGAACATCTTACAGCCTTGCAAGATCCCCAGTTTGACTTGCGACATACCAAAAACCTTTTCAAAACAAAGTCACAAATTATAATCGACCATACCGGTCTTGATTCCATAGACTTGTAACAAAGTCCTAGCATAGAAGTTTCTCCTTCCACACCACCTGATTTCCAACTTCTCCACCCTTTGGCTCTTTTCACCCCAAGTCTGCTCAGAATCAACTTACTGGTCTGAGTACTTATGCCACACCCATTCACAACTCCCCTGTGCAAACCACTCCATCTCATATCACAAATCCTTTTCTTGTAAATCCACCATTAGCTCCTATCATCGCAGCATGGTATTCACCCCTTGTGTTACCACAACCATTGGTAACTTTGCCAAATAATTACCAATCCAAAATCCCAAATTTCATCGGAGCTGAATGCACCACTGCCCAACATCATGTAGATAGAATGAATGATGCTTTTGACTACATGGAATTAGAAAAGGAAAACATGAAGATGATGATGTTTGCCCAAAGCCTAGGAGAAGAAGCTAAGAAATGGTTCAAAAGCCTAACTCCCAACAGCATACATGATCTCCCTTTCCTTTACCAAAATTTCATAAACAAATGGGAAATCAAGAAAAACCCTCTTTAGATCCTCTCAGAATATAGAAATCTTAAAAGAAACACGGGGGAAAGTGTCCAATACTATTGCACTAGGTTCAATATTGTTTACAACGCACTACCTCCAAACATGAAACCCCATTAGGCCTAGCCTTAGCTAAACTCCCAGAAGGTTTTGACCCTGACATGGCCTATCAACTGAGACAAAGAGAGCCCCTAAATTTAGAAGACATGCAAAAGGGAGCTATAAGTGTAGAGGCCAACTTAATTGAAAAAAGAGCTAGGCTAAGATCAGAAAAGAGGGTAACCTACAAAGATGACACCATGCCCTCCACCTTCTCATCTGATTCCAAGATGGGCAACCTTCTTAGGACCATGGAAAGAATGATGGAGAAAATAAGCATAAATGAGAGAACAACCCCTAGGACAACCAACCAAATCCCTAAAACAGAAACCGGAATCAGAATTTTAGAACATACCCGCCCCAAAATAGACCAAGGCAAAATGATCAACAAATCAGGCCACCCTTCCAAGATAACTATGTTGACAAAGCGGAAAGAGATATTGAAAAACCGGATGAAAATCATCTAAACTTAATAGGCTCTGATAGTGAGGGTGATGTTTTTTTCACAGAAGAAGAAAATGGTTTTTTCTCCTCAAACCAAGATGAAAAAAGCTATGAAGATTCCGAAGACCATGAATTGTGATTAGAAAATTTCACAATGGAAGTCCATAAGCAATATGATCTTATGAGTAAGAAAAACCAAGACAACTCTAGGAAAAACAACTTAGACACTGTTGTTAAGAAAACTCCCGAAAACATTCTTAAAATAACAGTAGACAATAACAATACCATGGCTAAGAAAACTAATCCTAACAAAGACAAAACTAGCCAACCAAGTGTTGACACAAGATGTCTTGGTACCTCTGCTAGTGGCCCTGAGAAAACTCTATTAACCAAAGCCCCAAATCAGAATCAACAAATTAAAAATGTGGAAAAATTTATGCCTGATAAAACTGATGTAAATATGTCAAAAACTCAAGAACCATTCATTTTTGAAGGATAGATCGCTAAAATCAAAATAACCATTCCTCTAACTGAACTAGTAGCTCAGGAATGTACTGCTCCCAAGTTTTAAAAGTTTTGAACATAGGAAATGATACATATATGCTAAATTTGACACATGACAAACTAGAACTGTTGTTTGGTCTTGAGGTTGAAGGAAAACTCCAAGAAGGAGTTGTCCCTCCTTTCTATGTTAGCCTAAACATACACAACAAAATATTACACAATGCCATGTTAGATTCTGGTGCCTCGCACAACCTCATGCCTAAGGTGGTTATGGAAATATTCGGGCTAGAAATAACCAAACCTTACAAAGACTTTTACTCTTTCGATTCAAGTAGATTCAAATTTTTGGGTCTAATGAAGGATATTTGTATCACTTTGGCACAAATACCCACTAAGATTCTAGTCATGGACGTAGTAGTCCCTGATATTCCCCCTAAGTATGGCATGCTTTTTTCCAAATCCTAGGGGGCCAAACTTCAAGGTAACCTCCATATGGATATGACATATGATACTGTCCCTGTTTTCAATCAAACCATAAGATTGTACCGAGAATCTCACATGAAATATATAGTGAGTAGCCTAGATAGGCCTAACAACACCCTGGTTTATTCCATCCATTTAGATTTGTATTCTTTTATCTTGTATAATGATAATGAGATTAGTGGAAAAGTGAAAGGAAGTGAGAAAGAGCTAGGCCCTCCAGAACACTCATACTCACCTTCAAATAAGGAAAATGATAACCAAAACTATAGCAACCCTGAACAACAACTCAGTGATAAACACGAAATAGAAACACTTTGGAACATGAGCTTTGATGGTTCATGTGGCAAAGTCGGTTCAGGGGCTGGTGTCTAGATACATAACACAAATGAAGGTCATTCTTACATATTGGAATTTCAATGTACTAATAACATTGCAGAATATGAGGCTCTCCTCCTCGGTTTACACTTGCTTGAAGACTTAGGAGCTAAGAAAATATCAGCACATGGAGATTCAGAACTGATCATTAAATAGATCAAAGGTGAATACTTGGCCAAGAACCCAAGATTAATAGAATAAAAAAATGTAGCCCTTGACCTGCTCAAAATTTTTGAGAAATATGAGCTCACTTACATTCCTAGAGCCCAAAATAGCCTAGCCAATGAGCTCACCTTTACTGCCAACAATTGCCAAATAACACTTGCAAATGAACAATACCCTATCAAAGTCAGGCATCATGCTACAATACCTAACAACATTAACCATTGGCAGGTGTTTGAGGGTGACAAACAAATTGATGATTTCCTGCAATCTAGGAATGGATTTACATTGACTAAACCTAGCTTAAAACATGAGGAAGATGGTCCTGCTGAAGATAGAGATCATGAATCAGAGTTGCCCTCTTTTACTGATATAAATCTAATCACACATCCTTATGAAGCTAAGATGTTTGAGGACCTAGACAAAAGAGACCTTGAAGTCTTACACTGTAAGAATGACACATTACGAAGAGGCCTTGCACCTTTAGAAGAGCTATTCAATTTTAATGACGTAGCTAAAATTCCAAAGATAGAATCTACTAACGCTGATATAGAGGAATACAACATAGGAAGCATAAAGGAACCTAAAATGATCAAACTTTCAAAGACCCTTCCTCCTCACATAAAACAAAAATATATTGATCTCTTTAAAGAGTTTAAAGATGTTTTTGCATGGGGGTATCAAGATTTAAAATCTTATGACACAAGCATTGTTCAACACAAAATCCCTCTCAAGGAAAGCCAGAAACCTTTCAAGAAAAAGTTAAGGAGAATAAACCCTATGGTACTACCTCTAGTTGAACAAGAGATCAAAAATATGTATGATGCTGGCATAATAGTTCCCCTCAGATACTTCAAATGTGTTTCCAACCTTGTGTCAGTTAGAAAAAAAACTGGAGAGATCAAACATTTCATTGACTTTAGAAATCTCAACAGATCTTCCTTGAAAGACAACTATCCCTTACCTAAAATGGACCACATACTTCAAAATGTAGTTGGCTCTAAGAGAATCTCACTGCTTGATGGTTTTTCCGATTACAACCAAGTGCTAGTATTCCCAAGTGATCAACACAAAACTGCCTTCACCACACCGGCACATTCATGTATGTCAAAATGTCGTTTGGGTTGATGAATGCAGGGTCCACTTTCCAAAGACCCATGGACATAGCCTTTTCAGAAGACATAGGCTACTTCATAGTCATTTACCTCGATTACATCATTGTTTACTCTAAGACTGATGAAGAGCACTTAGTCCACTTAAGAAACGTTTTCGAAAAATGTAGGAAATATGGCCTGTCTTTGAATCCCAAGAAAAAATTTAGTCTTGAGGAAGGAAAGCTACTAGGCCACATCATCTCTGGAGAAGGAATCAAAATAGACCCCAAAAGGATTGAAGGCATACTGCAAATCAGCCATCTAAGGAACATTAAGGAATTGCAATCCTTTATTTGGAAAATCAACTTCTTATGAGGATTCATCCCCAACCTTGCAAAAATCTTGAGAAATATTACAAACATGCTAAAAAAAGAGGCATGATTAAGTGGAATTTGGAGGCCAAACAATCTTTCAAACTAGTTAAACAAGCACTCACCCAAACACCAGTTCTAATAAGTCCTGATTTCACCAAATACTTCTATATTTTCTCATTTGCATCTAAACATACTGTGGCTGCAGTGTTGTTACAAAAAAATGCGATGGGACATGAAAAACCCATAACCTTCTTCAGCAAAGCCCTTAGAGATTCTCCCCTGAAGTAAAACATCATGGAAAACTAAGACTTTGCATTGATTAAAGCATTGAAAGATTTTAGAGTTTATATTTTACATTCTCATATCATAGCTTTTGTTCCTCATACTTTTGTCAAAGAAATTTTAAATCAGGAGCCCCATGGTAAAAAGGGAAAGTGGATTTCTATCATTTTGGAATATGACTTAGAAATCAGACCCACTAAATTGGTTAAAGGACAAGGGCTTGCAAAACTTATGGCTGAAACAAACCTCCAAGAATTGGATATGAATTTTTTTGATACTTTAGAAGAACAAGGAGAATGCACCAGCCCTCATATTGAAGAGGCATTTTTCAATTCATCTTGGTATGCTGATATTCTTTATGTACTATTTTGTCTTAATTCTCATTGTTATGAAGGTAAATCCTCTCTGCGGTCAGAGACGATCCCTCTATCCCTAGGGTGGGTCTAGTAACAAAAGGACACACTAAAGTGTTGCTTCCTAGTAATGAACGAACAAAAGACATGGTAGATTGACCTACCTTGAATCCAACACTGCCGATGTTGTGGAAAGAGTAGTGGTCTCTCGCTCCTACCTTGACAAGTCACGATCCTTTCGTTGTCACGCCTAGATACTTGTACATAATACAAAGAACAAGAACAACATATAGCAACGTAGTTTCACTCATAACTATTGGCCAGTCAAAGAGGGCTAAACATATCGTATCAAATAAACATCATAACCTAATAATGGAACCAAATAGTATTCATGTATATTAATTAGTAGAAGGAATAGTACAACCGATGCTTTGACGTTGTGATCTCCTCCAGCAGGGTTTAGACAAAACACATCTCAACACTGTTGGTCAGGGAATTCGAACTCAAGCTCTCTTATAAGTCATCAACTTGAGCTCTCTCAACACAATCTCTCTTACTCTATCTCCTCTAGCAGCTTAGCTATAGTATAATTCTCTAGTTCAGCTATTCAGCTATTTTTCTATAATGCGTTCAACTAGCTTCTACTAAAGTAGATAGTTTCTTATGTAGAGAGAAAAGAGGAGGATGGGATCCCTACAAATGTGGGAGGGAGTACTATCCTTTAGGAGAGCTCCAATGGAGGTGGAAACTACTAACTAAAGGAAACAGTCTGTGGTTGTTTCCATTCAACCACTCCCAATGACTCATCTCTAAGGTGGCTGGAATGGAACCTTCGCCTCTATTTTTTAAAAACATTCCATAAAAATCTTGGTGCGGGTGTCTGACTGGCATAGAGCACCAAGTGGTGTAGGCTAAATGTTAAATTTCTAGGTTGCCATGAGGATGTAACAGGCTACTCGCGCTAAGGAAAAAATAGGGATTTTCACAGCTCTGCTTAGCGAAATGTCAACAAGAAGAATGTTGCTTTCACCAAAAGGGATGCAAGGATGGTATTTTCAAAGCATGACACTGCATATTGATCATAGAAATGACCCTCTAATGTGCGAGTTGGGGATTGCAGGGAAAGTGACAAAATGTTGTGTAACAAATTCCCCCTAAAGTATGAAGTCCGAGAGAGAGGGAGGGGTGAAATGCTTTATGAGAATGTGTTAGAACCAAAAACCACTGTCAGAAGACCTGCAATTACAAATACAACTTATATCTATGTTACATGAATCATGCAGCATGGGCGTAGCCATCCATAATAGAGTATATAAAAATTGAGATCCGAGGTATGGACACAGCCATACAGCAGGGAGGATCAATAAATAGACTCAGGTATGGTTGCAGCCATCCAATCAAGAGAGTCATGCAATAAGTCATAATAATCCAAAAAAAATCCACAGCCTAGAGTTAATCAGACAAAAAACAGGGTCTTGCGCTCCATCTTGACCTGAACAGGTACAATTTCGAGCATGTGAATGTATGAGTTGAAGTCGAACATGCAGGAAAATTGTCTGATTACCATCCAATGATGAAAGATGTTAACAGATGTGAGAGAACAACGAATGATGATGATGGCCCTTAAGGTACAAAAGGTACAATCTACGGAATGTGAAAAGTGATATGATGTCGAAAATTCACAAAATCACTTGATCAAAGGACAATGATGTGAACCTTGTATCGAATGCAAAAAACCTGCCATTGAGGCATGCAGGCTCCAAGGTACCATAAGGAAGTCTTTAGATCAAATTCTTGGATAATGAGTTGAAGTCGACAGGAAGTGACCTGGTCGAAGGAGGGCCATAATGTTTCCCACATCATCGACACAAGACAAAGGAACATGATGAAAGTGGAGCAGGACCAACAGGAAATCAGAGGAAGGTTGACAACTGCAGAGGCAAACTTTTCTTGAACCTATTAACGGCACGACATTGGATTTGGAAGTATTTTAAATCAAAGGATCTGAGGCCATTACAACGTGGTAAAGAGAAGATGAGAGGTCAAAAGAGATTACCCAAACCCGTGGAAGAAAAAATGACGAAAAGAGATGTCCCCAATCCGACACGAATGCAAACAAGTGGCATGTTCAAGAGTGACATATTGCCAAGATAACTACAAATTGGTTCCATTTTCCCCCACCATTTCTCACGAGTACACCAGTTATTTTTAAAACAAGATTGAAGGGGATAGCATATGCTTGTACTGTAAGTTTGTCCTTCGGACAAATCCAACTTAGTACATTTTACAAGCCCTAGGAAGGAGGAACTGGAAATAACGTCATGGTGACGAAGTCCTATATCATCAGGGTTTAACGAGTTTGACAAAGAAAGAACTCGACATATTTTCATATTTATAGAGTTTGAAAAGAAGGCAGAAAAGAAAACTCCAGCAGTCCCTTTTCGTAGGTCGTCTCACAGATCTGAAAAGGTATAAAATTGTGTCTGAGAGAACCTCTTAGTCGTGATAGGCTAAGGTATTTCTTTTTCGTAAATAATCCATCCCAATCTGAAAAAGGGGTAAATGTATGCTGGGTGAATATTTTTTCGCAACCATTTAACGAGTTCAAAACGACAAGAATCTCAACAATCTTTTCAATTTTAGAGAGTCAGAAAAGAGTTGAAAGTTGACTCCTCATAGAGGAACAAGTGGTATTAAGGGTAGCAACTGGTTTCGGTGATGGTGGAACTGCTCAGAACAAGAAAAAAGTTAAGAGGTTGGCTAACAATGCCACTCATTGTAGCGGTTCCTCAGGAACGAGTGAAACAACCAAGTGAAGGTGTATGATCGGCCAAGCAGATGGTGATGGTGGAATGAGAAAACCAAGGCTCATCTAGAAAAATAGGCTGATAAAATGGAAATCATGAGAGATACAACAAGAATGGTTTCATTTTTACACAAGCTTGAAATCACGAAACTCTTCTTGAAATTGGTTTCATTTTTACACAATCTTGAAATAAATATAAACTATGCTTGAAAAGCGGGCATGCCCCCAGCATGGTGACTCAATTCTAGGTACATGCCCCCAAGCTTCAGTCGATATGAAAGACGGATGGAGTGAAGGTTCAAACACGATATCAAGAGAAAGAATCAATTGGGATTTTACGAGATCTAATCAAAAGCTCAAATTGAACAGGGTGTTATGGCCTAAATCTACCTCAGGTTGAGAAAGGCAGAATCTAGGGTAACATCAAACCATGCTTAACCTGGTAGCTAGCCCTACCAGATCGGGAGAGGGCTCTCTCCTGGTCAATCTCAGCAAAAATAATAAGTGAGGCTGGAGATGACTTGAATAAAGGCTGATTTTAGGCTAGGTATATATGTAAAAGAGTTTTATTTGATTTTGAGGGTGTTTATTGGATCAAAGGGAAAGGCAGATTTTGGGTCTGGGGAATGAGGCCTAGTTTTTGCAGAAATTTGAATGGGGCAAGGTAGGAAATTTTTTTGCCACTTAAATTTTGAATGAAATGGATAGCTCAGACCAGTGAGGAGTTGAAGAGGGCAAGAGACTTTCAAGAATCCTCTTCAAGTAGTTGAAAACATAGAAAATTAAACAAAACTCAAGGTAGAGCACTACAAATCTAATGAATTCCACCTTTATTACTTGTTTGTTTAACTTAAGAAGAAATGAGAAGGAAGATGATACACATGAAACACCAGTAAAATTACAATCATAGAGATAAAGACATCATCAAAACGTAGAGCCACATGGATCCAAAAGAGTGCTGCAAACCCTGGTCTATTCCTTTGCCAAAATGCAGAGATGAAATGTACAATGGAGCTCAAAGCAATCCCAAGTGTCCAACCTATGCTAATGACTAAAAAATTACAAGATATAAGCAACCAAAAACTCATCCCAGCCTGTAGGGGTCAAGCTCACAATTTTAGGAGCCGTTTCAACAAAATCTAAAATGAGAACTGGAAAATAGGTAGTGGAACAACTTGCCTCTATAAGATAGGAAACTGATTCATTCAGTTACAATTCACCTTTTGATGAATGAATCTACTTCCATGAGTAAAAATTTTCCAAAATTACATCAAGAGCCATGAAATTACATCAAATTAAATCAAGAGTTTTACATTTGGAGATAAGAAAGTCAAACTGGCCAAAACTAGGCGAAAAAAAGAGTTACTGAGTGAAAATGGAGCCAAAATCCCTAATGTGTCGCGCCTGAAATCTCTATGCATCGTGCCAATTTGGATCCATATTTGATGTGCTTTCCAGTGTCCAAATTGAGTGCAGGATAGCTCGTTGGAAATCTCTGTCTGTCTACTTTCCAACCCAAGTGGAATTTCTAAATTTGGTTGCCATTTACCCCTCCAAAAATGAGTTTTCCCAACACTGCTTCTTGTGTGTCCAAAAAGGGGCAGAAAGGTCAATTTTAGGGTGTTTTTGACACCTCCGACAACCCAAAACTTGTAAAAATATTTGGGTAATGGGTAGGCATACATAGCTTTTCATGACAGATCCAAAAATACAAAGTTTTACCCAAGAGGAGCTCCCAATCATAAGCGCGCGCCAATTGGCGTGACACGTCGGGCAAGAAAATCTGTGTTTAAGCCAAAAAAATCAAAATTGATAAAATGTGTCCCAAATTTCTTGAAATTTGGGCTGAATGTCCTCCATCATGCACTATGCTAGGCCAAGGAAGCCTCGATCAATATTTGAAGTTTGTCATACTTTTTACTCATCCTCGATGCCTTCTTCATCTCTGTCATAAGAGGTATCTGTCTCCATGATTTCCAAAGTCTATCTTGTCTTGGATGAAAATAAGAAATTTTGTGTATTTGGTTTTGTTGCCAAATATGTGATAACAAGTGAGGGACTATGGAGGGATAGGGTAGTGGAAATGATAAACTATTTCCAAGTGAAATTTGTTAATTGAAGATTTTTGGAGAAATTACTTGGTTTCTTGGAATAACATTGGGGTTTGGGAAATTCATAATTGGGATGTGGGGTAATGGGAATGGGATAGGGAATAAGGAAATGGGATTGATGTAACAAGATTAACAATGATGAGGGAATAACAAGGTGGGGAAATGGGAATGATAAACACAAAACCAATTTTGAAACCCTAAGGAAACAATCCTTGCACAAACAAATAGGGTTTGATTTTTTTGTATTTAAATCCTCATAAGAATCACCAAACACATGTCATGGGCAATGGGGAAGTTGCATGGACTTACTTGGAAAAATATGGACCGAACCGATTTGAAAATTTGGAAGAAATGGCAATAAATTAGCTTTCTGCCATGTGCGTCGCGCAACCAACCCAATGTGTCGTGCCTCCCTGATGCGTCGTGCCAGTGTATTTTTTACATTGTGGAGGCCAGAAAAATGTGTCACAATAGTCACCCAATGCATCGCGCTCAGAAATTCAACACTGTTTGCCCTCCAAATTCTCTGTTTCGCTCCTCACAACTTCTTCTTTGCTCACTGCTGTCTCTTGGCATTCAAATGAGCTTATGAAAGATGAAAATGTTTTATATGCCAAGGATTTTGATTCTTCTTTTCAAAAAACTTGCTTTGCAATGGAAAAACTCTTAACTTACTTGCACACCATAGATTTGAGCACATTTGGAAATTTTGGAGAAGTTTATGGTGAAATTGGGCTTGCAGCTCTATTCGTCGCACCCTTTTGCAGGATACTTTTGGAGACCTTTCCCAACTCCAAATTGAGATAATGAAAGCTCATTGGAAAGCTCTTTGTGTCTAGCTATCATTTGACACATCAAGCAAGTCATTTTTCCAACCAATCTAGGAGAAATCGTGATTTTCCCAAGGTCACTTCAGAGGTGCATCAATTCTCCTGAGGCAACTGTATTTTTGACATTTCTAAAAAAATGACACCTATGTAAAAATTGAAGGAGTTTTTTTTTCTTTGGCCTATTTTGAACAAAAACCTCTCTTCATTTTCCCAAATTCATCTTTTATTTCTCACAAAAATCGTTGGAGTGAAACCTATCCCGATGTGTGGAACAAGGGATTTGTCGAAATGAAGCGAAATGAAGGGGATAAGGGGCTTCTAAATTCTTGAGAAAATTTTGGGAAGTAGGGAGGGATGTTAGGAAGTAGGGTAATGTGTAGTTTCAGATATTTAATGAGGGGAAGGGGTCCAAAAAGGAAAAACACAGGCCTAGCCTAGAAAATTGCCAAGTTGTAGCAAGAAACTAGGGTTTGTGCGAAAATGAGGAATTTGGAGGATATCAGTGATGGGAAGTGTTTAATAAGGCACATTAAGGATAGGCGAAGGTGTATGAACATCAGGATACAATTTTTGCGGATGATTTGACCATCCAAGATAAATTACCTTCAAAACCCTAGGAGAGGGAAATGAACCTTACCTAGGCACAACTGAAGCATGAACAAGGTGTAAAATGACCCAGTGGAACTTGACATGATGATGAAAACCCTCTGAGTGATGGTACACTCAGCTGAATGATGACATGGACCGACATTTGGACAACTTTGAAAGGAGTGAAAACAAACCCTATACCTAATGCCTAGTGACCAAATTTTGCTTGAAGACTCACTGAAATGACAAAATTTGACCTTGACACCTTAAAATCACTTTGTAAGAGAATGTTTTATCACTGGAGGAAGGCTGCAAAGACTGACACTAAAATTGGCTCCAATGGGGATGGTAGCTCCTTGGAGATGCCAGGAAATACAGATCTTTGGAAAACAGACAGTGCCTTCATCCATTGGGCAATGGAGTCAAAAGCTCAAGCTGAAATGCATGACTAAACACTGATGACTTGACGACACAAATTGACTCTCACTCAACTAAGAACTGACTTGATACTTAAACACAACCGACAAACTAGATATATGCTCAGTATGAAGCTTATTCAATACAACCTACTCTAGTTGTTCCATTCATTACCTGATCAAGTGAAATGAAACAAACAATGCAACCAGGTAAGTATTCCAGTTGTTGTTTGAATTATCTGCAAGTGCTCGTTTATGAACAACAATAAAGAACTACTGAAAGGAAACTCCCATGAAAACTTGTGAACATATCTGTTGAATACTATGGATTCTCTATCTGCCTCCAAAAACACTGCATAAGGATCTTGAAGTTCATGCACACTGGGACTTAGTTCATCCAATGGATTACTTCGTTTCTCCTCACACCATGAATTCAAAATTTGTTTTGAGCTTTGTGACGGGACTCCTGCTAAAAATGACAAAGAGACCAGCTGCCAGGTCAAGTTTATATCAGCACACATTTCAAGCTCACATATAGTCAATGGAGAAAGACTTTGACTGTAGAAATCATCCAACACATCAGCTATTGGATCGTGAAAAACTTGAAAAGACTACTGCAACCCATTTTCTATTGGTTCCGATGAGATTACATGATTTCCTATGGGCTGCTCATTTGAAGATTTATTATGCAATTTACCCTTCAAAAACTAAAATGATTCAAAACAAAATGGTACGGAATCATCTTGTATCATTTGATCATATGTGCCAGCTTGCATGTCTTCATCTGCAACTTGACAATCAATGGAATTCGGGGGCTGCAAATCTAGATATGGGAAGTCTTGAACAAGGTTTTTATTGCCCTCAAGATGGTCCAAATCAAGACTTGTTGATAGTTGATTTCTGATTGCATGGAAGTTGTCTCTGATGAACTGAAACGAATCAAAACAAAAAGGCAAATATCCTTCACTTACTTCAAAATTTGTTGCACTTTCCTCGTCATTTTCATAGCTGATATGCATCGGTTGATCACTGTATTCAAGCTGCTGAAAGTGAACTTCCTCCTTCCACAAACTAGCTGCTGATTTGTCCGTAATATTAGCTTCTGTTGGGAGAACATAATCATCATCATACTGATCAAACTGAGGTAAATCATCAGTATAAAACACATCATCAAGCATACATGTAAAATCAACAGATCTCTCTTCTACAAGATGATCTACAAAACAATCATTACCAGATCTATGACAACTGGGATAAGAAACAAAATGTTTTGGATCAACAACTTGTTCTTATTCAATCATCAAGCCATGGGTTTGAACATTATACTCATTCCTTGTGATGATCCTCTGCATCATCTCTTCCACTGCACTTATCAAAATGTCAGGCTTTACCTCTAGAGATGTCAGTTTCTCTGGATCTATGTTTTTCATCTCTTCTTCCTTCAACTTTGCCCTTCGGATCAACAAATGAGCCTCTACACCTACTGAATTGTTCTTCATCTCTTCAAGTGTTGCAAGATTCCTTTCTCTCAGCTAAAACTCCATTTTCAGATCAAAGGCACCCGAGTAGTGCAAGAGAGAAGATCCAGGAGGAAGTCTTATATCAACTAGCATCAAAAAATATACTTTGTTAAATATGGCAGAAAATTGTTGTACTATCTCCCCTGGCAGTCTTTTCAGCTAGTTATACTCTTCTATAATCAAGAAAGGGTTCTGTCTAATCACCCACCTGTCGAGGAAAACTTTGACGAATTGCTGGAAATCTGAGATGCTCGCATCAGGCAAGGTTTTGAACCAACTCTTGAATTTTCCTTGCAAAGAAAGAGAGAAAAGCCTAATACTGACATCCTCTTCATCAACTTCAAAAAGGTTAAGACAAGACTCAAAATTCAGAACATGTCTCTTAGCAGTGATGTTTTCGTGTTCACCATCAAGTCTTGGTAGATATAGGTCATGATTTTTAGGGAAAGCATGGGATATAGGAGGTAAAATCAGAGGCTTGTATCGATCTGGAATTTTACAAGGTATAGGGGTATGTGAAAATGTTGCAGAATCAGTCTCGGTCTCTTGAGGTTCATCATTTTGAAGATGGTCATCACAAGATTCGGAAGAAATGTCTTGATCAAGCTCAAAAGCATGAAAATATTTGGTATTCACAATCTTCAAAGGGAAAGAGTCAAATGCAGGGCGAGGATCTTTCCTCAAATACAATATACTTTGCAAAACCTTCTTAACATTCTCAGGAAAAGAGAAGAAATAATTTATGACAAAGAACAAAATTTCTTGGATGAAATTCGAACTTGAATACCCGATCTTTCCATATTGTCTTTTCATGTTTCTGCTAGTCAGGTTCATCCTCCAGTGGAGTCCTTGGATCTGATCTCGAAACTGATTTAGAGTCGCTAGGTGAATGATTTCAGCCTTCTGATGTCTGATCGTTGTCCACCATCAACCATCAGATCTAACTTGATACATGTACTGGGGAAATTTTAAAGTCAGATGTTACGTTTATAAAACTAGATCGGAGATTGACTGAAGCAGCGTTTATCTACTTATGCACTTGTAAAGCAATGTACAATTCGAAGGCTACTTGGCATAACTTCAGTCTCCGTCTGTAGTTTATAAAACAAATAAAACTAACAAGCAAACAATTTTGTGTTCCCCAGTATGGTCACCACTATGTTATGGCCTAAATCTACCTTAGGCTGAGAAAGGTAGAGTCTAAGGTAACATCAAACCACGCTTAACCTGGTAGCTAGCCCTACCAGATCAGGAGAGGGCTCTCTCCTGGTAAATCTCAGTAAAAATAATAAGTGAGGCCTGAGATGACTTGAATAAAGGCTGATTTTAGGCTAGGTATATATGTAAAAGAGTTTGATTTGATTTTGAGGGTGTTTATTAGATCAAAGGGAAAGGCAGATTTTGGGTCTGGGGAATGAGGCCTAGTTTTTGCATAGATCTGAATGGGGCAAGGTAGGAAATTGTTTTGACACTTAAATTTTGAATGAAATGGATAGCTCAGACCAGCGAGGAGTTGAATAGGGAAAAATACTTTCAAGAATCATCTTCAAGCAATTGAAAACATAGAAAATTAAACAAAACTCAAGGTAGAGCATTGCAAATCTAATGAATTCAACCTTTATTACTTGTTTGTTTAACTTAAGAAGAAATGAGAAGAAAGATGATACACATGAAACATCAGTAAACTTACAATCACAGAGAGAAATACATCATTAAAACATAGAGCCACATGGATCCCAAAGAGTGTTGCAAACCTTGGTCTATTCCTTTGCCAAAATGCAGAGATGAAATGTACAATGGAGCTCAAAGAAATCCCAAGTGTCCAACCTATGCTAATGACTGAAAAATTACAAGATATAAGCAACCAAAAACACATCCCAGACTCTAGGGGTCGAGCTCACAATTTTAGGATCTGTTTCAACAAAATCTAAATTGAGAACTGGAAAATAGACAGTGGAACAGCTTGCCTCTATAAGATAGGAAACTGATTCATTCAGTTACAATTCACCTTTTGATGAATGAATCTACTTCCATGAGTAAAAATTTGCCAAAATTACATCAAGAGCCATGAAATTACATCAATATTTTTACATTTGGAGATAATAAAGTCAAACTGGCCAAAACTAGGCGAAAAACAAAGTTATCGAGTGAAAAAGGAGCCAAAATCCCCAATGCGTCGCGCCTGAAATCTCTATGTGTCGCACCAGTTTGGAGCAAGTTTTCATAGCCTTCCTGGTGTCCAAATTGAGTGTAGGATAGCTCGTTGGAAAGCTTGGCCTATCTAATTTCCAACCCAAGTTTAATTTCTGAATTTGATTTCCATTCACCCCTCCAAAAATGAGTTTTCCCAACACTGCTTCCTGTGTGTCCAAAAAGGGGCAGAAAGGTCAATTTTAGGGTGTTTTTGACCACTCAGGAAACCCAAAACTTGTCAAAATCTCTGGGTAATGGGTATGCATACATAACTTTTCATGAAAAATCTAAAAATATAAATTTTTACCCAAGAGGAGCTCCCAATCATAAGCGCACCCCAAGTGGCACGACGCGTCGGGCAGGAAAATCTGTGTTTAAGCCAAAAAAATCAAAATTGACAAAATGTGTCCCAAATTTCTTGAAATTTGGGTTGAATGTCCTCCATCATGAACTATGATGGGCCAAGGAAGCCTCGGTAAAGATTTTAAGTTTTTCGTACTTTTTACGCCTCCTCGATGCCTTCTTCATCTCTGTCATAAGAGGTATCAATCTCCATGATTTCCAAAGTCTATCTTGTCTTGGATGAAAATGAGAAATTTGGTGTCTTTGGCTTTGTTGCCAAATATGTGATAACAAGTGAGGTAATATGGAGGGATAGGGTAGTGGAAATGATAGACTATTGCCATGTGAAATTTGTCAATTGAAGATTTTTGGAGCAATTACTTGGTTTCTTGGAATAACATTGGGGTTTGGGAAATTCATAATTGGGATTTGGGGTAATGGGAATGGGATAGGGAATAAGGAAATGGGATTGATGTAACAAGATTAACAATGATGAGGGAATAACAAGGTGGGGAAATGGGAATGATAAACACAAAACCAATTTTGAAACCCTAAGGAAACAATCCTTGCACAAATAAATAGGGTTTGATTTTTTTGTATTTAAATCCTCATAATAATCACCAAACACATGTCATGGGAAATGGGGAAGTTTCATGGACTTACTTTGACAAATATGGACCGAACCGGTTTGAAAATTTGGAAGAAGTGGCAATAAATTAGCTTTCTGCCATGTGCGTCGCGCAACCAACCCAATGCACCGCACCTCCCTGATGCATCGTGCCAGTGTATTTTTTACACTGCGGAGGCTGGCCCAATTCATTTTTAAAGTCACCCAACACGTCGCGCTTGGAAATTCAACACTGTCTGCCCTCCAAATTCTTTGTTTCGCTCCTCACAACTTCTTCTTTTCTCATTGTTGTCTCTTGGAATTCAAATGAGTTTATGAAAGATGAAAATGTTTTATATGCCAAGGATTTTGATTATTCTTTTCAAAAAACCCTCTTTTCAATGGAAAAATTCTTAACTTACTTGCACACCACAGATTTGAGCACATTTGGAAATTTTGGAGAAGTTTATGGTGAAATTGGGCTTGCAGCTCTATGCGTCGTGCCCTTTTGAAGGAGGATTTTGGAGACCTTCCCCAACTCCAAATTGAGCTCATGATAGCTCATTGGAAATATATTTGTGTCTAACTATCATTTGACTCATCAAGAAATTCATTTGGCCAACCAAGCTAGGATAAATATTGATTTTCCCAAGGTCACTTTAGAGGTGCATCAATTCTCGTAAGGAAATTGTATTTTTGACATTTAACTAAAACCATGATACCTGTGTAAAAAGTGAAGGAGATTTTTTTTCCTTGGCCTATTTTGGACAAAAACCTCTCTCAGGTTTCCAAAATTCATCTTTTATTTCTCAGAAACATCGTTGGAGTGAAACCTATCCTGATGTGTGGAACAAGGGATTTGTCGAAATGAAGCGAAATGAAGGGGATAAGGGGCTTATAAATTCTTGAGAAAATTTTTGGAAGTAGGGAGGGATGTTAGGAAGCAGGGGAAAGTGGAATTTTAGAGATTAAATGAGGGGAAGGGGTCCAAAAAGGCAAAACACAGGCCTAGCCTAGAAAATTGCCAAGTTGTAGCAAGAAACTATGGTTTGTGCGAAAATGAGGAATTTGGGGGATATCAGTGATGGGAAGTGTTTAATAAGGTACATTAAGGATAGGGGAAGGTCTATGAACATCAGGATACAATTTTTTCGGATGATTTGACCATCCAAGAGAAATTACCTTCAAAACCCTAGGAGAGGGAAATGAACCTTACCTAGGCACAACTGAAGCATGAACAAGATGTAAAATGACCCAGTGGAACTTGACATGATGATGAAAATCCTCTGATTGATGGTACACTCAGCTGAATGGTGACATGGACCGACATTTGGACAACTTTGAAAGGAGTGAAAACAAACCCTAGACCTAATGCCTAGTGACCAAATTTTGCTTGAAGACTCACTGAAATGACAAAATTTGACCTTGACACCTTAAAATCACTTTGTAAGAGCATGTCTGATCACTAGAGGAAGGCTACAAAGACTGACACTAACACAGGGAACCTATTTCATTTTTTAAACGAGGTTGACACAGTAAAAGAACTATCCTCATAAGAGCTTGTTTCATTTTTTGAGGAGTTTGACACAAGAAAACAAACTGTGCTTCGACAACCTTGTTTCATTTTTTAAGGAGCTTGACACAAGAAAATGAACTATGCTCCAAAGACAACTCATCAGGTCGAATAATAAATCATGGCTTCCAAAATATTCTCATCTGATGGAAGAACAACATCTCGAAAATCAGGACCCAATGCCCCCAGCACACGATGCACAACGGCATGATCACTAAATGTAGGCATGGGGTAGGTAGCCACATAATTAACCTACGGCAGGGAAGATACAACCGACGGATAAATATCCAAAAGAGACGATGGTGGGCCAACTGCCATATCAGGACCAAAGAATGAAAGCGGATCAATGGTCACGATCTGACCTTTGTGTGGAAAATACATCACACGAAAGAGGGAGGAGACAAGTGAATCCATGGCATAAGCATAGTCGCACCCCAAGAGTAGATTAAAATCCAAGGTACCTTGGACCACCATCACATCTATATAGACTGTTTTCCCTCCCAAAGTAATAGGAAACTTCGGAAGGATTCCTAACGGTTGACTGGTTCCTCTGTTGAATGCCAACAAATTCTGCGTAACAAGTACAAGCAGTGGAGAACCAAAAGCTTTCCAAATATTGGAATACAGAATACTAACAGACACACCTTCATCTATAATGGTGCTAGGTATGACCATATCGAAGGCTTGTACCATGATCTCAAAAGGCACATAAGAAGGAAGGCGATATCCTACAAATCGACTCCAATCAAAGGAAGTGACCAACCTACTTGGAGGGGGTACCATTGAACTAAGATGGTCATCCCCTGGTGTTACCAGAGCAAGAGGAGCATCCTCCTGGACCTTAGACATGAGAGCAGGAAGAGCAAGTTCTTGAGTCATAGGGATGGGAGGATATTTCTCCAAGTCCGAGGAATCTGAAGAAACATGAAGAACGTGAGAGGGATGAGATCCACTCTCGATGGAAAAGACATGATGAACCACAGGTGGGGTCAGATCAACTGATTCCATGAGCAATGGTTGGTCAGGAATGGATTCATGATTTTGAATTTCTGGGGAGCGGGATCGACCAAGGATGAATCTTGATAAATCATTGGATCAACTAGTAGAGGACTCAAAGAAAGCTCCTGGTAACCAACTGGAAGGCAGGGTATAGAAACAAGAGGGTTTTCCAACACACTCGTGACTTCATCCATGTGCGAACAAAGGTGAATGGGGTGATGCCCTTCACACAACTTACAGGGATTGGTAATATTACCCTGTTTCTTATGAGTCTTATCATGGCTAATCAAAGATGTGCCACCATTATGACTTCCAGAAGCCAAAGGCAATGGCAGACGGCCGTCGGACCATGCTTCAAGCACCTTGGGAATGCCAGGGTAGTCTCGAAGCAGATGGTCTCCTTTTCACAACATGCAAGGGAATTTTACTTTTTGTGGAAGGTTGGATGGTTTATCAAGGGGAGTTTTCTTAGGCACAATAGCCACAGAGTTAGCCTCTCTCTTCTCTAACTTCTTCTTCTTCGTCTTCTTCTTCTTATTCTTAGCCACCTGGTTACTAGAATCCAGACTTTCACCAAGTGAAGTAGAAGAAGAGGATGAAGAAACAGGCGAAGAAGTGGAGAGGTCCACCTAAGAATCAACATGATGTTTTTCAGGTGGAGGAGATGATTGTACGGTGGGTGGAACACTCGAGACGACAGAGGTCAAAAATAACCAAACAGGCAACCCAAAAGTTAACCCAGCCAGGGACAATGTTGCCATATAAGGAGCACCAACATTCCCAAAAGCAGGAAAAGGACCTGGATTCCCTTCAGAGGGGATTCCTTGGTTGGTAAACTCTGTAAATGTTTCCATTGGAAACAACCTCAAAAAAAAAAGGAAGATAACTTTAACTAGGAATATTTCGTGGGCAGTTAATTTTAAGACACTGAAACAAAACTCTGTCATTTCATATTTTAAGAGTCGAGAAACAGGAAAAAGGTGACTCTATCACTTTCAGGTTGAAACGAGCTTGAAAGGACAAGAGCTCAATGATCTTTTCACTTTTAGAAAGTCACAAAAAGACCAAAATGAGTACTCAAGTAATCTAAGCAAGAGGATGTACCAAGTTTCTGTGAACTGACATATACATCTTAGTGATCAAATGAAAGAGAAATGACCAAGGACTTGATGTACGTGCAGGTGGTCTCCCCGAATGTTTTGTTCAGTGTATCACGGTTACAAGGAGGCAGACTCGGCTTCCTATGGATAAAGGATTGCAACTTAGAGGGGTCTCCCTTTATATACGCGATGTTACAGGGAGCACAAGTTCGTACTAGCACTGTCTGAATCCGAAAGGCGAGTGATAGCTACTAGGTTTTAAGACGCCAGAACATGTCTCTAGGCTAGACCACTAGAAATTTTTTGTTAGGTTCCAATGTTGCCTTAGGTTCATTGAGTAAATTTTAAAGCTAGATCTTGAATTATGTCTCAATTTCAGGCCCTATCGAATGTGGAGCTCATCTTCCTAAATGCAGGCTATATGAAAATGAATATCATTTCAATTCGATGAATGCCAGCAAGAAGAAGGATAGAAATTTTTCAAGCAAGCAAGCAAGAAAAATATGCGAAGAAACTTCTAATGCCCTTAATGAAATCAAGTGAAAACAAAATTCCTTCCTATATTTGAGAAGTGCTATTTTATGTAAAGGAACGATTCATTGTTAATGCAACAAAAGAATGCAAAGATATTTTTTATTTTTAAATCAAATGAAGCACACATTGTACTAATTCAATGGAAAACAAGATAAACACTAGTTTGAGTTTTGAAAATGTAAGGTTGTGAGATGAAATGACTCAACCAAAACGAAAAAAACACAAAAACATGCAAGCTAATGGAGCAAACTTTCAAACGAGAAAGAGAGTTCTCAAAATGATCCAAACAAGCAAAAAAATCGATGCTCAAAGTGTTGAAGAAGAAGGATTAATCGAAAAACAAAAAGACCATTCAATCAACAAAACAAAAGGATCAAGAAAACTCAATATAAAAACCCAAAACGAGACTGACAACAATCAAAGAGACTTGTTCTCAAACAGAAGGCTCTGTGTGCAAGAACACTTAGAAACCCTAAGGTCTTAACTGACATCGATAAGACAATGGACAAATGACTACGGGAAACAAGTCTACAGTAGTATACACAGTCTCCAAAGGCTTAAACAAATCCAAAAATGACCCAGAGGCAAGAAAAAATGACCAAAAAATGCATTAGGGGAGTCAATCCAAAACCTACAGGGATGGGCGCGACTGTAAGGCTATAATCCGCGCCATAAAGAGGTTGGCTCAAGTGCTAAAAGAGTAACATGTGCCAATCGACGCGATTGTCTAGACAAAAAAATGCGCTAAGCTAGAAACCTATGGAAAAAAAAGGAAAAACCCTAACCTAATGAGCAGAAGTCAACCTTGACTCTCTGGAGCTGAACAGAGAATGGAAACTCAACAAACAAACCAGAGAAAAGATAGATAACTAAACCAATAATTGAAACCAACCCAACAGAATGACACGACAAGCTCTCATTGATCCCCAGTGGAGTCGCCAATTAGTTATGAAGGTAAATCCTTTGTACGGACAGAGATGATCCCTCTAGCCCTAGGGTGGGTCCAGTAAAAAAAGGACACGCTAAAGTGTTGCTTCCTAGTTAATGAATGAACAAAAGACATGGTAGATTGACCTTCCTTGAATCCAATGTTGCCGATGTTGCAGAAAGAGTAGTGGTCTCTCACTTCTTCCTTGACAAGTCACGATCCGTTCGTTGTCATGCCCAGATACCTGTACATAAGAAAAAGAACAAGAACAACATATAGCAACGTAGTTTCACTCACAACCATTAGCTAGTCAAAGGGGGCTAAACATATCATATCAAATAAACATCATAACACAATAGTGGAACCAAACAGTAGTCATGTATATTAATGAGTATAAGGAAAAGTACAACTGATGCTTTGACATCGTGATCTCCTCTAGTGGGGTTCAGAAGAAATGAATCTCAACACTGTTGGTCAAGGAATTCAAACTCAATCTCTCTTAGAAGTCATCGACTCAAGCTCTCTCAACACAATATTTCTTACTCTATCTCCTCTAGCAACATAGCTATAGTATAATTCTCTAGTTCATATATTCATCTATCTTTCTATAATGCATTCAACTAGCTTCTACTAAAGGAGATAGTTTCTTATATAAAGGGAAAAGAGGAGGTTGGGATCCCTACAAAGGTGGGAGGGAGTCCTATCCTTTAGGAGAGTTCCAAGGGAGGTGGAAACTACTAACTAAAGTAAGGAGTCTGTGGCTGTTTCAGTTCAACCAATCCCAATGACTCATCTCTGAGGTGGTTGGAATGGACCTTCGCCTCTATTTTTTTTTTTAAATCCATAAACAACTTGACGTGGGTGTCTAACTATTACAAAGTGCCAAGTGTCATAGGCTCAATGTTAAATTTCCAAGTCGGTGTTGTTGGGTGTGGAGCTTGATTATCTTGTTTACTTTGTATCACAGCATTGGACCCCTGTACCTTAAATGGGGCAGCGACGCCGCTCATAATTAATCGTTGTTGTGGGGGCTCCAGGGGGGGCAGCAATGACTTTATGGAGCCCCCCCATGGCAGGGGGTTTTAGGGGCAGTTCCCCCGAAACTACAAATAGATGTAAAATTGCCTTGTAAAAGTATAGTAATTTCTAGTCAATCTGGGCCATTCATTAGGCAAATGATCCGACGGTAGAAGTTATGTTTAGTTTAGGGTTTTTTGCCCTAGAAGGAAACCCCTCTCTTTGTATGAGGGTATTGTATTGTAGCTGTGTATTACATGTGTATTTTCTTCACGGGAAATAGATAGGGAGACTGTGAGAGAGAACAAAGGATATTATAGCGGATCTGCTGTAGGTTTTGTCTCTTCATTTTGCTAGATAATAGAAAGGAAGGACTGGCTGTTCGGGGTGGACGTAGCCCAAACTAGGTGAACCATGTATATCTGTGTCTCTCTGGTTTTATGTGGTTTGTGTGCTTGTATTTTCCGCATATTTCATGTGTTGCATTGCTCTGTAATATATAATTTTCTAACAACTGGTATCAGAGCCAAAGGTATATTTGGCTGATAAACTCACAGGAAAGAAGGGTTCTTGGTTCGAGTGGGAGCAATGGTGGAAGATGGTAAGTTTAGGGTCAAGAAATTTAACTGCCAAAACTACCTGCTGTGGAAGATGCAGATGGAAGATTATCTATATCAGAAAGATCTGTACCTACCATTGAGTGGAAAAATAAAGAAGCTGGTGGCCATGACATATGTGGAATGGAACATTCTCGATAGAAAGGCACTCGAAATAGTATGGTTGTGCCTTGCGGCTTTATTCGCTTTCAATATTTCGAAGGAAACAACAACAGAGGGTTTGATGCAGATGTTGGTGAAACTATATGAAAAACCCTCGGCCTAAAACAAGGTATTTCTTATGAAACGACTATTTGATATGAAGATGTCGGAAGGTGGATCTGTTGCAGACCATTTAAATGATTTTAATACAGTTACCAGTCAATTAAGTTCTGTAGGGGTAAAATTTGATGATGAAGTTAGAGCTCTGTTATTCTTGTGCTCATTTCCAGAAAGTTGGAATGGTTTAGTTATGGCCATTAGTAACTCTGTCTTTGGATCTAGTACTTTAAAGTTTGATGATGTTGTCGGTGCTATCCTTAGCAAGGAAATGCGACGGAAAAGCTCCAGTGAGACATTGAGTAATGCTTTGAGTGCAGAGCCTAGGGGAAGAAGAATGGAAAGAGGAAAGAGCTCGGGATATCACAGCAAATCAAGGAAAGGCAGATCCAAGTCCAGATCGGGGATAGTGTGCTGGAAATGTGGAAAGAAAGGACACCTAAAGAAAGATTGCAGATCTCGGAAGGGAAAAGAAGGAGACGCGCAACAAGAAAACAATCATGAAGAAAATGTGACAGGTGATGTGTTACAAGATTCTTTGATCCTTTATTTTGAAAATGTTACTGATTCCTGGGTAGTAGATTTAGGGGCCTCATTCCATGCCACACCTGATAAGAAATATTTTCATGACTATGTTCAAGGAAATTTTGGACAAGTCCGTTTGGGTGATGATAAACCCTGTAAAATTGTTAGAATGGGTAATGTTTTTTTAAAACAACAAAATGGAAACCAATGGCTATTAAAGGATGTAAGGCATGTTCCAGATCTAAAGAAAAAACTGATTTCAACAGGGTAGTTCGGCGGTGAAGGTTGTGTGACAACTTTCATAGATAAATCTTCGAAGGTCACCAAAGGAGCCCTGCTAATAGCAAAAGGTGAAAATGTTGGTACATTGTATTTATGCAATGGTATTTCTAACTCTAGTAATGATTTAACTTCCAAAGGAGCAGATGCAGCATTATGGCATCATAGGCTCGGACACATGAGTGAGAAGGGGATGAATATTCTTCACTCAAGAAATTTGTTTCCAGGTTTGAAGAATGTTGATTTAGATTTCTGTGAAAATTGCATTTATGGAAAACAAAAGAGAGTTAGATTTCTTAGAGTTGGGAAAGAAAAGAAGAGCAAAAAATTGGAGCTTGTGCATACAGATGTATGGGGACCTGCTCAGGTATCATATCTTGGTGGCTCTCACTATTATGTTACATTTATTGATGATGCAACTAGAAAAACTTGGATTTATTGTATTCAAAATAAATCTGATGTATTTGATACTTTCAAGAAATGGAAAGATTTGGTTGAGAGTGAGACATGAAAGAAGTTGAAGTGTCTCATATCAGACAATGGAGGTGAGTATTGCAGCAAAGAGTTTGATAGGTACTGTTCAGAGCATGGAATTCATAGGGAGAAGACAGTTCCAAGAACACCACAAGAAAATGGTGTGTTAGAAAGGATGAACAGAACAATCATGGAGCATGCAAGGTGCATGAGATTGCATGCAGGATTTCCTTTACAATTTTGGGCAGATGTTGTAGATACTGTTGTTTATCTAATAAACAAAGGGCCTTCAAGTTCCTCAGATGGTGGTATTCTAGAGGAAGCATGGACAGGTAAAAAGGTAAACTACTCTTTTTTAAAGCCTTTTGGTTGTGAGGCCTTTGTCCATATTAATAAAGAAAATAGAACAAAGCTTGAGGCAAAATTAAAGAAATGTACCTTTATTGGATATGGTGTTAATGATTTTGGTTATCGCTTATATGATTATGAAAATCAAAAAATCATTCGGAGCAGAGATGTAATATTCAATGAAAAGGTCTTGTATAAGAATCAGTTGTAGGGAAAGAAACAGGAAAAAGAAAGCAAGGAATACAGAGTTCTTGATGAGATAACTGAAAAAGTAAAGGTGCCTGAAAATAATAATAATCAACAACCACAGCAGCAGCAACCACCACAACAGCAACAGGCACCTCAAACACTTGAAAGTGGTGTTAGAAGATCTACTAGTATAAGTAGACCCCCTGAACGATACTCTCCTTCATTATATTATTTATTGCTGACTGATTCTGGTGAACTCGAATTTTATGAAGAAGCAATGCAAGTTGAAAGCAGGAAGAAGTGGGAGCTAGCCATGGAAGAAAAGATGGACTCCTTAATGCATAACCAGACTTGGGACTTAGTTAGGTTGCCTGCAGGTAAAACTACATTGCAGAATAAATGGGTTTACAGGCTGAAGGAAGAAGATGGAGGAAAACAGAGGTACAAAGCTATACTTGTGGTGAAGGGGTTTGCACAAAAGAAAGGTATTGATTTTGATGAAATATTTTCTCCTGTTGTTAAGATGAATTCAATCAGAACTATCTTAAGTCTTGTAGAAGCGGAAGATTTACATCTTGAACAGTTAGATGTAAAGACAACATTTCTCCATGGAGATTTGGAGGAAGAGATATACATGCAGCAACCGGAAGGATATGAGGTAAAAGGGAAAGAAAAATTGGTGTGCAGGTTAAAGAAGAGCTTGTATGGCTTAAAGCAGGCTCCAAGGCAGTGGTATCTAAAATTTGACAAGTTTATGTCTGAACAAGGTTATACTAGATGTCACTCTGATCATTGTGTTTATCTGAAAAGGAAAAATGATGGAAGCTATAGTATACTATTATTGTATGTAGATTACATGCTTTTTGCAGGGTCTAACATGCAGGAAATAAATGTGCTCAAACAAAAATTGGAAAATTCATTTGCAATGGAGGATTTGTGAGCTACAAAACAGATCCTTGGTATGAGAATAACCAGAGATAGGAAAAATTGAAAATTAACACTATCTCAGAATGAGTACATACAAAAGGTGTTTAAAAGATTTAATATGCAGAATGCAAAACCATTTAGTACACCTTTTGCTAGCCATTTAAAAATTATTAAGGACATGTGCCCAAAGACCCAAGAAGACATGGATTATATGTCTAAAGTTCCATATGCATTAGAAGTTGGAAGCTTAATGTATGCAATGGTCTGCACAAGGCCTGATATTTCACATGCAGTAGGAGTTGTAAGTAGGTACATGAATAATCTAGGAAAAGAACATTGGATGGTAGTAAAATGGATTCTCAGATATTTGAGAGGTACCACAAATCAAGAATTATGCTTTGGTGGTTCAAACATTGCTCTACAGTGATATGTTGATGCAGATATGGTAAGTGACAGAGATAACAAGAGGAGAACTACAGGATATGTATTTACTGTAGGTGGAACAATTGTCAGTTGGGTTTCAAAAATCCAGAGTGTTGTTGCACTTTCAACAACAGAAGCAGAGTATGTTGCTGCTGCAGAGGCTAGTAAAGAAATGATTTGGTTACAAATTTTTATGGATGAATTGGGTAAGAAGCATGATATGGGCATGTTATACAGTGATAGCCAAAGTGCCATTCATCTTGCAAAGAACTCAGCATTTCATTCCAGGACTAAACACATACATCTCAAGTACCATTTCATATGGTCAATATTGGAAGATGGAGAGTTGAAGCTGGAAAAGATACACACTAGCCAGAATCCTGCAAATATGCTAACAAAATTTGTAACCAGGGAGAAACTGAGAATGTGCTCAGTTTCAATTGGTCTTCAAGGATGACGATGAAGATGAGAAACAGCCAGGTCCAAAGAGGATTCGTTGTCTAGCAAATGAAGTAGCGATGGAGTTGCTACAATCAGTCTCTAAGTGGGAGATTGTTGGGTGTGGAGCCTAATTATCTTATTTACTTTGTATCACAGCATTGGACCCCTGTACCTTAAATGGGGTGGCAATGTCACCCATAATTAATTGCTACCGTGGGGGTCCAGGGGGGGTGGCGGCGACTTTATGGAGCCCCCCCCTGGAGGGGGGTTTTGGGGGCAACACCCCCGAAGCTAAAAATAGATGTAAAATTGCCTTGTAAAAGTATAGTAATTTCTAGTCAATCTGGGTCGTTCATTAGGTGGATGATCTGACGGTAGAAGTTATGTTTAGTTTAGGGTTTTTTTCCCTAGAAGGAAACCCCTCTCTTTGTATGAGGGTACTGTATTGCGGCTGTGTATTACATGTGTATTCTCTAAGCGGGAAACAGATAGGGAGACCGTGAGAGAGAACAAAGGATATTACAACGGATTTGTTGTAGGTTTTGTCTCTTCATTTTGCTGGATAATAGAAAGGAAAGACTCGCTGTTCGGGGTGGACATAGCCCAAAATGGGTGAACCACGTATATCTGTGTCTCTCTGGTTTTATGTGTTTTGTGCGCTTGTATTTTCTGCATATTTTATGTGTTGCATTGCTCTGTAATATATAATTTTCTAACAGGTGTGAGGATTTAACGGGCTACTTGCGCCAAGGAAAAAATAGGGATTTTCACAGCTCTACTTAGGGAAATGTTAACAAGAAGAATGTTACTCTCATCAAAAGGGATGCAAGGATGGTATTTGCAAAGCATGACACTGCGTATTGGTCACAAAAACAACCCTCCAATGTGCGAGTTGGGGATTGCAAGGACAGTGACAAAATGCTATGTAACACTCCTCCTACCTTATCAAAGACAATAGGAAGATTCTTGAAACAAAAAGCTTTAAATTTATGCATTTTAGATGGATTTTTATATTGGAAAAATCCTATTGGTATATTTTTTAACTGTTTACTTGAGGATGATGCAGGAAAAATCATGCACGAATTACACGAAGGTGAATATGGGGGCCATCTTTACTGGAAAACCACAGCTAACAAAATTCTTAAATTTGTCTACTATTGGCCCACCCTTTTCCCTGACACCCACAAACTAGTCATGACTTGCCATAAATTCCAAATTTTCGATGGCAAGAGAAAAATCTTACGTTTACCTTTTCATCCTATCATTGTTGAAGCCCCTTTTCAAAAATGGGGTTTAGACTTCATAAGAGAGATCCACCCTACTTCATCTACCCAGCACAAGTGGATCCTCACTACCACTAATTACTTCACCAAATGGATAGAATCCATCCTGTCTAGGAACGCCACCGATTCAGTCATTATCAAGTTTCTCGAGACCAATATATTGTCTAGATTTGGTTGCCCCAAAAATATCATCACAAATAATTTTGTTTCCTTTGCATCCAAAATAATGGTTGACTTTTGTTATAAATATCACAACACCTTGGGACATTCTACAGCTTATTACCCTCAAGGTAATGGGCTAGCTGAGTCCTCTAATAAAATCTTGGTCAATATCATTAAGAATCTCCTGGAATAGAATAAAAAAGCATGGCATGGAAAACTAGTAAATGCATTATGGGCTGATAGACTAACCACCAAGAAATAAATTGGTATGTCTCCCTATCAACTAGTGTATGGCATGGATGCCATCTTCCCAATATCTTTGGGAGTTCCGGTAATGAAACTGCTACAAGAAGTGCAATCATGTGAGAATGATATGCAAAGAAGGATGAACAAAACTATCCATTTACAACAAAAAAGAGAGGAGGTTTACAAAAGGACTCAGGTAGTACAAGAAATAATGAAGAATTTTTTTGACAAAAGAACCAAGGAGGATGATTTTCAGATTGGAGATAAATTTCTAAAGTGGGACTCAAGGAGAGAAGACAAAGGTAAACATGGTAAGTTTGAAAACTTGTGGAAAGGGAAATTAATTATAAGTTCAATTAGAGGAAACACTGCCTTCTTTTTACAAGAGCCAGATGGAACTGAAGCATTTAGGGGTCCTATCAATGGCAAGACACTAAAACACTACTTTTTTCAAGATCCTTAACTTTAAAATTTTCACTCATTGTACATACCATTGTGTGGAGAAAGAGTCATTAAGAGGAAAACACAAAAACATAAAAAAGAATGGAAAAGAGGGCAGATTGAAAAACCAAGGTATAACCCCATACCCCCCAAAAAAAAAGCAGTACTGAAAGTGTGCAAGCCTAAATTCCACTACTGGCACAAAAAGAATGTCTTGTTTAGTCATCTAGCCTAATCATGATTGAACATGTTTTAAATTTATTGTTAATAAGTAACTGAAAATAATGCTCACCAAATCATTGAAGCTTGACTTGTGAAAGGAAACAAATTAGGAAAGAAAGATACTGGTTCCACATGCTCAAAACATAACCAAGGAGAAAAATAGGGATGAATAGAAAACTATGTATCCTAGCCCTAATTTTTCTAAGTCTTACTTTGTACAAAAATAACATTTGTGTGTAGCTAGTTTTTATGCCACAAACCCATGATAAATGATATTGTCTAATCTTGATTTAGTCATGTTTTCAATTTCATGTTTTTAGCTTAGTGAATAAATCCTATCAAACATTTTAACCTTGAGAGTTGAATAGTATAGGTAGAGAATCAAAGGAGTTCATTAGCCTAATCTGAACTCTTGGAGGAAAAAGTGTAGAAGTAGATAGTTGTTTACTTTAAAAAATAAAAGGATGTCAAGGTTGCTAGTCTGAAGGGAAGAAAAAATGATAGGAAAGTAGGTTGGGTAGGTAGAGATGGAATTAAGTTGATCATATCTTTCAGATTTTTGAGACCAAAGCTTCAAGCAAGCATCAACAAGTAAAGAAAGGTAAAAATATGCCCAATGGATGAGGCACTCGTCTCCATAAAGCCAGAGATCTGAAATTCTCGACACTTCCTGAAAAGGAGCTACCCTCCCCAAGTGGAGCCACTGTTATTCATCAGTAATTTTTTCATTTTTTATGACTAAATGATTATCCCAATATTTCTAGAAACAAAGTTCATAGACATTGTCAGTTCTAGAAATATCACTTCCTTCATTATCCTTAAGATAATTTTTCACTATTTCATCATTTCATCCTATCTAGATTTTCCTACAAGTCTTAGAATACCCATTAAGAGCCCATGTCACCCATTTTATCTATATCTTGTCACCTTTGACCCAAATCCCCTATTTTTGTTTCACCTAAAAACCCCATTGCTATCTAAACTCTGTCTTGAAATCTCTCTTTTATGTATTGATTGTTAGGTTAAGTCAAAGAGGTCTTGTTTCGATCTTGCCCTTTGAATATGCTTATTAGTTTGCCACGAAGTTATTTATAGTTTAATGAATGATGTTTAGGCGATCCCTCTTCATTTATTGATGTTTTTTGTTTCTTATATGTTTTCAAACCATGAAAGTTGAATCATTGAAGTTAGATAAGTTGTCTTGCTTCCATGTTCTATTGGATTGTTTATCTTCAATGTTCATTTATTTAAAAGTATTGTCACTGAGTAAATGGTGCGCCCTATCTCATGAATAGTATATTTTTCTTATCAATATTTAAGACCTCTCTATTCATTGGTATTTGACAAAGGATTCTTAACTTCCCTTTGCCCTACCTTGGTTCCCAAACTTGATGTACATTTCACCTCACACATAAACTTGAAGATCCATTGACTACACTAGATTTTCCCTGTGATGTACCCAGATTCACTATCGAGATATCAATAACTTCATAGACTCCATTACCCAATTGATTTGATAACCTCTCACTCCACCTATCCTACTTGATCATCTTACCCCAACCAAAACAAACAACAAACCTACACATAACAACTAGCCTAAAATCAACCATCCAAAGTGAAGAAGCTTACATCCTTTACATAATAGAGAGAGCCCTCTCTTAGTCTAGGAAGGCTAGGTCCTAGGACTCCAAAGACTGGTCTGATGTTACCCTGTCATTGGGTTTGCCAATATACCAAATCAGAAGACACTAACATAATGGCGATCACGATGGGACCTTCTGAGTTCATAACAATCTAAATACCCCTTAGGAATCCAAAACCCCTTCATCAAACTGTATCCTATGATTTATAGCTACCTCATCACTATCACTAACACAATGGTGATTATGATGCAACCTCTAGTGTTAGTGATAAATTAAGTATCCCTTAGGACTTCAGAAACATTCGTCAAATCATAGAAAACTTAACTAATAGCCCAAGAGTAGAATCTACCTTTTTCACCATCCTATAAAAAGGATGACTCAGTTATAGGACACTCTTACATACCTTAAGGGTTGCATATAGAAACTCATAAAACCCAAAAACATTTATAGATTGGATTTTTGTCAGTATTGGTGGTGGACCATAGACATCTATCTTCAAAACAACTAAAAATATCCACATGGCGACTCTACTAGCCTCTAGTAGGCCTTCTAACTTTAAAAATGTGGAAAAAATTATGGCTGATAAAACTGATGTAAATATGTCCAAAACTCAAGTACCTTTCAGTTTTGAAGGATAGATCACTAAAATCAAAATAACCATCCCTCTCACTGAACAAGTAGCTCAGGTATGTACCACTCCCAAGTTTTCAAAGTTTTGAAGATAGGAAACGATACAGATATGCTAAATTTGATAGATGACAAACCAGAACTGTTGTTTAGTCCCGAGGTTGAAGGAAAACTCCAAGGAGTTGTCCCTCCTTTCTATGTTAGCCTAAACATACACAAAAAAATATTACACAATGCCATGTTTGATTCTGGCACTTCGCACAACCTCATGGCTAAGGTGGTTGTGGAAATATTAGACCTAGAAATAACCAAATCTTACAAAGACTTGTACTCTTTCGATTCAAGTAGTGTCAAATGTTTGGGTCTAGTCAAGGATCTTTGTATTACTTTGGTGCAAATACCCTCTAAGTGTCTATTCATGGACATAGTAGTCGTTGATATCCCCCCTAAGTATGGCATGATTTTGTACAGATTCTAGGGGGCCAAACTTCAGGGTAGCCTCCAAATGGATATGACAGATGCTACTTTCCCTGTTTTCAATCAAGCCATAAGATTGTACCGAGAATCCCACATGAAATATATGGTGAGTAGCCTAGATAGGCCTAACAACACCTCGGTTTATTCCATTCATTCAAATTTGGATTATTTTATCTTGTATAATGAGAATGATATTAGTGGACAAGTAAAAGGAAGTGAGAAAGAGCTAGGCCCTCCAAAACACTCATACTCACCCTCAAATGAGGAAAGTTATAACCAAAACTCTAGCAACCTTGAACAACAACTTAGTGATAAACACGAAATAGAAACACTTTGGAACATGAGCTTTGATGGTTAAAGTGGAAAATCGGGTTTAGGGGCTGGTGTCTAGATACATAACACAAGTGAAGGTCATTCTTATAGATTGGAATTTCAATGTACTAATAACATTGCAGAATATGAGGCTCTCCTCCTCGGTTTACACTTGCTTGAAGACTTAGGAGCTAAGAAAATATCAGCCCAAGGAGATTAAGAACTGGTCATTAAACAGATCAAAGGTGAATACTTATCCAAGAACCCAATATTAAGAGAATACATAAATGCAACCCTTGAACTCCTCAAAAATTTCGAGAAATATGAGCTCACTTACATTCCTAGAGCCCAAAATAGCTTAGCTAATGAGCTCGCCTTTGCTGCCAGCAATTGCCAAATACCACTTGCAAATGAAAAATACCCTATCAAAGTCAAGAATTGTGCTACGATACCTAACAACATTAACCATTGGAAGGTGTTTGAGGGTGACAAACAAATTGATGACTTCCTACAATCTAGGAATGGATTTACATTGACTAAACCTAGATTAGAACATGAGGAAGATGTTCTTGCTCAAGATAGAGATCATGAATCAGAGTTTCCCTCTTTTGCTTATATAAATATGATCACACATCCTTATGAAGCTAAGATGTTTGAGGACCTAGACCAAAGAGACCTTGAAGTCTTACACTGTAAGAATGACACATTAACAAGATGCCTGGCACCTTTAGAAAAGCTATTATATTTTAATGATGTAGCTAAAAAACCAAAGATAGAATCTAATGAGGCTGATATAGAGGAATACAACATAGGAAGCATAAAGGAACCTAAAAATATCAAACTTTCGAAGACCCTTCCTCCTCACATAAAACAGAAATATATTGAGCTCTTTAAAGAGTTTAAAGATGTGTTTGCATGGGGGTATCAAGATTTAAAATCTTATGACACAAGCATTATTCAACACAAAATCCCTCTCAATGAAAACCACAAACCTTTCAAACAAAAGTTAAGGACAATAAACCCTTTCTTACTACCTCTAGTTGAACAAGAGATCAAAAATATGTATGATGTTGGGATACTAGTTCCCCTCAGATACTTCGAATGGGTTTCCAACCTTGTGTCAGTTAGGCAGAAAACTGGAGAGATCAGACTTTGCATTGACTTTATAAATCTGAACAAATCTTCCTTGAAAGACAACTATCCCTTGCCTAAAATGGACCACATACTTCAAAAGGTAGTTGGCTCTAAGAGAATCTCACTGCTTGATGGTTTTTCCGGTTACAACCAAGTGCTAGTATTCCCAAGTGATCAACACAAAACTTCCTTCACCATACCTTGGGGCACATTCATGTATGTCAAAATGTTGTTTGGGTTGACGAATGTGGGGGCCACTTTCCAAAGACCCATGGACATAGCCTTTTTAGAAGGCATAGGCTACTTCATAGTCATTTACCTCGATGACATCACTATTTACTCTAAGACAGATGAAGAGCACTTAGTCCACTTAAGAAAATTTTTCGAAAAATGTAGGAAATATGGCATGTCTTTGAATCCCAAGAAATCATTGTTTGGTCTCGAGGAAGGACAGCTTCTAGGCCACATCATCTCTAAAGAAGGAATCAAAATAGACCCCAAAAGGATTGAAGGCATACTACAAATCAACCATCCTAGGAACATAAAGGAATTGCAATCCTTTATTGGGAAAATAAACTTCTTAAGAGGATTCATCCCCAACCTTGCAGAACTCTTGAGAAATATTACAAATATGCTCAAAAAATATGTAGGAGTTAATTTGACTTTGGAGGCCAAAAAATCTTTCGAACTGGTTAAACAAGCACTCACCCAAACACTAGTTCTAATAAGTCCTAATTTCACCAAAGACTTATATATTTTCTCATCTGCATATGAACATATTGTGGTTGTAGTGTTGTTACAAAAAAACGCGATGGGACATTAAAAACCCATAGCCTTCTTCATCAAAGCCCTTAAATATTCTCCCCTTAAGTACAACATCATGGAAAAGCAAGCTTTTGCATTGATTAACGCATTGAAAGATTTTAGAGTTTGTATTTTACATTCTCATATCATAGCTTTTGTTCCTCATACTATTGTCAAAGACATTTTAAATCAGGACCCCGGTGGTAAAAGGGAAAGTGGATTTCTATCATTTTGGAATATGACTTAGAAATCAGACCCACTAAATTGGTTAAAGGACAAGGGCTTGCAAAACTTATGGCTGAAACAATCCTCCATGAATTGGATATGAATTATGTTGATACTTGAGAAGAACAAGGAGAAAGCACCGCCCCTCATATTGAAGAGGAATTTTTGAATTCATCTTGGTATGCTGATATTCTTTATGTACTATTTTATCTTAATGCTCTCCTACCTTATCAAAGAAAAAAGCAAGATTCTTGAAACAAAAAGCTTTAAATCTATGCATTTTAGATGGAGTTTTATATTGGAAAAATCCTATTGGTAGATTTCTTAAGTGTTTACTTGAGGATGATGTAGGAAAAATAGTGCATGAGTTACACAAAGGTGAATATGGGCCATCTTTACTGGAAAAACACAGCTAACAAAATTCTTAGATCTGGCTACTATTGGCCCACCCTTTTCCTGACACCCACAAACTGGTCATGACTTGCCATAAATGCCAGATTTTCGATGGCAAGAGAAAAATATTACCTTTACCTTTGCATCCTATCACTGTTGAAGCTCCTTTTCAACAATGGAGTGTAGACTTCATCAGAGAGATCCACCCTACTTCATCTGCCCAGCACAAGTGGATCCTCACTGTCGCTGATTACTTCACCAAATGGATAGAAGCCATCCCATCTAGGAATGCCACCGATTCAGTCATTATCAAGTTTCTCGAGACCAATATCTTGTCTAGATTTGGTTGCCCCAAAAAGATCATCACAGATAATGTTGCTGCCTTTTCATCCAAAATAATGGTTGAATTTTTTTATAAATATCACATCACCTTCGGACATTCCACATATTATTAACCTCAAGGTAATGGACTAGCTGAGTCCTATAATAAAAGCTTGGTCAATATCATTAAGAAGCTCTGAGAACAAAATCAAAAATCATGGCATTACAAAGTAGTACATGCACTATGGGCTGATAGACTAACCACCAAGAAATCAATTGGTATGTCTCCCTTTCAACTAGTGTATGGCATGGACGCTATCTTCCCAACATATTTGATAGTTCTGATAATGAAACTGCTACAAGAAGCACAATAAGAAGAGAATTATATGGAAAGAAGGCTGAACCAAACTATCCATTTACAGAAAATAAGAGAGGAGGTTTACAAAATGACTCAGGTAGTACAAGAAAGAATGAAGAAAATGTTTGACAGAAGAACCAAGGAGAATCATTTTCAAATTCGAGATAAAGTGCTAAAGTGGGACTCAAGGAGAGAAGACAAAGGTAAACATGGTAAGTTTGAAAACTTGTGGAAAGGGTCATCCATTATAAGTTCAATTAGAGGAAATAAGGACTTATTTTTACAAGAGCCAGATGGAACTGAAGCATTTGGGGGTCCTATCAATGGTAGGACACTAAAACTCTACTTTTGTCAAGATCCTTAACTTTAAAATTTTTACTCATTGTACATACCATTGTGTGAATAAAGAGTCATTAAGAGGAAAAAAAAAAAACATAGAAAATAATGGAAAAGAGGGCAAATTCAAAAAACAAGGTACAACCCTATACCCAAAAAAAAAATAGTAGTACTGAAAGTTTGCAAGCCTAAATGCCACTACTAGCGCAAAAAGAATGTCTTGTTCAATCATCTAGCCTAATCATGGCTGAACATGTTTTAAATTTATTGTTGATAACTTAGTGAAAATAATGTTGACCAAATCATTGAATCTTGAATTGTGAAAGAAAACAGATTAGGAAAGAAAGATACTGGTTCCACATGCTCAAAACAGAACCAAGGAGAAAAATAGGAATGAATAGCAAACTATGTATCCTAGCCCTGATTTTTCTAAGTCTTATTTTGTACAAAAATAACATTTGAGTGCAGCTTGTTTTTATGCCATAAACCCATGATAATTAAGATTGTCTAATCCTAATTTAGTCATGTTTTCAATTTCATGCGTTTAGATTAGTGAATAAATCCTATCAAACAGTTTAACCTTGATAGTTGAATAGTATAGGTAGAGAATCAAAGGAGTTCATTAGCCTAATCTGAACTCCTGGAAGAAAAAGTGTAGGAGTAGATAGTTGTTTACATTCAAAAATAAAAGGATGTCAAGGTTTCTAGTCTAAGTGCACGTAAAGAAGAAAAAATTATAGGCAAGTAGGTTGGGTAGGTAGAGATGGAATTAAGTTGATCATATCTTTCAGATTTTTGAGATCAAAGCTTTAAGCAAGCATGAGAAAGTAAAAAAAGGTAAAAACATGCCTAAAGGATGAGGCACTAGTCTCCATAAAGCTAGAGATTTGAAATTTTGGACACCTCCTGACAAGGAGCTGCCCTCCCCAAGTGAAGCCACTATTATTCATCAGTAATTTTTGCATTGTTTATGACTAAATGATTATCCCAAGATTTCTAGAAACAAAGTTCATAGACATTGTGAGTTCTATAAATCTCACTGCCTTCATTATCCTTAAGATAATTTTTCACTATTTCATCATTTCATGCTATCTAGCTTTGCCTACCAGTCTCAGAATACCCATTAAGAGCCCATGATACCCATTTTATCTATATCTTGTCACCTTTGACCCAAATCCCCTATTTTTCTTTCACCTAAAAACCCCACTGCTATCTAAACTCTATCTTGAAATCTCTCTTTGATTTCAGGGCTAGGATACATAGTTTGCAAGCCTAAATGCCACTAATAGCGCATTTACTCACACAATGGTATGTACAAACTATGTATCCTACTCTCTTTGAAATCTTTCTCTAAAGAGGTCTTCTTTCGATCTTGCCCTTTGAATATGCTTATTAGTTTGCCTTGAAGCTCCTTATAGTTTAATGAATTATTTTTAGGTGTTCCCTCTTCATTTATTGATGCTATTTGTTTCTTATATGTTTTCAAATCTTGAAATTTGAATCATTGAAGTTATATAAGTTGTCTTTCTTCCGTGTTCTACTGGATTGTTTATCTTCAATGTTCATTTGTTTAAAATTATTTTCACTGAGTAAATGGTGTGCCCTATCTCATGATTAGTATCTTTTTGTTATCAATATTTAAGGCCTCTCTGTTCATAGGTATTTGACAAAGGATTCTTAGCTACCCTTCGCCATACCTTGGTTCCCAAACTTAATGTCCATTTCATCTCACACATAAACTTGAAGATCCGTTGACTACACTAGATTTACCCTATGATGTACCCAGATTCACTATAGAGATATCAATAACTTCATAGACTACATTACCCAATTGATTTGATAACCTCTCACTCCACCTATCCTACTTGATCATCTTACCCCAACCAAAACAAACAACAAACCTACAATTAACAACTAGCCTAAAATCAACCATCTAAAGAGAATAAGTTCACATCCTTTGCATAGTAGAGAGAGCCCTGTCTGAGTCCAGGAAGGCTAGGTCCTAGGACTCCAAAGAATGGTCTGATGCTACCCTGTCATTTTGTTTGCCAATCTACCAAATCACGGAACACTAACAATTTTTAGAAACAAAATTTTGGTAGTTGTATCATCTTCCTCAACCTGTGAAGGTTATGGACTCACTTATTTATGCCACCTAGAAATACACAAACATGGAAGATATAATCAAGAGATGGGTGAAGGAGCCAACAATGTTTAGACAGAAACCCACATGTACAAGACAAAGGCACTCAGGAAATACTATCATCTTCCGGTCATACCAATTTGCATAATATATGGCCAACTGAAAACAAAGACCTTTCCTGAGGGGTGGACCATCTTATTAAACCAGGTTGTGAACAAGGGGAAGTTGTTTAACTAGTCAGATATTTTGGCACATCAATTGAGAGTTCATGTTAATCCACCGAAGGGAGAGAAAGCATGCTTCTACATGTCTACTTACTTATTGAATGCAATATGTGCACATAACCAATTCCCTGGTGTGAATTGGACATGAGACTAAGAGAAATTGTCGTACATATATTTTTCAAGCTACTCTCAGATTCAATCATCGCAGAGTTATGGAGCAACTTACTCATCACTTCATCATCTCGATTTATAGGCTCATTTTAGGAGGAACCACCTTTCATGTCAATAGAAACTATGTAGGTGATATCAGAGATTTTATTTTGGTTCACCTTATCGGATGGAACATTGATCAAAGTATTTAGCGAGCATAAGTCGCTGCATATTTTTCCAAGATATGCCACCGATAAACTAGTCATGTAAGAGATATCTTATCACATCTCCACAGGGTTATCAAAAAAGTTTCAAATGATGAATAAGGCACCATGGCCAACTCACTAAGGCCATAGAATGATAACCAAGATGCTAAGTTTGAAGGAATTAAGTGGGAAGTGGACCAAGCGGTTATATTTCAATAAGCGGGTTAAGTCAGACAAAATCAAGCAAGCATGTACAATATCAAAGGAGAAAAAAAAAAAAAATATATATATATATATATATATATATATAGCCACATATATCAAGCTGCAAAAGGGGGAGAGAACAAGAACAAGGCTGGCAGGTTGTTGAAATGAGAATTGAAGTCCATTTGTTGTATTATGTTGGACTCCTATATGTTAATCTAGTTTTGAAGAATTCAGAAGTAGATATTGCATAGTTTTCATAGATCTATGTGGTAATGGCTTAGTCTCTAAAGAATAATATAAATGAGTTTGTTGTGGGGATCTATTTATATGTATATTGTGTTTAATGTGTTTGAGTTTTGTAGCCCTTTTAAAATTTTAAAATTTCTCTATTACTTTTGTTGTTATGTATTTATTTAATTATGTATAAAATTTCTAATGAATATCCATAAATGAATCTAAGTTTGATGAATAACTTAATTGATGTAATGAATTGTGTTACTATGTAAATCCCCAACACATTACTTAATAATATTGGCATTCCTCAGGTGAGACATTATTCCCTTGTGGAAGATTTAAAATGCCAAGATAATGCTAGATTACGACAGAATCCTTTATTGGCACCTTGCAGTCAAACCCTGGGTCAACACACTAAAATATTTCCATGAAAAAATGGTTATGTTATTGGAACCCGAAGACCAATTTGGGTTCTAGATAATGGTGACAAGGTTTCTCAAGAGTAGTATTTAAAAATTGTGGGAAGAGAAACTTGATTCATTTTTTCTCCAATAGGATTAATTAAGACATAAAAACATATATTTGGTCAAGGACAAGATTCTATTTGTAGAACTTGCATGTGATTAATATGAAATCCTCCAGTGTAATTTCCCTGATGATATATATCATTGGTTGAGTAGATTTTAGCACAAAAGGAACTATGAGAATTGACCAAATATTCAAATACTAGACCACAACTAATTCAACTACTTTTTATCAGCTTCATAACGAAATAACTAGGGCCATTGATTTTTGGGTGCAAGCCATGTTGGAAGGCTATATCATTAAGCTTGTTGTGAAAAATTACTAGTGATTTTCTAAAGCTAAAGAAATTTTTTAGTGGAGGTTGTGAGGGAGATTTCTAAAATAGATTCCCTCATGGATTAAGTTTTGTATGGTGGAAGAAACATTATTGCCATTCTAATAATCTAATATGCTAGCATAAAACCCTTGTACTAGGGGTAGGTCTATGAGAGATATTTTGGCTAGTTGCGCAAGATCAGGGGAAGTTGTGATGGATGCAGAGGAGTTGTGGAAGTCATGGGAATTTAGATAACTTAGAAGGGAAAGGATAGATGATGAATTGAGAGAAGATAAGTTGTGTGAGATTACGAGAAGACGAAGATAGTTGAAACAAATAGGTGAAGTGTTGAGCATTTCCAAGTTATAGATAAGAGGAATGGGAATCATAGAGTTGTGGAATATGGAAGTATGTGAGGGATAAAACTCTAACAAAATAGGAGAATCTAGAAGAGATCGAATAGGAGAACATAATAGAGATAGTGAATCCCACCAAGAGTCAGAGGGAATTCTTACACGAGAAGTGCCAATATAGATGATCATGATGATTTATAAGAGTAATCTTGTGGATGAATAAATACATTTTGTCATGGGGATATTATTTCTTGAATATGATTCGTTCCCCACAAATAGTAGCTCACAACGTAGAAACACAATTAGATCTCTCCCTAACATGCCCCCGGTGCTTTATCAAAATCCAATCAGTTTTGTTTCATATTTAGTCACGAAATTAAAGATTCAAAAATTTTATAAACTATATGAAATTGGTAGTTCTAGTATTTTTGGTGGTCTTGGTACTTTAAGTGGGAGACCTCAATTACAACCTGCATATTTTTTTCAGCCTAGTTTGCAAGGTTTTATTCTACTTTTACCTAGTCATACATTAGAACATGGTGGGATTATTTACTCGGTACTATGATTTCTCGGGATGAGGAGATCAAGATGTAGATCAACATTGGTACTTGTGCAAAGCCATTTGGAGGGCTTGAAAAACTCTAAATGGTTCCAAAATTATTGAGTTTTAGACTACCATAAGGGATAAAGCCCTCCAATGCTTTGTTAAGTGGTAAGCTAAAAATCCTAACCGAACTTTGAACTTAGTAAAATAAGAATCCATCAAGGAGTATAAACTTCCTCAAATAGAGAAAAAAATGTTTAGCTAATTTATGGGATATCAAACAATGATAGGGATAAACTGCATGTGAATGCATGCAGTGGTTTAAGGATGCAGTTGGAAAATTGACTTATCTTATTCATCTGCTTCATAAAAAATAATGGTTCATTTAAGTATTATTACCGATGAAAAAAAATTCCATAACACAATAAAATATTAACATAATACAAGATGTAGTGGAGTATCCTATGAAAATTGAAGCAATGGATGGGTATCCTCATGACTATAAATTTTATTCTGCTTTGAAATACCCTTCCATCATTATTTTACAACACTAAATCATTAATCGAACTAAGATATTGAAGAATATGAATGTTTCAAGGACATCTCATCTACAATTTTGGTGTACCATATGTCATGTTGAAGGGAATCGTGCTACATAATGCTTAAGTTCCATTTCCACTAAATAAGAAGTGTTGTAAAAAATGAATACTTTTCAAAGCAGTCCATTTCCTTTAACTTTCCTAAGCAACATTCCAGACAAGTCCATCAAAATAAATGAAGAATAGAAAGGTAGTTTCACATTCATGCTCAAATCGTTGGATACCAAATCAAAGAAATTATGTTAGATCTATGTTCCGATGTCAATATTGTTCTGCAAAAAACTTTCAAAGCAATAGGCAGACCCAATTTGGTGTTCTCTACTATGCAATTGGATATGTCCGACCAATACTTCATTCTCCCCATTGGCTATTTAGAGGATGTATAAGTTATTACCGAAGTAAAGACATATGCATATTTTCAAGTCATTCATATTATTGGTGACAAGGATCCTTACCCAACTTTGTTTGGAATATACTAGCCATTTGAAAACTCTACCATTATTGATCTTAAGTGAGAAACTATGACATTTAAAGTGGATGGAGTTAGATTTATAAAAACATTAGATCCCTATCAAGATCCAAGGTTTACAAATCCTATTGATGATGTAGAGGATCTTGATGTTCTATATTAGTTGTATTAGTTAGCTACAAGGAAGGGGGAGGATTACATTAATCCTATAATAGATGGTTCTCTTAGTTGGAGGAGTGTTTAACATACAAAAGTGAGCTCATATCTTGCACTGGATGACTAGTAGAAGGGAGTTGTTGATGGTGTTGGAAATCCATCAACCAAGGGATCTCCCCGATGTGAAGTCCAAATTATACCTCACACCATTTAGAATAGGAGTCCCATCTAGAATATTAGCCTCATTTCCATATATTATTATATATTTTCCTTGACTCTAACTATTAGCAAGAGAGAGGAGTGCACATGCACCTCCAAAAAGTAAGGGGGTGTGCCTGGTGAGTGTTCAATCATATATGTGTCAAGGTTCTTCTACTAAATGGGTGAGAAAGAGAAGCGAGCCTCTAAGAGAGAGCTAATAGTACCACCCAGAAAGAGACACATATGAACCGAATAATCCATCTAACATCCAACATAATAGTCCACAGGGGATGTGACAGTCATTATAACCAATAGTTGAGAATTATTTTCCTAATATCCCAAGGAATAATCGACAAATACGGGACAAACATAACAACCATTACAACACATTCCCAATAATATAAGTACTAAAGCAACCGAAATAGTCAAGTACCTTAGCACATGTGAAAGAAAACATGAAATACAAACATCCACAGAATAGTCTTACAAACATTCATAATCCATTCATGAAGAACGTGTTGGCCTTGAAAGGCTTCTATTTTCAAGTAAAATTTCCAAGACACATATCTACAATCAACATCACTAGCTCAAATAGTGGAGCATTGGAGCCACTCCTTGCTCCACAAAAGAACTAGATTATCTATCTAATGCTTTCCTGGTGGAGCCAAGGGGAAAATTCCTCTGCTCGTACAATGAGGGAGTATATGTTACCAAGGGTGACTATTTGACTAACCCCATGATTGTTTGACTTCCCGTGACTTTTCAACTTAAATGAATCTTTACATTTCATGTAGGACCTTTGGACTTCCACTTTACAATACACTTTGATTACAATATACATGGTGCACAATAATGATGTGGCATATGAAAACTCATGACAAAAAATGACATGACAGTACTTACATGGACCGCTTGTTGGTGTGGAAATGTCAAGTCACTATTGTTGCTATGTCTTAAGTGTCTTCTTTTCGCCGCCACATGGTTTGGTGATAGGGGATATTCAATGATATTATGTCTTGGGAGGTAATCGAAAACTAATGTCCCTTTTATTTCTCTCAATTAATTAGCTTAAAAAATAATCTACAAATATGCCTCTCAACATTTTTTGCTCTTCCACATCATTATTCATCATCTTTCCATGAGATGATAGAGTACTATTCTTGCAATTCACACATGATGAGTCGATATCAATCCAAAAACCACTAACATAAAATGATTTATTGTGATCCATAAACTAAGCCCCAAATAATTGATAGGGTGGGAATGGAGTCTCAATGAATGCATAGTTGCACAACTCAAGTAGGAAAGGGGAAGCCTTGAGAATTGATATAGCACAATTCAAAGTACAAGTTGGGTTGAAGGACATGAATATGTAGTTTCCGGAGCTAGTGGGATAGGTTGAACGAATGTGAAATGTGATAGCTTATTGCATAGTTCTAAGAGTCAAGGGAGGTCATGTGACTGTGAAGATGCATAGTTAAAGGTCTTAGGGGATGACCTTGATGCTTGTGGTTGCGAAGGGAACATTTCAAGCGGGGTTGGAGGCCATGAATATGCAATTATGTAGGTCAAGGTCAACGCTTGGTCACATAAACTACACAATGGAGTAGTCCTAGGAGGAAGTAACTTCGCACTGCATTGAGCCAAGAAAAAAGTTCACAACTAGAGGGCTGATACTACATAGTCGTAATATTCCCAATTAGCCACTGTTACTTGGAATATTATAACTGCTCCATTTTTGAAATAAGAAGTAGGGAAAACAATAAAACATATCCCAGTGTGAAAAGGGATTGGATAAGGAGGAAAAAATAATGCCACTTTGGTTTGAAAGAAGGGCAAAGCAATGAGCTAGATCCAGTTGACCAAGTCAACAACGTTATCACAAGAGGAGGGAAAGCTACTAGGACATCGCAGTTTTGAAAGGGGAATCTTCTCAAGGAACTCACATCACCAATTAGTGGGGTCCGGGGTGGAAAAGCTCACCAAGGATAAGAAGGAAGAGATAGTAGCAAATAAGGCATTCATTATTCATCTTTGTTTGTTCTTATGACTGATTGCAAGCTTCAGCTGTTTAGCCAGAGTTGCAGCACTGTTTAGTGCAAAGAATTCTCATGCGGGAATTCCATATTTACCATTGGTATAGCTAATTGGGAGATATAAGGAGGAGGTCCTAAGCTCAATTTTCATCATTTTTCTTGAGGATATCCATTCTACATCACATACAACACAATCAATTCCAGTAACTATGTCATTTCTGCATTAGTAGCAGCAGCTGGGTGAAACCCTCTTGTTTTATGCTTGTTTCGGAGGAGGATGTGTCTATTTCACTTCGGGAGGTCTATTGAGGAAGGCCTTGGGCAAATTTCTGTATTATTTTTCTATTTCAGATTACATTTATTATTTTCTAATACAGATTTTCTGGGTACAACATTATTTTCTACAGTGCTACATTTTGTGTTGCTATTTTTCCGGAAACCCTTGCTAGGGTGTTCCGATGTGCTTGTAAAAGAGGTCAAACCTCTTATTTATGATTACATGATTAATGAAAACACTAGATATGTATGAAACCATATTTTTCTATAGATTTCATAATAAAAATTACGTTTTTGCAGTCTTCAGCAGTTCTATTTTATGAATTTGGAGGATTGGGGTGTTTTTAAGCATATATGAGTTGGGGAGATTTGTTTATGATGCCATTTTATATTTAAGATAAATATAAAATATATAAGAGGATCCAAGTCCTTTTATTCATTTTTATTGCATGAGTTTCCTTATACGTCATCCTCATTAGAGATATTGTAGAAATTCCAAAAAAGGAATATTACAGTGGTATCAAAGCTTTGCCCTTGGCTCAGCTTGTGGGGCAGATTTATCTTTAGCATGGAGGAGGAAGAAATTTTGAATCTTCTACTTCAAAACCTACAGAAAATTGCAAGGGACCTCAAGGAGATGAGACATGAAGGGGATTCTATAGAGTTTTGGCATGGGGCAAGCACCAACACTACAAATGGCATGGAGAATTTAGTTGCATCACAACGCTCTACCATTCCTTCATTTCTAACTGGGGGAGATAAGGAGGGAGCCTTGGGAGAATATTTTGAAGAATATGAACTCCAATCTCAAGGGCTCAAGGAGCACCTGAGCTTTTGGGAGTTTTTCCAGATCAAGGATGGGAGGAGGATTAATCCTCATCAAAAGGAGGAGAACTTGATGCAGGGATCATCCCTACAACACATTATGGTAGGGTTCTTCTTGCCCACGTTTGATGGGACACCTAAGTGCACAACCAAGGCTTGGGTGGAGAATCTGGACACATACTTCCAGCTCAACAAGGTTTCTGAGATAGAAGCCATCAAGATAGATGTGTTGCACCTAGAAGGGGAAGCTCAAGAATGGTGGTTTCATGGACTGAACACAATTGGGCATCATCATATCACTTCATACTCATCTTTCACCAAGAAGCTAGTGGAGAGGTTTGATCCAAGAGATCCGGAGGCCCACTTTGCCAAGTTAACCAAGCTCAAGCAGAAGGGAGATCTTGAGGATTATATTGCTGAGTATTTGCAGCTTTCAGTGATGGTATCCAACCTCACTATGAGCAAGAAGGTATGCATTTTTATTAATGGGGTGGCTGAACCATTGCAAGGGTTGGTCAGATCCACTAAACTAGCCACACTCCTTGAAGCTGTGGAGAAAGCTAGAGATCTACAACACATCTTGCCCAGGGCAAGAACCTTTTTGTAGTAGCAGACTTACTCAAGACCAAGGAGGACAATCCATGTTCGGGATTTGGAGGGAGAATGTGTTTCGGGAAGGAAACATCATGTCAAGACCTTCTCCAAGAAGGATGCTAGTGCTGTACAATCCATGGAAGACTTTGCTCCAAGAGGGGGAGCTATTGTAGCGTTAAGAGGAGTCCCAAAGTATCTAACCTTGAGGGTGAGAGGTACTATCATGGGGCAAAGAGTTTTTGTGTTGATAGATAGTGGAGCCACTCATAATTGTATTGATGCAAAGCTGGTACAAAGGAGAGGAATCCACATGAAGGAGCTTGAGGGATTTTTAGTTTTGGTCCTAGGAGCTATGACCCTACAATGTGCCAAGTATGTTCTGGCACTAACCATTACCATGGGGACCTACACATTGACAGACCACTTCTTTGTGGTAGACATACTAGACACCAATGTCATATTGAGAGTCCAGTGGTTAATCACTCTTGGGAGAGTTACCACTAACTGGAGAACCTTGGAGATGGAATGGACAGGAGGAAAGGATGGCCAGCAACAAAATATCAAGGGTATAGACACATACCCCCCTCAGGTTTTTTCAACGCATAGGATGGAGGCAGATTTGCATAGAGGGGATGTTGAATGGGCAGTGGAGCTGCATATATCAGAGGTGAATGGCAAGGATTCACCAGTGCATCCAGATGTTCAGTCTCTCTTGGACCTATATTCTACAGTATTTGGAGATATCCCACCAGGGAGACCTCCTGACTGAGAGTTTGAACACACCATTGAGTTGGAACAAGGGGTCCAAGCAGTAATCACCACTCCTTATAGGCACCCCAAGGCTTGTACAGATGAGATTGAGAGAGCTATCCAAGAGCTGCTAGCTCTGGGACACATCCGACCTAGTACTATTCCTTTTTCTTCCTTTGTGGTTTTGGTAAAGAAGAAAAATGGCACATTGAGGATGTGCATTGATTATAGGGCCTTGAACAAGAAGAATATGAAGAACAGGTACCCTATACCTATGATCGATGAACTCATGGATGAGTTGAGGGGATATAAATACTTCTCCAAGATTGATTTGAGATCTAGGTATCATCAAATCAAGGTGAGGGAGCAAGATATTCCCAAGACAACGTTCAGATGTAACTATGGGCACTTTTAGTTTCTGATAATTCCCTTTGGATTGACCAATGCTCCAGAAACTTTCCAATCCTACATGAACCACATCTTGCGTGGTCATTTGAGAAATTTTGTAGTGGTATTCTTTGATGATATTATTATCTACAACCGCACTTGGGAGGAGCACTTGCAACATATTGAGACAATTTTACATATCCTCAACGAGCAGCAATTCTATGCCAAGATCTCCAAATGTGAATTTGGCCTAATAGAGATGTTGTATTTGGGGCACATCATAGGAGTGGATGGAGTGAGGGTATATGAGGAGAAGATCCAAGCTATCAAAGATTGGCTTGAACCCATCAATGTTAAAAAACTTAGAGGGTTCGTGGGCATACGCACTTATTACCGAAAGTTTGTGAAAGGATTTTCACAACTAGCAGCACCACTCACAGACTTGACAAAGAAGGGAAATTTCCATTGGACACCTACAGAGAAGAGGGATTTTGATAAGCTCAAAGAGGTAATGAGTATTTGTCCCGTTTTGGTTTTGCCTAACTTTTCTTAACCTTTTGTGCTAGAATGTGATGCATCAGGTGAAGGTATTGGGGTAGTCTTGATGCAAGGTGGGCATCCTATAGCCTTTCAGAGTAGGAAGCTACTACCTCATGAGAGGTTATACCCCATATATGACAAATAAATTTTGCCATCATGCATGCATTAGCCAAATTCCGGCAATACTTGGTGGGGAATAAGTTCAAGGTGAAGACTGATCATAAAACTCTTAGATTCTTCCTTGAACAGAGAAAATTCCAGGAGAGACAATAGAAGTGGGTGAGAAAAATCCAAGCTTATGATTTTCACATAGTATATGTCAAGGGAAAGAGAAATGTAGTAGCTGATGCACTATCCAGGAGGCTTACAATGTTGTCTTTAAGGGGCATGGACGCAGATTGGAAAGCTCAACTTTTAGTCGAGTATTCCAAAGATGACTTTGCATGTGAGATACTTGATGGGGTGGTATGAGATGAGAGGTTTAGAGTGATGGATGAGGTCATCTATTATCGGGACCGGATCTTCTTGGCTAAGAATTCCAAGCTCAAGGAGAATATCTTATTGGCATCACATGATTCCCCACTTTCCAGGCATCAAGGTTTCACAAAGAATTACAAAGTTATTATAGAGAGATTCTCATGGAAGGGTCTCAAGGAGGATGTGCTCCAACATGTTAGAGAGTGCACCATTTTTCAACAGAACAAGGGAGAACACACTCACCTTGTTGGGTTATTGTAGCCATTACCTATTTTGGATGGGAAGTGGGAAAGTATCTCTATGGACTTCATCACCAACTTACCGACAGTGTAGGGTAAGGGCTATATCTTTGTTGTTGTTGATAGACTAACAAAGTACTCTCATTTATTTTCCATTTCTGCACATTATACTACTTCACAGGTAGCTGAGCTCTTCTTCAGAGATGTATTTAGACTCCATGGTCTCCCAAGGACCATAGTGAGTGATCGGGACAGTCGCTTCATGGGTGGCTTTTGGCAGGAACTTTTCCAGTTAGTGGGGACTGATTTGACTCCAAGCACTAGATATCATCCCCAAACTGATGGACAGACCAAGATAGTTAACAAGTGGCTAGAAGGCTACTTGAGGAACTATGTGGCAGGGCAACATAAAGCTTGGCTGCGTTGGCTCCACTTGGGAGAGTATTGTTACAACACTACTCGCCATATTTCTATTGGCATGACTCCATTCCGAGCCTTATATGGGTATGAGGCACTCTCATTTGATGATGTTATGTTTGGGGCAAGTAAATATCCAAGGGAAAAGGAATGGATTCAGGAGAACCAGGACATACTCAGGGCACTCAAAGACAACATTGCCACTACCTAGAACCAGCAGAATATGTATGAAGATCGTGGTTGGATAGAAAGACATTTTGAGGTGGGAGATCTTGTCTATTTGCATCTTCAGCATTACAAACAATCCACACTCAAGGAGAAGGAAGCTGAGAAGCTCAAACCACGTTTCTATGGGCCATACAGGGTGCTGAAATGTATCGGTAAGGTAGCATATGAGTTGGAGCTTCCTAAGGGGAGCAAGATCCACAATATCTTCCATGTTTGTTGCCTCAAAAAGGCCATTGGGAGGAATTTAGTTCCCAACATGGATCCCCCCCCCCCTATTGATGACAAGGGCCACTTAATCTTGCAACCAGAAGCAATCTTAGACACAAGAGAGAGGCAATTGAGAAACAGAGTCATCAAGGAATATATTATTCGATGGAGGAATATACTAGGTGAGGATGCCACTTGGGAGGGAGAGAAGATATTGCAGCATCCCTTTTTACTATTTCTTGTGGGCAAGCAACTTTTGAGCAAGGAGGAATGTAATATTCCCAATTAGTCACTACTACTTGGAATATTATAACTGCTCCATTTTTTAAATAAGAAGTAGGGAAGACAATAAAACATATCCCAGTGTGAAATGGAATTAGATTAGGAGGAAAAAATAAAGTCACTTTGGTGTGAAAGAAGGGTAAAGAAATGAGCTAGATCCAGTTGACCAAGTCAAAAGCGCTGTCACAATAGGAGGGAAAGCTACTAGGGTAGTGTAGTTTTGAAAGGGGAATCTTCTCAAGGAAGTCACAACACCAATGAGTGGGGTCCGGGGTGGGAAAGCTCACCAAGGATAAGAAGGAGGAGATAGCAGAAAAGAAGGCATTCATTATTCATCTTTTTTTTTGTCTTATGACTGATTGCAATCTTCAGCTATTTAGCCAAAGTTGCAGCACTGTTTAGTGCAAAGAATTTTCATGCGGGAATTCTATCTTTACCTTTGGTCTAACTGATTGGGAGATCTAAGGAGGAGGTCTTGAGCTCAATTTTCATCATTTTTCTTGTGGATATCCATTTTTCATCACATACAGTGCAGTCACTTCTAGTAACTACATCATTTCTGTAGTAGCAATAGCAGCTGGGTGAAACCCTCTTGTTTTATGCTTGTTTTAGAGGAGGAGGTGTCTATTTCACTCCAGGAGGTCTATTGACAAAGGCCTCAGGCCAATTTCTGTATTATTTTTCTATTTCAGATTAAATTTAGTATTTTATAATACAAATTTTCTCGGTACAACGTTATTTTCTGCAGTGCTGCATTTTGTGTTGTTATTTTGCCAGAAACCCTGGGCAGGGTGTTCCGATGTGATTGTAAAAGAGGTCAAACCTCTTATTTCTGATTCCATGATTAATGAAAGCTCCAGATATATATGAAACCATATTTTTTTGTAGATGTCATAATAAAAATTACGATGTTGCAGTCTTAAGCAGTTCTATTTTATGAAGTAGCAGGATTGGGGTGTTTTTAAGCATATATGAGCTGGGGAGATCTGTTTAATGTAGCTAGGATGATTTTTTCTAATTCCAGTCTACATTTAAGCTACATACAACATATATAAGAGGATCCAAGTCCTGTCCTATGTTTTTATTGCATGGTTTTCCTTATACATTGTCCTCATTGGAGATATTGCAGAAATTTCTGAAAGGGAATGTTACAATAGTGTGCAGCTCAAGGGAGGCCAGGTGAATCTAAGTTTCTCTGTCGAGAAGTTTTTTGAAAAATAACTATGTGGGGGACGAGTGAGATCAGTGTGAATAATTATGAATTTTGACTTTGATCGTACACTCAACATATTTTGATAAATCAAACAATATAGATCATCCATGGCATACAAACAAGGCATTTCCTCTATGTGACAACATTACAATTGGTTATGAAAAGTATAACACCAAATATACACTTTATATTGATTGTGACAAAACTTGTGTAATAGTGCTCAAAACTTTGGAAATGTGTGCGGAAAATACTTACAAGGTTAGAAAAACTCATTTTCACAAAGGTGACATGTTGAAACCACTAAAACAAGCACATAAATAAAATTTGGTATCCAACATGTGAGAACACAAAATTTTTCCAAAGGGAGAAAAATACCTCAAGAAAATAGATGTTAGCGACGACACATGACACTGATGACCTGATGATGTGGTAGTTATAAGTTTTCCTTATCCTTGTTTCTTCCTTTGTGCAAGATATGATTTTTCCTTCATATCTACCCTCCAATGAGTTGTAAATATAATAGAGTATTCCTACAGTCCTAGTATTTGATCTTTATTGTAACCTAGTGTTCCTTCATCTTCTTGTCTGATGATCATCTTATCTCCTCAACTCATTAGCTGTCTTCTAGCATGTTCTCCCTCTCTATCTCTTCCTTCATCATCTTACTGTAGCACAATATAATATTTTCTTATGCAATCCACATGTGACAAGACAAAATCAGTCTGATAAAACCTTGGTCTAAGACACTTCATGATGATCTACTCATTGACCCAAAACTGAGTGGTAGGACAAGGAAAATGTTTAGTGACTTCCCAATTGTGTAAATTAGGCATTCAAAGGTGGAGCTTGAGCTCTGAGAATAGGCAGTGCAGAGCTTAGTCCAGAATGAGGGAAACATTTGCATAGTCTATATTGAGGGAAACATTTTCATAGTCTAGACTAAGGGAAAAATATGCGCACTTTCTAGAGGCAAAGGGGGACTGGGCTTGAGGACTGAGGGAATTTTCTAGAATTTGGCTAAGTGTTGGATCAATGAGACCAATAAGAAGAGTTATAGGAATTGACTGTGATCACACACTTAGACATTCTGTGACACAACATGAATACATGAATACATACTTCCCTTAGTGTCAAACATGCTTGCATGACAAGAAAAACTCATCACCACAAATCTTGCCCCTCGAAACAAACCAAAAATGCACTTTGCCTAAATAAGCAACAATTCCCATGCCATAAGATGACACCCGCTATATAAATATAAAAGTAAGAACGATACTTGCGATATGAAAAGGAAAATGAAATTAAGGCATGCCAGAGAAAATATGACATGAAAGCGACACTAATTAGGTGAAAGAAAGTGAAAGATACAACTGGAAACATGAAAGCGACACTTGTGAAACCAAGGTGTGTGGGACTGAAAGTTTACAAAACTCACCTAAATGGAAAATACAAATGTTGTTAGAATGTGAGAAACTGTCATTATGAGTGTGCACTGATTTTTGACATGAATTGGACATTGCACATGCATAGTCCTTATGGAATGTACTATGATTTTCCAAGATCGCAAAGAATAATGTACTCATGAAATTATTGCAGACAAAGCATGTGTGTCCAAGTGACTTAAACACTTATAATTCAAGAGGGAGCTCAAAAATCATCAGCTAACCAAGAAGTGACTATGGAGTGATCGATCGCTAGATCCATGTCAGGCTCCAAAATTCAGGTGTACACAAGCGTTTGGAGTGTGTTTTTTGCAAAGACAAAACTTGGTGACAGACTGGTAGAAATACATCTTCTCTTCCTTCATCAATTATTTTTGTATAGGGCATAGTTATTTCGGATGTATTGATTCATCGTTCAAATTATCACGGCTTCCCCACTTACCCCGTGTATAAACATAGTCCCCTTCATCACTTTTCTTAGTTGAACATAAACATAAGATAAATGATCACACAATGTTTTGAATAAGGATAGGGCAATAAAGTTCAAGAGATTTGGATTTTCAGAGTATCGTTTTTCATATCTGGTGTTGCTCCCCTTCCAGTAAGCTTGAATAGTACCCCGATAGAGTCACCTTCAGGGACACAAACATTGCTCTGCTGCTAGTGAGCCTGGATAATACCCTGATGGAGTTTCTTTCCTATCCTCTCTGCGTAGGAAGCCTTTCTCTTATTTCACCTTTATTTATTTATTTTAAAAGGATTGTGCATCAACACTTATTTATTTATGGGTAGAAGAGGGATACCAACCTATTGAGAGTAGGAGAGGTTCTCCCTTTAGAGAAGCATATGTAGTAGCTCTGATATTGGTTTGCTCATTTAGATTTTTCCCTTGTCCTTCTGTGCTTGATTGGATCAGCTTGAAAACACCGAACATAAAACCCAGTGCATGGATGAGGTTTCCATAATAAACAAGGAGGTCATGGTTTGAGATATGGCTTTCTGCATGGAAGGATCATATTTTTTGTCAGAACATCATCGAACAAAAGAGGTAACCAAGAAAATGAAGGAGGACATTGAGTTAGCCAAATATTGCAGTGTCACAAAGTCCTTTTCTATTTTTCCACATTCCCTTCTGAGCCAAAAAATTATTTTCATGTGAATTTTTGTTTAACACACGAAGAAAAAAAGGACATGACGCAATAAAAATTTGAAACCAAAGCACAAAAAAATTAAGCTAAACCAAACATGATGCATGGCAGAAGTAAGAAAAGAGAGGAAATACTAGAAGGGTAAAATGGGATGGATGTAAGAGAAGGAAAACCAAGATGCATATAATGCTACTCCTGACCTAATAACTAGAGGGTTGGGGTCATGTATAATGAAATTTCCAGTGAAAAAATAGTAGTTATTCCTGGCTTGCATCCACAAAGATACAAATAATTAAAATAGATAAAAATGAAATTGAAAAATAAAAGATAAAATCTTGAATAACTTGCGAAATTTTTTTAAGGTCTTGCATGTGGGTGGAAATATGTGTCACAGCGACTAATTTCATCCAAATACATCCTTATATTTTCTATGAATACCATATTTCAAAAAACCTTAGAATATTCTCGCATAAGTGTCTGGATCTACTATGAACTCCTTATAAAGCACAGGGGAAGTTCAAAACTTTTCATTTGCGGTAGACCTTTCCAGGAAAGACTGTTCCAACCATTTAGAGATTGGATCATGAAATCCATGGTAATTCTCTTGAGATGCCTAAAATATTTGAAAAGATGAATTTTCATTTAGAAGAAATGGATTATGATGGGAATCTTGTGAGGGAAAATAAATATGATCATATTTAGTAGTGATGTTGGTACCGTGAGGACTTGACATAACCATAAAAAAAGGATGAGGTGCCTCAACTGCTTGACAAAAATATGTATAGTGAGATGTTGAACGATGAAGGTTAAGGGATATAAAACAACTGTCATTGGATGTGGTGATGATAAAATGAATGACAATCATGAAGGAAAAGATAATGATTAGATGAGCTAATTAAAGAATCAGATTCCCAGTTCGTAATAAATGAATATAAATCATTTTGAACAGTTATACGGATGGTATGAACAATCTAACCAAATTCATCACAAGACAAATGTTACAACCATTCTCTTGTAACTGGTGACAAACTATGCAAGAATCGTAATTATAAAAATAATTTAAAAGTGATGTTAGCACAAAAAATTCAAAAGACTAGTCAGGACATGGTGAATGGAGAAGAAATTGATTCATGTGATAACTTATGCATTCATTATCACTCAAGAGGATTTTTAGTGCGACGAGAGGAAAATTTTGCAATATAACATTCACAAGACAAACCAAGAATTGACTATTAATAAATGAATTTGAGTAGTATGATTATTTTAGCCAAAGATAGTCCTTGGAATGATCAAATTCACAATTTCATGACTCTATGAGAGATACACATTCCAAACCTGAGTTTAATGTGTGAGATTTTCATGAAGATGAATGAGTAGAAAAATATTCTTGAATCCGCTCAGAAGTGAAATGTTTAAAATTTGAAACATCACACCTCAAATACAAAACATTTTTCAAGAATAAATTTTCATCAAGTGAGACCATGCAAAGAGAAGGATTGTGTGGGGGAAACTATATCTGGAATATTTCATGGGGCTTACCAGAGTTGTAAGAACCTAACATAATGATCAACAGAAGTTGAAGTGCCTCGACTCCTTGACATCTCTAGGAAATTTCTATTGTTATAAAATCACATATTGAATACTATACCAGATCATGCATGGTTAGAGGATACCTTCTACCACTATATTCAGTAATTCCAATGCTCGTTGGGTGGAAACCACACATGTCATTGATTTTACTGGATTTTCCAACTTCAACAACCAAATTACTCAAGTCTAAAGAATCTTATGATTGGAGATCTAAAGATGTGTGAATTGGAGAAATTTCACGAGAAAGATGATTTGAAGAGTTGTCTTCATGTGAAACAAGGGATGATGAGGGATGGGAAGAGTACTCGATGATTTCATTGTGTTCATTTGCATCATGGATGATCTCACTACTTCATGCCAATTAAGAGGTTCACTCATTTTTTGAAGAAAATGGAGTATCCCCGTTGTGAATATATGCCTCGCAAACGATGGAGCACAATGGAGAGTGATATGAAGAGGAAGTTTTGATAAGCACATATTCTTTGATTGAATCATATTTTATATAGAAATTGAAATCTTCATGAGAAACCGGAAGATTAGCTAATGCACTTGGGAATTCGTCATCACATACATCAATAGAATCATATTCATTAAAATGATTGCTGCCCAAGGTTGTGGACCAATTGAAAGAACTGATTACATTTGATTTAATACCATGATTAAAATATTGAAAATCATACAATAATGGGAGAACATCACCTTGAAATGGATGATTTTGGAAAATAGAAGAAACATTGAAAGCATATTTGATCTCCTTCTCCTCTAACTATGTAATGTGACTTCCTTGTATCTAATCGTAATTTGAACTAGAAACACGAAAATCAAGAGATTATGAAAAATGAGATGGTGAAATAGATCGCTCAAGTGGATCATGATACAAAGATTCATGGAATGGAGATTCCAGAGGATAACATAAATATGAATAAGATTCTAGATTGGAGTTATGAATAATAAAATCGTCTTGTGGAATGGAGTTAGTCTTCACCATGGGATTCATGAGTCGATCTAGAATTTCCTCCATTGAAACTAAATCATGAAAAATGGAAGAAGAATGAGAAGATGGATTAGGAATTTGATTTTCAGATTTCCAAACTCTATAATCACCGCAAGGAGGCACTTGTGTTAGGGTTGGAAAAGTAAGAGTACAAGGAAAAAATGGAATAATAGGTTCTGACTCTAGAATTAGGGGTTTCTCCCGATTCACAAGAGTTAAGCATGAAGAAACATGAGGTGGTATAGAGTCAAAATGATTCAAAGAAATATAGACTAGATCTTGAGACTTTTATGCACATAAATCCTGATCCATATCTTCTTCAAGAAATTGTAACATAACTGAAGGAATTTATCAGCATAAACATGGAATAATTCATCATGCTCGTTTGTGAGTTGGTTGATTATTTTTTGAACATATTGGTTATCATACCAATCGAAATATTAGTGAATCTCCTTAGTAAAATGATGAAGAGAATGAATGGAAGAAGATGGTAGGGTATGATACCAATTATTAACACAACCTTGGAGGGTAAGGGTGAATATAAGACACATAAAAACTTCATTGTCCACTTGGAAATTTTTACAAAACACAAGGAAATCATTTATGTGTCTAGATAAAAATATACCACCCTTGCCATTAAACTTGAACTGAGACAAGGCATGAACAAGTTCTGCGGGGATTGGAAGTTTTCCAAGAGGAATGTTATAAAAACACCCTAGGATTGTTATTTTAGAAAGATTAAATTATGATAGGGGATTCATAACATACTCAATGGTATAATCTTACCATCTCTCCCTCCTTCTAGCACCATTGTTGATGGTGCTGGAAATTCGCAACCAAGGGGTCTCCCCGATATGAAGTCCCAATTAGACCTCACATAGTTGGGAGTAGGAGCCATTAGGGGAATTTTGAGGTCTAAAATGGGCCTCCTAAGGAAATTATAAAATAATAGTGGAAATAATAAAATAATATTTGATTACATAATCAAATTTTAGAGGGAAAAAAATGAAAAACTATTTTTTCAACTCGTATTTTCAACTTATCTCCCTATGGGTTTACTCAAATTTCGAGCGGAAATACTTGTTGGATGCAAAATGTGATTTATCATCCAAGAAGTACCTAGTTGCATACTTTCGATGGACCCTACTACACAAAAAATGAGAAATACATGAAAAACGTGATTGCACACACATTTTTTCATGTATTCTCATTTTTTCGTGTAGCAGGGTCCATCGAAAGTATCTAACATGGGTACTCCTTGGATGAGGAATTAAAATTTTCATCTAATGACTACTTCCACTTGAAATTTGAGTAAAACCGTAGGGATTTAAGTTGAAAATACAAGTTGGAAATGTAGTTTTATTATTTTATTAATTTTTATTAATTTTATTTTTTTACTCCAAAAATGGTGAATCGTCCCCCATGGTTGAAATCATCATCTTGAATCCTATTGGTTCTTATAAAGTTAATTTTTTTTGTACATTTCTCTTAGGAGGCCCATTTTAGACCTCAAAATTTCCCAAATGCCCATTCAGAATATCGGCTTGGTTTCCATATATTCTTATAGATTTTCCTTAAATTTAATTGTTATCAAGAGAAGGGAGTCCACAGGCGCCCTTAGAAAGAAAGAAGGTGTTCCTGGTGAGTGTTCGAGCGTATGGGTGTTAAGGTTATTTTACTGAAGGGGGAGAAAGAGAAGTGAGCCTCTAAGGGAGAGGTAATAGTAACACCCAAGAAGCGACACACATGAACCGAAGAATCCATCTAACATATAGTGGAATAGTGCACAAGGGATTTGATAGTAATTACCACCAAAAATTGAGAAATATTTTCCTAATATCTCGTGGAACATTCCACAAGCATGGGAGAAAAATGAAAACCATTAAAACAAATTCCTAATAAGATAAGTAGTAAAATAACTGAAACATTTCAACTACCTTAGCAAATGTGAAAGAAAACATGAAATACAAACATCTGCAGAATAGTATTACAAGCATTCATAATCCATGCATGAAGAATGTGTTGGCCTTGAAAGGCTTCTGTTATCAATTAAAAGTTTCAAGACATATATGTACTATGAAAATCACTAGCTCCAATAATGGAGCGTTGGAGCCACTACTTTCTCCCTAATGCCTTGCTGGTGGAGCCAAGGCGAAAAGTCATTTTCTCATACAATGAGGGAGCATATATAACCAAGGGTGACGCTTTGACTACCATCCATTACTGTTTGAATTCACATGAATTTTAAACTTACATGACTCTTTACATTCCATATGTGTCCTTTGGACTTCCACTTTGCAATACACTTTGATTACAATATAAATGTTGTAAAATAATGATATGGCATATGAAAACTCATGACATGACATAGAATGACGCTACTGACATGGACTGCTTGATGGGGTGGAAATGTCAAGCCACTTCTATTGTTGTGTCTTGAGTCTCCTCTTTTCGCCTCCACATGGTTTGGTGATAGGGGATCTTCAATGATCTCATTCCTTGGGAGGTGATCACAAATAGGTGTCCCTTTGATTTCTCACTATCAATCAACTTGCAAGCTCAACTACAAAGGTGCCTCTCAGCATGTTTTCCTCTTCCATATCCTTATTTGTTGTCTTTCCATGACATGATAGAGTACATTTTCCCACAATTCACTCATGACGACGTGGCATCAATCTGAAAACACATAGCCTAAGATGATGCATTATGATCCAAAAACTCAACCCAAAAATAGTTACACACTGGGAAGGGGAGCTCAATGATTGCATAGTTGTGCAGTTCAAACATGCAAAGGGAAGCCTTGAGTCTTGAGCCTGCACAATGCATAGTTCAAGTAGGGATGAGTGACATGTCTGTGCAGTCTTTGTAGCTTGTAGGACAAGATAAAGGAATGGGAACTGGGATAGCTTACCGCATATGTCTAGGAGTTAAGGAAGGTCGAATGACTATGTAGTTGCACATTTAAAGGAATCAGTGGAGGAGTTTGAGGCTTGTGGTTGCAAAGTGTGCAGTTCAAGTCAAGCTAGAGACCATGAATACACAATTACGAAGGTCAAGGTCAATACCTAGTCATATAAATTGCATAATGGAGCAGTCCTATGAGCTAGGTACTTCACATTGTGTAGTGCCAAGAATCAAGGTCGCAACTAGAGGACTGAGACTACGCAGTGGCATCTCATGGGAGGCCAAGTCAAGCTATGTTACTAGGTCATGAATTTTTCCCAAAAAATTACTAAAGTGCAGGACTTGCGATATCGGTGTGAACTGTAATGAAATTTGAATGTGATCACACACTTACCATATTTTGATGAATCAAACAAGCTATATCATCCATGACATAAAAACAAGGCATTTTCCTCCGTTCGACAACGTTATGACCGGATATGACAAATGCAACACCAAAGATACATTTTACGATGACTGTGAAAAAACTTATGTGATAATGATCAGAACTTTGGAAATGAGTGTGATAGATACTTACAATATTATTACACCTCATTTGCACAATGGTGACCTCTTGGAACCACTAAACAAGCTCGTACATACAATGCGATAAGACAAAATTTTTCCAAAGGGAGAAAAATACCTCAAGAAAATGCATGGAATGGTTTTCAATGTTTGTGACGACACATGAGACTGATGGCCTAATTATGTGGAATTTATAAGTTGCAATTATATTTGTTTCTTCTTTTGTGAAAGATATTATTTTTTCTTCATATATACACTCAAACGAGTTGCAAATCTGACGAAGTATTCCTGCGGTCGTGATCTTTGATCTTTTGTTGTAATCCAGTGTTCTGTCCTCTTCCTGTATGATGGTCATATTATCTCCTCAGTGCCTTAGGTGTCTTCTATCATTTCCTCTCTCTACATTTTCTTTCATAATACTTCAATAGCGTGATAAATATCTTCATTTTAAATCCACTCATGGCAAGATGACATTAGGCTTATAAATCTTGGGTCTAAGATGGATGATGATGCACTAGCTGGCGTTGAATTGAGTTGTAGGCTAAGAGATAGTATTAATTAGTAGGAAATTGCATAACTCAAGAAATTAGAGGCGGAAATTGAGCTCTTAGACTATGTAGCAGCGTAGCTCACGCCAGACTGAGGGAAACATTTTTGCAGTACAAAATGATGGGAAAATTAGCGCATTCCAGTCTGAGGGAAACATTTTCGTAGTCCAAACTAAGGGGAAAATTAGCACATTCCAGACTGAGGGAAAAATTTACGCAATCCATATTGAGGGAAATATATACTCAGTTTCTAGAGGCAAGGGGGGATTTGGCTCGAGTACAGAGGTAATTTTCCAGAATTTGGCTAAGTGTGGGATCAGTGAGACCAATGAGAACAATGATAGGAATTAACCATGATCACACACTTAGACATTTGGTGGCACAACATGAATACATGAATATGTACTTACCTTAGTGTGAAAAATACTTGGATGAAAAGTATAATTCATCACCACAAATCCTACCCGTTGAACAAACCAAAACTTCACTTTGCATGATAAGCAACAATTCCCATGCCAGAAGATGACACTTGGTATATAAAGATAAAAATGTGAATGACACTTGTGATGTGAAAATGAAAATGAAAGTAACACATGCCAGAGAAAATATGACATGAAAGCAACACTAATTAGGTGAAATAAAGTGAAATCTAAAGCCAAAAACATGAAAGTGACACTCTCAAAAAGAAGGCGCATGGGAGCGACAGTTTGCAAAACTCACCAAAATGGAAAATACAAACGCTGCTAGAGTGTGAGAAAATATCATTGTGAGTGCGAATTCACTATCGAAATGAGTTGGCCATTGCACAAGAAAAATCATTATGGAACATAATATGCTTTTCCAAGCTCGTGGAGAATAATACGATCGTGAACGTATTGCAGACTAAGCATGTGAGTGAAAGTGAGTTCAACACTTTTAATTCAATAGGGAACACAAAAAAGCATCACATGACCAAGAACTAACTATGGAACGACTAATTTCCAGATCCACGATAGGTTCCAAAATGTCGGTGTATGAAAATTTTTGGAGGGCGTTTGTTGCAATGACAACACTTGGTGACACACTGATAGAACTCCAAATTCTCTACCTTGGTTAATTATTTTGTGTAGGGTCTAGTTCTTTGGGAAGTATTGATTCATTGTTCATATTACCATAGCTTCCTCACTTACCCCATGTATAAACATAGTCCCCTTCATCCCTTTACCTGGCTTACCAAAAACTTAAGATCAATTATCACACAATCTTTCGAATAAGGATGTGGTAATGAAGTTCATGAGTTTCATATTTTCAGAGTATAGTTTTTCTTCTGGTGCTGCTTCACTACCAACAAACCTCGACAGTACTCTGATGGAGTCATTTTAGGGATACACACATTTCTTTTCTTTCAGCGAGCATGGACAGTACCCTGAAATAGTTTCTTGCTTCACATCTCCACGCAGGAATCCTTTCCCTTATTTCAAATTTATTTATTTATTTTAAAAGGACTATGCATACATACTTATTTATTTATGGGCGGAAGAAAGATCCCTAATTATTGAATAAATATAGCTTGTTCCTTTCGAGAAGCATATTTAAGAGCTCTGATATTGGTTTGCTCGTTTATATTTCCCCCTTGTCCTTCTCTACTTGATTGGATCAGCTTTAAAACAACGAAACATAAAACCCATTGCGGGGATGGGGTTTCGAGAATAAATAAGGAGGTCATGGTTTGACACTGGAATTTCTACACAGAAGGATTGTATTTTCCATCGAAACATCATCTACCAAAAGATGTAACCTAGAAAAATAAGGAGGATAGAGATTTAGTCACACTATTTTTTTTTTTTTTTTCCACATTCCCTTCCGAGGCAACGAAGTATCCTCATTGGAATTTTTATTCAACACAAAAAAATAAAGGAAATGACATGATGTAACAAAAAATTGAAACCAAAGCACAAACTAAAGAATCTAAACCAAACATGATCCACGACAAAAGTAAGAAAATACGACAAAGACTAGAAGAGTAAAATGAGATGGGTGCAAGAGAAGGAAAACCAAGATGAAAATAATCATACTCCTAACCTAAAAACTAGAAGAGGTCATGTATAATGAAAATTTCATTGAAACCACTGTATTTTTTCCTGGCCTACGTCCACAAAGATACAAAAAATTAAAACAGATAAAAATTAATGTGCAATAAAAAAGAAAAAAACTTGAATAACTTGCACAAAATTTCGAAGGTCTTGCCTCTCGGTGGAAATATGTGTCACAACCCCTACTTTCATCCAATTCACATCCGTAACTTTTCGATGAATATCATATTTGAAGAAACCTTGGAAGCTTCTCGCAGATGTGTCTCTGTCTACTCCGAAATCCTTAGAAAGTGTGAGGAAGATAAAAACTTGTTATTTGCGACAGATATTTCCAGGTAAGATTGTTCCAACCATTCAACCATTGGCTTGTGAAATCCATGATAATTCTCCTGATAAGCCTAAATTTGGAAATATGAATTTTCATTTAGATGCAATGGATTATGATGATAATCTTGTGAGGGAAAATAAATCTAAGCATATTCATCAGTGATGTTGAGATAGTGAGAACTTGACAGAACTATCAGCGAGGTTGAGGTGCCTCATCTACTTAAAAAAAATCCAATAGTCCGATGTTGAACAATGAAGTTCAAGGCATGTAAAACAACTGTCATTTGATGTGGCAATGAGAAAACAATAAAACGAATGACAATCATGAAGGAAAGAATAATGATAAGATGAGCTAATTGAAGCGTCGGATTCCCGGTTTCTAATAAACAAAGATAAATCATTTTGAATAGTTATGTGAATGCTCTAAACAATCAAAACAACTTCCTCACAAGCCAAACATGACAAACCATTTTCTTGTAACTGGTGACAAATTGTGTTGTTATCACCAAAAAATGATCACCTACCCATTTCTAACTAGGTGGATCAAAATACAGCATGTAAAACAAATTTTACCATAGGAAAATTTCTTTCACTAAAGGAAATAATTTGATAAACCATATTTTACTAAATTAGTTCTCTTAAAATAAGAAACCCCATGAAGAATAATTAAATAAATCATTATTTAATTAACTTTCCTCTAAGACTAATTATTAAATCATTACTTAATAAATATTCCTTGTCTCATTTGATCCAATCATGATAAATGATTAAATAAATCATTATTTATTGGATTTTTGTCTCAGAATAATTAATTAAATCATTAATTAGTTAATATTCCTTGTCAAATTTGACTAAATCAACCACAAATGATTAAAAAAAATATTAGTGGTTTTTTATTATTAGGGACGTTAGCACAACAAATTCAAAAGACCAGTCAGAACATGGTGAACAGAGAATAACTTGATTCGCGCAATAAATTGTGCATTCATTATATCTCAAGAGGATTTGCGGTGCAACGAGAGGAAAATTTTTCAAAATAAAATTTGAAAGAATAACAGGGAGCTAACTATTAATAAATGATATCAATGAGCATGACAATTTCAGCCAAATATAGTCCTTGGAATGATCAACTTCAAAATTCCATGACTCTTTGAGAGATACACATTTCAAACCTGAGTTTAACACGATATATTTGCAAGAAGATGAATGACATGAAAATTATTCTTCAATATGGTTAGAAGTGAAATATTGAAAATTTGAAACATTACACCCGAAATACCAAACATTTTTCAAGAAGAAATTTTCATCAAGTGAGACCATGCATAGAGAAGGATTAGTTGAGGGAAACCAAATCTGGATTAGTTCGGGGGTCTTAATATTTCCACAAGATGCTTACATAACCATCAACATAAATTGAAGAACCTTGTCTCCCTGACAGGTCTGGGAACTTTCCAGTATTATAAAATCACATATTGGATATTGTACCAGATCATGCATGGTCTGAGGATATATATTACCACTATCTTCAATATTACCACTTCTCACTGGTTGGTAGCCACCTTTGTCACTTATTTACTAGATTTTCCAACTTCAACAACCAGATTACTCAAGTCGAAAGACTCTTCTGAACGCAGATCTAAAGATGTGTGAATTGGAGAAATTTAGTGAGCAAGATGATTTGAAGATTTTTCAAAATAAAAGAAATATTGAAATCGTCTTTGTCTTCCTTCTTATCTACCTGTGTAATGTGACTCACTTGTATCTGATCACAATTTGAACCAACAACACAAAAATAAAGAGAGTGTAAAAAACGAGCTAGTGCAATAGATTTCTCAAGCACATCATGGTACAAAGAGTCATGGCATGGAGATGGTAGAGGATAGCTGAAATTTGAATCATATTCCAGACTAGAGTTCGAATAACAACATCATCTTGTAGAATGGAGAAGTTTGTATACACCATGGGCTTCATGAGCTGGTCTGGAATTTCCTCCATTGAACATGGATCATGAAAAAAAAAAGAAGAATGAGAGGATGGATTAGTAATTGGTCTTGAAAATTTTCCAACTCTATAATCACCGCAAGGAGGCACCCACATCGGGACTGGAAAAGAAGGAGGACAAGGAGAAAAAAGAATAATAGGTTCCTCCTCTACAATTAGTGGTGTCTCATGTTTCACAAGAATTGGGGACGAAGAAACATTAGATGGTTTAGATTCAAACTCATTCAAAGAAATCTAGACCAAATCTTGAAAAACATTTCGTACATAAATCCCGATCCATATATTCTTCGGTAAAATCATAATATAAATGAAGGAATCTATCAGAAAAATATTGAAATAATTCATCAAGATCCATTCTGAGCTGACTGATTCTTTTGTGAAAATATCAGTTATAATACCAATATAAATATTGATGAAGATCCTAAGTAAATTGACAAGGAGAATGAATGTAAGAAGATGGTAAGGTATGACATCAATTCTTAAGAGGAACTTGGACAATGAGGGTCAATAGAAGACACATAACAAATTCACATTGATTTGGATAGTGTAGAAATGTTAAGCCACTATTGTTGCTATATCTTGAGTGTCTTATTTTCACCTCCACATGGTTTGGTGATAGGGGATCTTCAATGATATCATGTCTTCGAAATTAATCACAAACTAGTGTCCCTTTGTTTTCTCTTGAACATTCAACTTGCAAGAAAGATGAAAAGGTGCCTCTCAACAGGTTTTTCTCTTTCAGCTCCTTCTTCATATTCTTTCCATGAAAATATAGAGTACATGCTCCTGTAATTCACTCATGATGAGATGACATAAATCCAAAAACCCCTAGCCTAAGATGATCCTTTATGATCCATAAACTGAGCCCGAAACAAGTGACAGGATGGGAAGGGAGTCTCAGTGACTACGCAGTATTGTAGTTTAGGTAGGAAAGGTGGAGCCTTGAGATTTCATAGTGCATAGTTTAGGCTGGGTTGAGGGACATGAATGCATAGTTTTCAGAGCAAGTGGGACAGGATGAAGGAATGGGCACTAGGATAGCCAACCACATAGTTCTATAAGTCAAGGAAGGCCATGTGATTACATAACTACACATTTCAAGGGTTCAATGGATGAGCTTGAGGCTTGTGGTTTCATAGTGTATAGTCCAAGCAGGGCTGGAGGCCATCAATGTACATTTCTGGAGTTCAAGGTCAAGGCTTGGTCACAAAAACTGTGTAGTGGAGTAGTTCTGGGAGGAAGATAATTCACATTGCATAGCGCCAAGAAACAAGGTCACACCTAGAGAATCGATACTGCTCAATGCACAGCTTAAGGGAGGCCGGGTGAAGCTAAGTATATCGGTGAGGAATTTTTCTGAAAAGAGACTAAGTTTGGGACCAGTTAGATAAATGTGGACAATGATGAAATTTGAATATGATCACACACTTAGCATATTTTGATGACTCAAACCAAATACATCATCTATGACATAAAAAAAAGTCATTTTCCTCTTTGTGACAACATTACAACCAGTTATGACAAGTCTGATGCCAAAGATACACTTTACAACAACCGTGACGACACTGGTGTGATAGTGCTCAGAAATTTGGAAAAGAGTGTGATGAATACTTACAAGATTACAAAAAATCATTTGCACAAAGGTGACATCTTCAAACCACTAAAACAATCTCATGCATACAATGTGATAACCAACATGCGATAAGACAACATTTTTCCAAAGGGAGAGAACTACCTCCAGAAAACACTTGCAATGGTTTTCAATCTTTGCAATGACACATGACATTGATTACCTGATGTTGTGGTAGTGATAAGATATCCTTCTCTTTGTTTCTTCCTTTGTGTGAAATATTCTTTGTTGTTCATATCTACCCTCCAAGAGGTTGTAAATCTAATGAATTATTCTTGTGATCTTGATCTTTGATCTTCTATTGTCATCCAATGTTCCTTTTTCTTATTGTATGATGATCATCTTATATCCTCATCTCCTTAGGTGTATTCAAGCATGTCCTACCTCTCTATCCCTTCCTTCATCATCTTTCCATAACGTGTTATAATATCTGTATTTGTAATCCAATCGTGACAAGATGCCATCTTTCTGATAAACCCCTGGTCTAAGATGTTGCATGATGATCCACAAACTGACCCAAAACCAAGTGGTAGGCCAAGGGAGAGGCTTACTGACTGTGCATTTGCGTACCTTAGGAATTCAGAGGTGGATCTTGAGCTTTGAGACTGCACAGTGCACAATCCAAGCTAGACTAAGGGAAAAATTTGCATAGACCATACCAAGGGAAAAATTTGTGTAGTCCAGAATAAGGGAAAAATATGTGAAATTTCTGGAGGAAAGGGAGGAATGGGTTCGAGCACTGAGGGAATTTTCCATAGTTTGGCTAAGTGTGGGATCACTGATACTGATGAGAAAAATGATAGAAATTGACTGTGATAACATACTTAGACATTTGGTGAGACAACATGAATACATGAATACATACTTCCCTTAGAGTGAAACATGCCTTCGTGACAAGAACACCTCATCAGCAGAAAGTCTACCCCTTGAAACAAACCAAAAATGCAGTTTGCATGATAAGAAAAAATTCACGTGCAAGAACAAAACACTTGATATATAAAGATAAAAGTGTGAACGACACTTCTGATATGCGAATGACGGTGAAAGTAACGCATGCCAGAGAAAATATGACGTGAAAGAAACACTAATTAGGTGAAATCAAGTGAAAGTGATAGCTGAAAAAATGAGAACGACACTCACGAAAATAAGGTGTACGGGAGCGACAATTTGCAAAACTCACCGATGGAAAATAAAAATGCTGCTAGAATGCAAGAAAATTTCATTGTCAGTGTACACAAACTATCGACATGAATTAGACATTACAAAGGAACAATCCTGATGGAATGTACTATGCTTTTACAAGCTCACGAAGAAGGATGAGCTTATGAACTTATTATTTACTGAGCATGTGAGTGCAAGTGACTTCAACAGTTCCAATTCAAGAGGGAGCTCAAAAATCATCATCTAACCAAGAAGTGACTATGGAATGACCGATTGCCACATCCATGGTAGGCTCCAAAATTTGGGTGTAAGTAAAATTTCGGAGGGTGTTTATCGGAGCGATAACAATAGGTCATGAGTAGCACTATAGATGCTACAAAACCATTAGCTCTGTTAGATGAATCAATATGGAGGTAATAGATTACCATAATTTCAATGGAACTGATTTTTTTTTTAATTCTATCAAATAAGTTGAGTTGCACATTGAAGAAATTAAGATAATTTCATTGATGGATTCCTCTTTGCAAGAAAGACCTCTGAAATGGTGGGCGGTTCATTACATCAAGTTCTAGAACTGGGGCTTGGTTAAGTCAACTATGCTATGCTGGTTCAATTTTCCCGAAAAGAGCTTGGATGCAATCCCTCTATACAAGGGTTATACTAGCCCTTGGAAGAAAGTTCAAGTTTGTAGCATTGTTTGAACAAAGGATGGATTTTCTGTTGGGCTACAGGTGCATCAACTTATTCATATGTTGGGCACATTTCCACAAGCTTAGTATTTACAAGTATAAATTAAATGGTAGATGAATATTTGGGATGCATTGATAGCTCAATTTTATAGTGACTTTTCCTTCTCAGCTGAGGATGCACAAAAAATTGAAGCTCTGAAATAAATTAAGAGGATATTATTCCCTACTTGAAATCCAATTTTTGAATTCAGTAACAATGTAGGTTATGGGAGCCTACATGAGTTAGGATTCCAAGAAGTTGTTTCTTGTGATAAAGTTAACAAAGAACCCAAAGAGGATGATTTGGAGGAACTAAGGAATTTTTCCATCAATAAATTTGAAGGTGAAAGGAGTATTAAGGATGATGATGTCAAAAATTCTCCACATTTGAAACCTTTTAAGTTGCACAAGCATAATATTGGAATTGAAGACAAACCCAAGCTGGCTTCTATTGGGAATTATTGGGATGAACAAACTAAAAGAAAATATTTGATCTATTGAACGAGTATGAGGATTTATTCCCTGTGTTATTTTCATAACATAAAGGTATAAAATAAAATTTGGGATATATGAGGATTGTTTGAAAACTTTATGCCAGGACAATTAAGCATAAACCATATTGTATAAATTCATAAATTAAATAAAACATTAAGAATGAAATTGATAAAAATTTTGTTGCAAGTATCATATTTCTAGTCATTAAAGCTGAATGGATCAGTCCCATTGTTATCCATGATAAGAAGGATTGAGATGATATCAAATTTTGTGTATATTATTGTAGTCTCAACAAATCATGTGTACATGATCCATTTGCCACTCATTTCAATAATGAAGTGCTAGACAATGTTGTGGGGTAGGGGGGCTATTCTTTTGCAGATAAGTTTTTTGGATATCATCAACGTAAAAAAGTATAGGAGGATAAAAATAAAACCACTTTCACCACTAAATCGAGTTCCTATGCTTCACATGTTATGTTTTTTGGCCTTAAGAATGATCTAACTATATTTTCTAAAATAGTTATTACGGAATTGAGGCAGTGTATTCATAAATTTCTAGTGTTTATAAGGATGATTGGACAATATGTATCCTTTTAGAAAATTATTATAGTCCACTGGAGGTTATGTTTGACAAACACATGCAATTTCATATCTCTTTGAACCTAAATAAGAGTATTTTTGTTGTCCAATTTGGTAATTTTTTGGGGTATATTGTATGCAAAGATGTTGTATGTGTAGATCTTATTAAAGTTGTTGTTATCCTTAATATGTTTCATCCACAAGTGTCAAATAGTTGTGATCCACATTGGGACATATATGTTATTGTAAAATATTCATCTGCGATTGTGCTATAATTACTATGCCATTGGAGAAGTTGTTGAAGAAATATGGACAATTTATATGGAGTGATGATTGTGATGATTCTTTTAATACTTTGAAATATAAGCCTATAAGTGCTCTAATTATAGTCTATTAAGACTCAAACAAAGAATTTTGTGTGCACATTGACACATATAGTATTGCTCTTGGTGACATTTTGGTGCAACTTGATGAAGGTAATGGTTATCATCCTATTTATTTTGTTAGCCAAAATACTTCCAGTGCTGAGAGAAATTATGAAACTAATTTGAGAGGGAATATCTTGCTATGGTGTATTCACTTGAAAATTTTTGGCACTATCTACTTGGAGGACTTGAAAATTTTCACTAATCATTATGCACTAAAATATCTTGTCAACAAAACTATTTTGGAAGGGATCATTTTTATATGGTTTTTATTGTTTCAAGAATTATTTTTCCAAGTTATTTTCAAGCTAGGTTGTACTAATGTTGGCCTCAGTCACCTTTCTTGCTTCGAGTCTAGGAAAGTGAGAGGTTTAGTCGATGATTAGTTACTTGATGAAGATTTGTTTAGAAAAAAAAGATGTTCTACCTTGAAGGTATTACACTCTTTTTTACCACTAGTAAGTCTCTGGATGACTATTAAACTATGCAAAAGATACATTTGGCAGTGAGGGTAGCAAATTATCAGGTGATTGTAGGAAAATTGTATAAGATTGGGCTTGATAGTATCCTATTCGGATGTATTTTGAATCACAAAATGCATTATGGTATTTGGGAATATCATAGTGGTGTTGTGGGAGGTCATGTAGGATGAAAATAAGCTACAAGGAAAGTGCTACATGCAAGACTATCGTGGCCAACCTTGTTCAATTGAAAGAGTATACTAAGAATTTTGATTTGTGCCAAACATTTTCTAAACCTCCTCATCATGATGAACTTCCATTGCATCCAGTTTGAGCTCTTTAAGCCTTTGAGAAGTAATCCCATAAACCCCCATGCACGCCATTCACGTGCTTGCTATATCATCACTGCAATTGCTTATTTGATGTGTTTGAACTACTAATACTACAACTAGATTCATATTTTGGATTAATATAACAATATTTGGTTGTTCAATGAATTTAACAAGCGATCAAGGGTCCCATTTTTTCAATGAAACTATTGCAAATTTGAAATGAGAGTTCCTCATTCAGTGCCACAAAAGTTGTCCATAACATCGACAAGAAAATGGGATGGTTGAAGCTTTTAATAAGATATTTGAAAAAGGATTCACCAAAGTATTTTTTGCTAATATGGATGATTGGGATGAGAGAGTTCCTTTTACTTTATGGGATTACCACACTATTATGAAAATACTACATAAGTATACTCCTTTTTAGCTTGTATATGGTAAAGAGGTCATGTACCTTCTAAATTTATTGTTCTAAATATATTCATTGCCCAAGCCACCAAAATGTTTAATGATGATTTTGTTGTATAGAGCCTAAAGGAGTTATGGGAATTAAAAGAGTATCACTTCTTTATATATTTTCACTCCAGCATAGAAAAAGAGAAACAAAACTTCTTGATATGATCGAATTATCAAGTCCAAGTAGTTTTTTGTGGGAGATCAAGTCTTTTTATATAATAGTAAGTATCTCAAGCATCCTAAGAAATTAGAGATTCATTGGTTAGATATTTTCATTATTGCCGAAATAAGAGAATTTGGGGTCATAAGGCTCATGAAATTTGATAGATTTCTATTTCCTAGTTGGGTGACTGGCACACATAAAGCTCGAATATGGTCACTAAAATCATTTTTTTTATCCACCTTTTATTGGATAACACAACTTAGGTTTGTTGTAATCCTTCGGGGTTAGTTGTAATTAGTTGCATATAGTTATAGATTAGTTTCATATAGTTAAATATTAGTTTCTTTTTAGTTATGAAAACCAACTAAATTCTTCAAGTATAAATGTAACATCTTTGTTATTAATAATTGAAAAAGTATGCAACATTTTAATGTGTGGAATTATCGAGTATTTCTCTCTAATAATGGTATCAGAGCGAGGCTGGGAGATGTTGTGGGAAATTCTTACTGCGTGTGGTAGCAACGAATTCTCCAAAACTTATGTCCGCACCCCTACATGAATTGTGGCAGCAACACCCTTTGCAGCATTGGAGATTAGAGGATAACAGAGGCATCATATCCCTTTTGAAGTCTCTTTGTACAACATATTTCTTTCGGGTGGTCGGCAGAGTCTTGCTAACATATTTGTTGTGGTAGCGGTAGCAACACTCTTTTGCAACAGATCACTACTGAGCGTCACCTACCAGTTTATTTTAATGTTGTGGCATAGCATCAAACCAAGTGTGGATTGATTTCCAACATCATTTTTGGATCATTAAGTTTTAAGAAAACTCTATTTTTTAAGAAATTTGTGGTGGAAACACATTTTTTTTATCAAAAATATATTGGAGCGTCAGTTTTTGATCAGTAAGTTAAAAAAAAAAAAAAAAATCATTTTTTTTAAGAAATCTGTGGTTGAAACAGAGTTTTTTTTATCAAAGAAAAATCTGCTACAAGTTAAAACTATGATTTTTTTTTAAAGAGAAATGAGTCTTAGGAGGTGGTTAAAAACAATGTTTTTTTAAAGGAATTTTGTGGTAGTGATTTAGAAATTTTTTTTTTTAAGATTTCCAAAATAAAAAGGAACTCCTTGGTGTCCTTAATTGTGGTTGTCCTTTATGGAAAGGAAAATTACTAGGAGTGGTTTAGGAAAGTTAAAAATAATCTTATCTTTAATTATTTATGAGATGGAGCTTGTGAAGGAGAAGGAGAGGATGCACCAGAGTAGCCTGATGAGCAGAAACAACTAGCAACCTGGAAAAGTAAGGATAAGAAGTCTTTTGCCTTAATCTCCACTTCAGTCTCAGAAGAGGTAAGCAGATACATCACTCGGAGTAAAACAAATTATGATGCCATAAAAAACTAAAAGAGCTTTATGATTCACATTCTAATTGGAGATAATTTAGTTATTGTTGAATTTATTTAATCTGGAAATGATCGATAATGATCATATAAAAATTTCCTCTGAAATTAAAGACATCACTCACGAAATTGAATCTACTGGAGTTAAAGATGATCTTATGTTTATTGCTTTTATAAAAGCTCTTTACCCTAGTTATTCACACTACTTGGAATCTCTACAAGCTAGTGGGCAGTTAAAAGATTTAGATTTTGACAAATTAGTAGGGAAAATTGCAGAAAGAGAGAAGGCTTTTGGCAAGAAAGAAGCATCACTATGTCTTTCTTAAAGAGACAAAAATCCTCAAGAGAAATCTTTCAAAAATACTAAGGGTAATAGAGGTTGAGGTAGGAAGAATTATAGAGGGAGGGGGGCAGAAATATTCAGGGAGAGAGACAACAGAATGAAAAGCAAAGAAATTTTTCTAATAAACCAGCTGTAAAATGCTTTAGATGTGGAAAACTTGGACATACTGCTGCAAATTGTGGAATTTCCTGGGAGAAAATTAATGAAAAAAGAAAACAATTGCTTGAAAAGAAATATCATTTAATTCCAGATAGAGGACAATCTTCTAAGAATGCACATTATGTTGTCGCTCATTGTAATTTGCACATGGAAGATGTTCTTAGTACTTCTTTTTCTTCATGGTATGAAAACTGGGTTATAGACACAGGTGCCACGTGTCATATGACCTTTATAAGAGATTTATTTGACCAATTCAGTGATAATATTGACGAAGTAGTGTATTTTGCTCATAAGTCCCAAATCAAACCATTAGGGATTGGTTCAATTCAGTTAAAAATTTTTGGACTTTCAAATTATATTTTGGATGTTGTTCTCTGCATTCCACAGTTCCAAAGAAATTTGTTATCTCTTATAGAAACAAGACAACAGGGACATTCCATTCACATATTTGATGGTAAAGTATAAATTAGAAGAGAAGCTCACAACAAAACTATAATGACTCATGTGGAAGAAGATAAATTATTGAAGTTGCATGGTATGTTATATGTTGCATTGAATAAAACTTATTTGGTTTAGTAAAATGATACGTTGCACTCTTATTTACTATGGCATGAACACTTTAGTCATGTTAATTATGAAATTATTCAAATTATGAAACAATAGGGGATTAAGGGACTTCCAACAGTTCCCAGAAAATTAACCCCATGTAATGCTTGTATATTGGGGAAGCATCACAAATAGTCTTTTCAGAATTCTAAGTCTAGATCTACAAGAAATTTAAGCCTCATACACTCTGATTTATGTGGCTGAATGCGTGTATCATGTGTGAATGGAAAGAAATACATACTCACTTTTACTGATTATTATTCGATGATGTGTTGGGTTTATCGACTTAAAGAAAAATCATAAGTTTTTGATGTGTTTAAGAACTTTCCAGTCTTCATAAAAAGTGAAGAAAAAATTACTATTGTTACTATAATGACTGATAGTATAGGAGAATATACTTCACATGCTTTTGAAACATATTTGAAAGAGAATGGCATCAAACACCAGACCACAATACCATACAATCTGTAACAAAACGGTGTTGCTAAAAGAATAAACCAAACATTGCTTTATATGGTAAGGTCAATGGTGTTTTTTAAGAATGTAAAATTAATGTTTTGGGGAGAAGTCATTCTCTGCGCGACATACATTAGAAATCGGTGCCCTTCCTCTATCATTAACGACAAAAATCCATATGAAATGTGGTATAGTCATATTCCTCCTGTTAAACATTTTTGAATTTTCAGTTCTCAATGTTATGCTTTGATCCCTAAAAATCAGAGGAATAAGTTAAGTGAATAAAGCATAAAATATATATTTTTAGGGTATTCCATGATTTCTAAGGAATACCGATTGTATGATGAAGAGAACAAAAAGTTTATTTTGTCAAGAGATCTAATATTTCTTGAAACTGATAAAGATTCCCTCACTATTGATAGACAAATTTGAAATTAATCAGATAGAAAATTTTGTGCCTCAAAATTTTTATTATGAATGAGATAATATGCTTCCCCATCTTGAAGGGGGGATTCGTATATTGGATCAGTTTGTGGGGTTTCCTTATCTCAATGATGAGAAATTTTTTAATGATGATAATTCTGTTGCTGCTGATGAGGAATTGGTTGATGCAAGTGCTTCTATAGAGACAATGTAAAAAATGGCAGGAAATGAGCCAAATGAAGAAGATGAGAAACTTCTGCAACTTTCTGAACAACTTCCTACACAACCTTTGCGAAGGTCAACTCGTATTAGAACATTTCCAAAGAAATATGATGAGTTTAAGGCTGGAATTTCCTCGGGTAACTATTCTCATTTTGAATTTTATTTTTCTGTGGATTGTGAACCTACTTGCTTTGAAGAAGCTGCTAGTTATGAGCAATGGAAAGATACAATGCAAAATGAAAATAATTCTCTCAAAAAACTAGCACATGGAGGCTGGTGGATCCTAGTCCTATTATCAAACCTATTGATTGCAAATGCATTTATAAAACTAAGTATAAAGCTGATGGTTCATTAGACAAACACAAAGCAAGACTTGTAGCGAAGGGATATGCACAGAAAGAGGGTATCGAATATACAAAGACTTTTGATCCTACAGCTGAGTGGGGCACTATTAGATCTTTGTTTTCTATTGTAGCTCATAAAGAATGGAAAATTCATCATAAGGATGTCAAAAATGCCCGTTTAAATAGATATTTGAAAGAATATGTTTACATGTTTCAGCGAGAAGGTTTTTCAATTAAAGGGAAAGAACAAAATGTTTGCAAACTAATGAAGTCTTTGTATGGATTTATACAAGCGCAATGATCATGGTATGAGAAGATAACTGAACATCTTCTTAGATTAAACTATAAAAATTTTGACCTAGATGATGAAACTATTTTCGTTAAGAAAGTTGGAAGATGAGTTGCATATCTAATTGTATATGTTGATGACTTGATGATTATAGGAAACAATGATGAATATATATCATTTATAAAGAAGGAATTAAAAAAGCTTTTTGATATGATAGATTTAGTTTTACTTCATTATTATCTTGGAATTGAAGTTGATCAAAAACCACAACATATTTTCATCTCTCAGAAGAAATATGTTGATAAGTCATTGAAAAAATATAGTATGACGAAATGTAATCATGTTGCTACTCCAATGGAGAAGAATTTGAAACTCACTTTCGAAGAAGGAAATTCATTTGAAGATCCAACAAAGTACAAGAAACTTGTTGGAAGTTTGATTCATTTGTCTATTACTCGTCTTGATATAACCTTTGTTGTTGAAACAGTTTCCAGGTTTATGCATCATCCTTGTGAGGGGCATTGGGTAGCAACAAAAAGAGTTTTGAAATATTTAAAAGGAACTCAAAATTACGGCATCAAATATTAAAAAAATTTAGAGTTCCATCTTATTGGTTATTCAGATTGAGATTTTCATGGAGATAAAGAAATGGAGTCTCAACTTCTGGATATTCAATGAATCTTAGATCAACAACCATCATTTGGAGATCACGCAAGCAATATAGCAATCTATTCCTCGTGATTCTACCACCAAAACCAAATATGTTGCAACAACTCAAGCCACTAAGGAAATCATTTGGCTTCAAAAAAAACTTGAATATTTCGAGGAGAAATAAAAAGCTTCAACTCCTCTATTTTTAAAGAACTCTTCTTCAATTCAGTTTTCCATGAATCCAAAGTTTCATGATCAAACCAAACATATTAACACCAAGTATCATCTCATTTGACATTAGGTAGAGGCCAAAACAATTCATATGACTCATTTTCCAACTTCACAACAAATAGGAGATATCTTTACCAAAGTATTGGGGCCTAAAAATTTTGAAAATTGTAGATCTTTACTTGGTATGTGAGATGACCCTTTGAATTAAGGGGGGAAATGTTGTAATCCTTTTGGTTTAGTTGTAAGTATTTGCATATAGTTATAGATTAGTTTCATATAGATATATATTAATTTCATTTCAGTTATGAAAACCAACTAAATTCTCCAAGTATAAATGTAACACCTTTGTTATTAATAATTGACAAAGCATGTAACATTTTGATGTGTAGAATTCTAGAGTCGTTCTATCTAACAAGGTTTAGGGTTGAGTCAATTGTTTTAGTTTATTTATTTAGTTTAGTTGATGAGTCATATGTTTTGTTTCTTATTTTCAATAGACCCCAACCCATTGTGGTGAGGGAGGTATATGCTTTAGTTCTTGTCATTTATTGTCATTTAATGCAAGTATTTTAAATTTTCTAGTCTTTTCCCATAACAATCAAATTTTAGTGATTTTATTTCTAGTTTAATTCATTGCGGTGCCTTTAATTATTATTTTTCATTGTGTCACATCCTTTTTGGTTATTCACGTCATATCTTGGGGACTTTCATCCTAAATATGATTACCTTCTAAATGATTACCCAATTTTGTCTATTTTTCTCATTTAATGTCTAATGGTTGAATCCATTTTTTTCTAAAAGGGTTAAGAATCGAATCATTATAGCTCATTTTTGTTTTATAGTTTCTCAAGTCTTTTTCCCTAGCTTTTGTTTCTAGCACCTATGTTTCCAAATTCCATCAATGTCTTCATATTTAGTTTTTTTACGATGGCTAATATTCCACCATTGTTCACCCTACTAAAATAGTTGTTCCTTTTTAATTTTCTAATAATTGCATAGAGACGATGTATGATATACTGGGGAAGTACAAGAAGACAATAGTAATTGATAACAATTTATCAGACCCAACTTTGTTTCTATCCCTTCATCTAGAAGTTTATATGCATTCTACATTAGTTTCTTTCGATGTGATTATTGTATAAATCAAGCGAGATTTATAGCCACTACACACGTCTACTATCATGAAGCTTCCAGATTTTCCTGTATTTAGAACCATGGTGAAGTTATTTTTTGGACCAAGTTCCTTGTTAGTAGAATCCATAATGGCTATTTGTGGCTAGGTAGGGGGTACCCAATTCATGTCGAAAACATCCTGAAGCTCACAAGGTTATCGTTGCATGGAAAATATGTTTCCATGGCATTCCAAAGCACCTCCATGCATGGAAAGAAAATAGGTGACATGAACCTTAATGATTAATATGACACTAAACATAAAGGTTTCATAGTTGTCACTAACCTTATTAGTAATTAAAATATTAAGTTTGCATGTTATATCATTGTAGGGAAAGTCACATGGAATTATACTAAAAGTAAAATGTACATTACACACTATTTATTTAACAAATTCTATGTATAGGGCACATCATTGAACTAGTGTAAGCTTTTTATGGATGAGCTCTTTGTTGCATATAAGGATGTGTATCAGAGGGCTACCTATTTTATTTATGGGTACTTAGTACTAGCTATCACGATGATGACGTACTTAGTAGCGGTGCCCTCATGAAGGTAAAAAATTGGATGAGATTCCAAATGGTGAACATCTCCCTCTTATTTATTCTCCATGGAAAGATTGGGATGATTATGAAAATCACACTTACAATGAAAAAGAATTTGAGGATTGGTATAGTAAAATGATCAATGCTACGATGACCAGGTTCCCTAGGCTAGTTTTGGGCAAGTATTTATATCACATGTGGTTCAAAATTGACCACAAAAACACATATGTACGGCTTAAATATGTCCACAAAAATATCTTCAAGATGTGGTTGCTACCATATTATATGTTTGAAGAAGTGTTCCACTATGAAGTTATGTATTGAGCAGGAGTTCAAAATATCGAGACCCTTAGGAAGACAATTTACTCTCTCAATGGCATGAAGTCACACAATATATCTTATGATGCTCCATATTCATCTCAGAAGCACTCAACTAAACCTGAGTCTCACTTTCATCCTATGATGAAGAGATTTTTGAGAATTAATGTCCTTTGTCAATGCTACCATTTCCAATGTTAAATCCTTGGTAAGTACACCTATCAAAACTACCTCCATACATGATACTATTGAATACCAAGTTAAAAGCTTTAAAACCATGGCTCTCCCTTCAGCTTCTATTTGACCATTTCTATTATCTATGTTGTTTCTATGCCCCTTAATGTATGAGTTGTAGAATATGATTTTGATCTTGTCGTCGAGTTAATGGTTGTGATTCATGCAAAGCCACCTTCCACACTTATGGACCATTCATCATCTATTTTACATATTCTAGATGAAACGATTGAAGAGCCTATTTGACCAACCATCATCATTGAAGAATGTGTTGTCCCTTCGCCCACTACATCTCAGTTGTATAGTCTTGTCTAATTTCCCAAAACTATTACACCTTCTGACACCATTTCTAATTATCCTTTCTAGCATTCTAACCCTAAGGACACCACTCAGAATGTAGTTGATATGAAGAAAAATTATATGTCTGAGAAAATAGAGGAACCTTAGTATATTATAGAGACAAATTTCATGACGTCTGTGCAACCTCTATCCACATCACAACTAGAAACAAGTATCACCATTTCTCCAATGAAGTTTTCGCTCTTTGTGTGGGATTCTAATTACTGTAAGGATGTCTTGTATTTGAGTGCTCATACCCTTGATATTGTTCCCATGCTTCCATATCATGTGATTTCCAATGTTTGAGAATATCTCTTGCTAGAACATGATAAAACACTAGAGACTGCCCCAGAAGCACATTCTGAGAAGTATGTCACTATTGGAAAGCCCCTACAAGCTAGATTTCCATTTTTTTACAGCCTCATAGTAGCTCTTTCAATTGATCAGAAACACATCATTATAGTTGGAGGATCGATTGATTATTGCGGATTCTAAATATAACAAAATTGTCATTACGCACTAAGTAGTATCATCAAGAACTTCTCAGCATTGTCGAAGAGCATGATCAGTTTCATTTGTAGAAAGAGAAACTAGAAAACCAAGTTGAAGATATTAGTGCCAAAATCAAGACATGTGGCTATCATTTGCGAAGTATGCCTCCAAAGTGTCGGAAGATATTCCTCCTTATGAGCCTATAAAATGTCTTGCATATCTTGAGACCACTTACATAGATTTAGTTATCACAAATAAAGATTTGTGTCACTGTACCATTGATGAACTAGAAAATTTGTTTCCTAATCCAACATAGCAGTTCCGAAAATAGATTAAAAAAACTATTGGCAGAGGATCTAGTCTCTAAGATACACTTCAATTTTTCACACAATATTCTAAGGAGATATTCTGTTAATTACAAGATTTTCCAAGATTGGTTTCCAAAATATCAGTTGCAAAAAAATATCAAACAATTTATGGAGGAATATATTGCGACAACAGACTATACACAATAATAGTAGTTCTTTGATCAAGCTGAAGAAGTTGACAAGAAAATTCATGGACTAGATTAGGAATTTCACAAGGCTAAGACTACTCTCCGAGATCTTCCCCCTGCCGCCAAATCCAAATACAAGCATGTAAGCTCAATTATGATGCAGATACTTCGTGGAAAAATTTTCTTGATTCATACCCTAAGAAAATTTTTATAGAGACAACAACCCAATTTATTGTAAGGCTACCACTCTTATTATTGTATGGAAAGACACAATGGATGTTTACAATAATGTTAAGACTCGGGTTTTGCAAATTCTTCTAGATTTGAGTCCTTCATTTGAAGGAGAAACATTAGTAGAGGAAAAATGTGTATTGACACCATTTGTGCAACTGCAATATGTACCAAACATGTAACTAAAGGATTGAATCGAGAGATAGTTAATAAATGGTGGCCAAGGCTTGTTGGGACTTTTTTTTGGTAAGTAATTTTGATTAATTTTGATAGAAACGAGTGGCTAAGATAAGAAGCACAAGAAGAAAAGTAAATGGTCAAACATGATAGAATGAAGGAATATAAAGAGGAAATTGGTAATGATGAAATAGGATAGTTACATTGGAATTCACCAAGGCCCCTGAAGAAAAAAGAAGATGTTGAGTTTGAAGGAATTAAGTGGGATTTGGATCCAACTATTAGATTTTGTCAAGTGTGTTAAATGGGACCAAATCAAGAGAGCATGAACAAGATCAAAGGATATATATATATATATAAGGTCAAAATATTGTTGAAATGATAATTGAAGACCATTTAATGTATTTTATTGTACTTTTATCTATTTATATAGTTTTGAAGAAGTCTAAAGAAATTCTTGCATAGTTTCTACAGATCTATGTTTTAATGGTTTGAATCTCTAAAGTATAATATAAATGAGTTTGTTACGGGGATCTATTTATATGTATCTTGTGTTAAATGTTTTTGAGTTGAGTACCCTTTTTAAAATTTATCTATTACTTATTTGTTTATGTATAAAAGTTCTAATGAATACTCAAAAATGAATTTAATTTTGATGAATAACTTAATTGATGGAATCAACATGTTACCATCTAAATCACCAACACATTACTTAATACTCTAGGAAAACCTAGGGTGAGATTTTATTCCCTTGTTGAAGATTGAAAATGTTGATGTCATGCTAGACTATGGTGAACTCCTTTATTGGCACCTTGTGGTTAAACCTTGGGTTAACACTGTAAAATTCCCCCCCAACACACCCATAATTCCTACAATATATTAACTGTATTTTCGTAATTCTAAAACCCCCTTTATCTATGAATTTAGTGACATACCAATTAATAATGTGAAGCTTTTGTGAACCCCACCCCCATATACCCATGGCACATTATAATGGTGGAGGTGGAGGATACAATTCCCACATTATATGCACCCCCCAACTTCATATAATGAAATGGGGAAATAATGGTGCATTATGAGGATGGAGGAGGAAAAAATAAATATGCACATTGTCTTCTTCCGTCCCCACCCTTTTAAATCACATTATCAACCTTGAAAACCACCCTTATATACCCATGGGAATGCACATTTCCCCTGTTTCCCCCAACTGACCCCACCCTCATATTCCCATTAAAATGCACATTGTTTCCCTCAAACTTAACCCTGAATCTAATATATGTTGAAACACACATTTTCTCCTTCAATTTCTACCCTCATATTGTTGAAGCTGTCACTGATAGAAATGTACTTTAAATATTCTACGAACCTTAACCCTAGAACCCTTATCCTAGCTATATGATCATTGAAAGCTATGATGATGATGTATAAGGCCCAATATTTATCATTGAAAAATCCTACTATGGAAGAAACCCTCAAATGTGGTTGAAACCTCCTAGGGAAGAAATCCCATGAAAAAAACTGCTATGAAAAGAAAATATTATTTTTGGCTTTAGAGAAACTATCATGAAAACCTTTTTGAACTAGCTTGTAGATGACATTATGCTCTTTCGAATGAGAAATTACTTGTCTTTTAACTCATAGTTTGAGAGAAAATAATTTTTTAAGTTGCGATACTATATCATCCTAGCCTACTTGTGTAGGCTCATAATCTTTGCTAATAAATGTGTCCCTTCATGATTAAGAAAATCCACTATAAATATGGCTAAGTCTCACTCATTCTGGTATAAAATTAGATCAATGAATACAAAAAATTATTTCAAAACTCATGAACTTAATGAATTAAGGCGATAAGGTTAAAAGGTTTTCTATATTTGGTGATAGTTCAAATTACTTGAGATCACAAACCTGTGAAGCAGTGTTTTTGGGTTCTTCACATTATACAGTACTCACACTAGAGACCTGTGAGGCTAGACTTACATTAGGGGTATTTTGAGGTCTAAAATGGGTTTGCTAAGGAAATTGTAAAATAATAGTGGAAATAATAAAATAATATTTGATGACATCATCAAATTTTAGAGGGAAAAAAGAAAAAACTACTTTTTAAACTTGTATTTTCAACTTATCTCCCAAATTTGTTACTCAAATTTCGAGCATGAGTGCTCATTGGATGAAAAATTTAATTCCTGATCCAAGGAGTACCCATGTTGCATACTTTTCATGGACCTTGCTACACGAAAAATGAGAAATACATGAAAAACATGATTGCAATCATGTGTTTTCATGTATTTCTCATCTTTCACGTAGCAGGGTCCATCAAAAGTATGCAACATGGGTACTCCTTGGATGAAGAATTAAATTTTACATCCAACGAGTACTCCCTCTTGAAATTTGAGTAAAAACTTTGGGAGATAAGTTGAAAATAAGAGTTGAAAAAACAGTTTTATTATTTTATTGTTTTTTAATATTTTTACCCTTTTACTTAAAAAATGGTGAATCATCCCCCATGGTTGACATCATTATCTTGAATCCTATTTGTTCTTATAAAGTTTATTTTGGTTGTACATTTTTCTTAGGAGGCCCATTTTAAACCTCAAAATTCCCCTAATGGACCTGTGATGCATGATTACACACTCATACCTGTCATGTGATGCCACTTGGACTTGAAATGACAAACTCATACCAGTAATGCAATGCCACTTGAACTTGAAATGATAGATTCATACTTGTTACAGACTCAAACCTGTAATGTAATGCAACAGAGATAATAGACTTGGACTTGTAATAAATTACCTATGATATTCTTGAAACTAATAGTTCTCTTTTACTCGGGTATGCACATGATTATCCCAATCCCGTGATTTAGTAAATCAATGGCGTCAATTTCGGTGGATTTTGTGGGTTACATACAACATAGAATATTTCTTGCATCGAAAAAAAACAATTATATCACACCAATTATATCGACAACTAATATTTCCTCGACTATTGGCCCATTAATACTCTTAAGAGTAGTTATGACCATGTCTATCCCATGCCATGCCATCGGGATCCAGAGTACATGTCTTCACCTATTGTGATCACGTGTGGATATTAAATACTGAATCCCCCTAGCCGCTAAAAATATCCACCAAAATCTATCATTTTCGCGCGTTTTTACAAGCTCCATAACCTCTCCTCTTCTCTAGATTCATCAGCATAGGTGTGCAAGACCTTCGCTAAGCTAATCATGCATTCCCTCTTCCATCAAAACTCACGATGAGATCCATCCTTCTAGGTCCCAACCCTGCTCCAATCGAGAGAGAAAATGAGCAAATGGTATCTCCCTCCATCCGTAGCTACCGTCACTTGGGCCAGGTGTTTTGATCTATGCATATAATCTTCTAGTATTATGCATTACGCTGCACTTGATTTTTTCTGATTTTTTCTACATTTTTTATTTTTTCTACTTTCCCTAGTCCTCATTCTTCTTTTCCATAAAACATTTCAAAATTTTCTTGCTCTGTGTCCTAAATTGGAAAGTACATTTCCCATTAATTTAATGTTTTTCTTTGGGACAAATAGTTCCGTGAATTTTTTTTTTCCAAGTAGCATTTCATGATTGATTTTCCCCTTCAATTATCTTTCAAACAGAGATGTAATTTTTATGGTTTTTAATGTCTTATGAAATATTTATTGTACTAAAATCATGCAACAACATTTATATGTTGTAAGCGTGCAAAATTACAGTGAAATGGAAGAAAGTGGAAAAATATACTCGCGGAGAATTAAGCTTGTTACATTTCGCGTGACAACTAGTCAGACTTTTTCTACAATTCATTTTTGTTCTAGAGGCTGATGTCGAGCAATGCTAACCAATTCCCAATAGTCTACGTGGTCTCCCACAAAATATTGCACAGGTTTCTGTTGGAATCATGATTGTCATTAGACCAAAACCTGCAGGCCTTAGTCTCTGCTACAATCGCTAGAGTTAGGATCCATGAGAGGCGGTTAGTCCATGTTGCGAAACATACGGGGAGCGTTGAACCCAATTTCCAACAATATCTCCCCGAACGTGAGCCGAGTGAGTTTCGAACTTGAGACGTGTCACTCTGATACCAATTGTTGGAATCATGATTTCCATTATGCCAAAACCCGTAGGCCTTAGTCTCTGCTACAATCACCAGAGTTAGGATCCATGAGAGGCAGTTACTCCATGTCGCGAAACACACGGGGAGTGTTGAACCCAATGTCCATGAGTTTCTATAGTGTATGAGTAAATAAATCTCGCATTGGTTGTTATAGATGCTTATCATGACCTCAACTTTGCGCAAATCGGCCGCTATGTCTTTCAAAGCGGCCTCGACCGATGAAGGCACCGTCTCTAATTAATTTTTAGTATAATAACAATTTCATAAGACATTAAAAACCATAAAAATTACTAGCTCGTGAAAAAACTCTCATGATTAGTATGAAACCCATAGTTCAGTAATTTTATATCAAAGATTTATAACTACTAGCTTCAAAAGATAATGATCCAGGTGGATTAAACAGGTACAAGTACAAGTGACTCAGCACAGACGGCTCAAAAACTAAAGTGTTCAGATTGTTCTCGAACTAGATTCAGGTTGTAGATATCGTCATCCTAATCATGGTGGTGTGAACAGTTCGTCAAAATGAGTTCCTATGGAGAAGTTAGGAGCGGTCAAAGTTTCGAGTTGACTTGGTGACTCGGCAGCCTTAAGGAGGATGCAATTTGGATGAAACTTGGCCACCGGATTCCGACCAACCTGGGCCAAATTCCGAGAGAAATTGTGGCCTATAAATTGACTCCTACGGTGTAAAAATGAATTTAAAAAAATGCACATTTTTTTTAAATCAATATATATATATATATATATATATATATATATATATATATATATATATATATATATATAAAGGTGGCGGGCCACCAACCCCGCCACGCCACCGCACGTTTAAAGGATTGAATATTAAATGAGGAATTACGGGCCATGACACCCGTCGCACCCTCCGCCAACTTCCTTTATATATGGCATATATATGTAACGGTGCATATGGGGTTGGGTTAGGACTGTGGGTTGCGGATCCCACACACCCAACAAAATCAAACTTTTTATATTTAATATTTGTTACAACCACCCTGCCATTGCGGAAGTGGGCGGGGTTTGACCACCCAACCTCCCTCCAAAAAATTTCCTTATTAACCAATACGCCAACGAACTGTCTTGTTAACTCCGCTCGCCTTTTTATACTTAAACCCAGCTTAGTTGTTGTGGGTGGGGGAGGGGCAAGCATGGAGAAGGAGCATGCTTTTGCACAAGATTAATGTTATTTTGCAACCAATTATGGGCATTGAATCCAAGGAGATGCACAGATTTCAATTCTTATTTACAGGTACATTGCTGCACGCAAATCAAGGAGGTGGAACCATGAGCTAGAAAAGAGCTAGGTGGAACCTTGATTGAGCCCCATTTTCAGGAGGGAGAAATTTTGACTTTGTCCAAATGGGACAAATTTTATGTCATTTCGGCACTACTCGATGCCATGAGTCTGATGAAATGCTCAGTTTCTTCATCTGTTTTTTTTCTTTTTCAGCCACTTTTGGAAGTGGGTTATGCAGGTGTCATATTTCCACAAGTGAGCAATCATTTTCACTTTTTTTTACGCCACAAGATTGATGGTGTTTTCAAATTCAGCTGCAGAGAAGCTCATCCTTCAAAAAATAGCATCATGAGGTATATGATGTGGATTCCATGTACTTCTTCATTTATTTCTCTTTGAGATGCATTATGTCTTGCAGATCCCGGTTGATACATGAGTCATGGGATCTTGCCTTGTGTTGTTATTAATGTATTTTTAGCTATGGATTTGTATCATGTATGAGTCCTTTTTATGCCAAATTGGCGGGATGCTCAATTTCATATGTGTATGGTTGAGATCCCTTATTTTCTAGGATTGGCGGGATACTCTTATTTATTACATGTCAGTTATGGTCATACTGATAGGAGTCTTTATTTATGTATGAGAGTTCCACAGTGGAACATCTCCTTAAAAAGTCAAGCCACTCCTACGTGAGGGCAATTTTTCCTTGTATGTCATAGGGAAACACATCCATGTACATCTTCTTCTTACAACACATAATGTAGCGACCTACACTATCTTGACACCGAGGCTTGGAGATGTAGTCCCTCCTAGACGAACTCTGTCATCAAACAATGTGTTCTTATGATTGTTGATCTTGTCATATTATGATCCTCTTATTTACAGCATAAACTTATTCATTTATGTTCTTTAACGTCTTAATTAAATGCAATTCTAATTATTATCCGACGTAAAAGGTCTTGGTTAAGGATATCAAGAATTTACCCTAGATCATATAATTATTTAGTTTTCTGGATATTTGTTTGATCATGGAATGCTTAGTTCAGACCTTGATCAAAGAAATTCTCCCTGTTTCAATCCAGAACTAAAAAATGGTCAATAGACCTTAGTTTTTTCCAATGTATTCATGGTAAAGTTCACTCTGAAAACATGTAATGGGCTGCAACTTTCAGTTTTTATTTTGTAATATCTCTTTTTTCTAGGTGAAAATTAATATTTTTAACATGAGCATGTCTCCAATTTCATGCCCATGCTTTACATAGCAGTTATGAATGAGATTCATGTTTTGAGTCATTTCTCTTCATATAAGTGAATGAAGTGTTAAGCATTTTGGTTTTTCTTGCTTCTACTCTTATAAGATTAAATTAGATATTGGGCAACATGATACATAATCACTGATGATCTTCTTCCCACATTTTGGTAGCAAGGTTGATAATGTGCTAAGTAATTCTTGGTCTCCTTCCCCACATTTTGACAGCAAGGTTGATCATGTCCCGAGTCCTGATACATTTTCTCACTAACACACACTCCCTAGCATATGGAAGACATTTACATATATGTCAAATTTCTGGGATTTTTACCCCATTTCTTTTTAGGGTACCTTTCTTTGTTTTCTTTTCTCGTAGGTTTCCTTTAAGGAGACCTTTCTTTTCCCACAAATGGGTAAGAAAATTTCCAACAGTTAACCAACATCATCATCATGCAGGAACACAATTTTTTGGCAAAAAATATTTCTTGGGATATTGGCCCATTAATGCTCTTAAGAGTAAAAAATCTGCTATGTGTTGTAAGTCCCCTCGCTTCAAATCAGTACTGTAACTGTACAAAGCTAAAAAATCAGTAACCCCATAAGGAATCTAGGTCTAGTGTTGGAGCTTCTTCTGGTGAGGGGTCTAGTTGGTATGGTTGAATCACTCGATTAAACATGAAACGATTCATTTGATCAATATTTAAGCTCATAGCAGTATGGTCATGGGTTTCCATGGTTGGAATCTGAGAAATTCCATTGTTCTCTATGTTTATCTACTGCTCATTTCGAGATAGACCCATACTCCATTGCTCTTCATGGGAAATTTTGACACTGTTATCGTTATTAGCTGTAGATGAAGTTTACTCCATTTTGTATTATTTCAGGTTCAACTCACTTACTGAAAAATGTTGAGCAAGGGCCATGAGGATAGGATATGATGCCAACCCCATCTGACCAAAAAAATTCCCACTACATGACATTTGAGGAAAAATACATGACATTGGATTGCTTGTTCTCATATTTAGATTGAATTGAGGGTCATTTGATAAGATGATGTTGTTGTTGCAGAGATTAATGTTGGCCATGACTATTGAAGATTAGGATGAAGTCTATTATATATTATTTACAATATTTTATGTTTAAATATTAATAAGATTAATATTAATTATTATATAATATTAATATTTTAGAAATGAAAAGAAATTTATTATCACTCATGAATTCAATTTATATTGCATTGTATTAAAGATTAGGATGAAGTCTATTTTTTAGTAAGGCTCAATAATTCTTGCAACTACATTTAAGCGGAGTTTCACTCAATTTGAAATTCCCTATGTTTCTATATTTTCATCTAGATTAGTTTGTATTGTCATATAGATTGCATGAAGATTTGAAAGCTTTGCTCTTCATTTCTATGAAGGTTTGAAAATATGTTGGCCCTGTTGTCCAAGATGCTCGTGCTCTTTGAATTGGTTCTTTCACATTGTTTGCTTTGAGGAGCCGTTATTTTTATTTTTGTGAGAATTAAAATTGGAAATTTGTGATTTAATTAAACCAAACTGTATAAAATTAACCAATATGTTGTTATGAAACTTTTATTAATTAACAATATTTTCAATGTTATAAGTAATTCTAGTTGAAATTTTGCTAAGTAGAACTTTCCCTTTCCATTTTAGATTTTTTACATATTTAAAGTTGAACACGATTAACATATACTACAACACTTTTATTCTAGTAGATTACCTTAATTTCCAACATCTGTTTCTCATTCAATACATTATGGTGTTCAAGTGAATCTTAACCCTTAAACTAAGCTCACCATTATCGCTATTAGTTATATGATCTCTATGTCAATCCCATGGGATTAAACACATTTCTAAAGGGTAATTGTTTATTGTAATAAATGTTTTAGGTGGTCCAAGTTTTGATAACATAGTTTCTTGAGCAGAAATTTAAAAGTTGGATGCGCAGAGAGTTTCAAGGGCATAATTTTTCATGTTATAAAAGTTTGAGGGTGTTTCAAGTTATAAATGTTTGAAGAAGTAAAATTTAGAACAAGAAGTATCTTTTAAGACAAAAAATCAGAGTAAAATTTAATTTTATAATATTTTTTATTTAATTAATATTAAAAATATCTATATTTATTTTATTGGGTGTAGTTTAATTGATGATCGCTTTGTTACAAATTAAAGCAAAAAAATTAATTTTTAAATTCCTTGAATTAAAACCAAAAAAATATATATATATATATACTTATTTTTTATTATTATTTAAAAAATTAAATTACTTAAAATAATTTATTATCTAATTATTTACTTTTTATAATTGTTTTTAATCTTTAAAATATTAAATTATCTATATATATTTAATTTTCATTTTATAAATAACATTAAATATTGAATTTTATACTTTAAAATTTTTAACAATAAATTATTATTATCAATAACAATTAATCATTCTTATTTTTATTTATGTGAAAAAAATCGCGAAGAACGAATTTTATTTAATGACTCTATTCTTGTATGTGCTCTTTGAATTGGCTTTACACTGTGTTGATATTTCTTGACTGTTAGACATGTGTGTTAGGTGAACTTTAACGTAGCTAGTGCATCATTATATTTTTTAGTTTACTATGATATACTCACCTATTTTAATTAGGAGACAAGAAACGTGGCCCATATCCACACATGTCATCTAAATAAGCTCATTATTAATAGTAGATATCACACACGTAGGTTAATTAACAAAGACTAAGTGGACCAATTCCACAAATCTTTAGTTAGCTTTGAAATTCTTGCATTAAATCGAGTTATAATTTTTGCATTAGGATTTCAAGACCAAGATTAAAGTACCAAAAGAAAGCAAGTAATCTCTGCTACCCTTGCACCTAACGATGACTATGGGTATGCATATGAACGCTCTCTCTTGATACTTTACCATCTCCCTATAGTGCAAACATTTAGCTTAAATAGGGCAAGTTGTAAGCAACCCATTATCCATACATTGTTTATTTTGTGAAAGGAACAACCAAACATAGTGTAAGTGGGAAGGAGTGAAAAGGATCACCGTATATCTGCATCTTACAACATTGTGATTGTTCACTTTATTTCACACACGAAGCTTCATCGAGCTAGGACCCTCATCCTATTCTTACTGTTGCTTCACAAAGGCACACCTTAAGAAAATTTAGACTCTTTAAAACTAACCATTAATTGAACTCATTAAAATCTCCCCACAGGGGCCACAAAAGAATTAATAGTTCACGTTAGGACTATTGGGGGAAGGCATCCAATAACCCACCATTGTCATTTAAATTCTTGAAACATAGAAGTTGACATTTTAGGGAGCTTTAAATCCATCTATCCACCCACGAAAGAGACTTCTCGGGTGCTACAGAGACCTGATTCAAAGGGGGTTAAGATTAGGCCTAGTGGGTGTAGTACTATTTCAGGCTACATTACCCATATCGTACTTGGTACTCGTAGCTAAATACCAATAAGCTCAAGAATCGAATGCTCACATGGGACAACGGTAATTAGTCACCAAATCTAGGCATCCTTCCGTATAGGTTACGGTGCAGGCAGCACAAGATCCTCTTACCTCTACCTTGGTTGATTTTTATTCAGTTCACTCAAAGGCGTCACCAGATCTTTCGGGATGTTGCCCTAGCATTCGCAAGATATCTTTACAAGGCCGAGTTACATTTGAGAGTGTGAGGGCAATTATGTCTTCTAGGATTTAAGTATCATATGCAAAACATCCAAAACCACATTTTTTGATTGACTGATCACATAGGATTAATCTAAAGGGAAAAATTCACCTTTATTTTTCACTTTGTTTTATGTATGTGATCGAATTTTTCTTTGGTAATAATCTCTCTCCTCTTAGAAAAACGGAAAAATATTTCCAAAAAAAAACTAATCTACACCATAACGGACCCAATATGACCTCGTCGATATAAACGTTTTTTGGACCTCCCCCCATTAGAGGGAGGAGTGTCAGGTCTTTCGTCGTTCAGGGGTCAAAGATGACACACCACCAACCTTATTGGATCTTCCTTTATTGGGTCATAATTAGTTGGAAACCCCCGACGGTCACCCAACACTACACCTATGGAAACCCCCTCAGGGACACCATACAAAAATCCTCCCACAACCCACAGAGGGCAGAGGAGCAGTACCCCTTCAGGGAGCCAACAAAACATGCAGCTAGGTACATCACAGAGTTCCATTCCCTAGACATCCCCCATAAACCATACCACCCACACAACAGTGGTCACACAACAGACAATGGCATTCAATACATTATTAACTTTCTTAACATCGTTGAATATTCCGACCTAACAAAGCTGACGAATGATCCCATTGTGCATAATCCAAATTGGCCCTCTATGCCCACGAAGCTCCCTTCCGACATACCAAAGTTTGAAGGGAAGCAAGCGGAAGACCCAGGAAATCATATAACGACTTTCCACCTATGGTCTTCGTCAAATAACATCACAGGTGATGCCAATCGACTAAGACTATTTCAGCACACCTTAACAGGATAAGCCGCGAAATGGTATGTGGAGCAGCCTTCTACTCTGCACGAAACCTTTAGCACCCTTACCGTCGCGTTCCTTACATATTTTCAGTTACCCATCCACCACGACTCTGGAATAGAGTTACTCACCCATTTTAGGCAAACGCCAGCTATCCATATCTCAGACCATCTCCATGAATGGCGGTGACGTCGAAGTTTGTGCAAAGGAAAACTCGACGATTGAGTTTTACTCGACCTGTTCTTCAAAATTTTCATGGCAGAGATTTCTAAAGATGTGGCAACCCAAGGACCTACTTCCGAAGAGGATTCCATTAGCAAAGCCCAAAAACTCAAGTTGATATACACTGAGTTAGGATACATTTGGGGGTTTGTTGGGGAGAGGTGTTATGTCTCTTCCTTTGATCCCTCTTTGAAGGGCCCCAATTAACACATCAATTCCCATTATCATATAATCAATGGGGGTCTATCATCGCCCACACCAACTACCTTTTTTCTATTTCACTTACACCATGCCTTTATCTATCACCTGTGAACCATGCCTATATCCATCACCAAATGCTCCACCATCTACCCAGGAAGGGTAGTCTTCTCCATTTCCTTAGATCTTCACAGTGAGAATGAGAAATTGATCAAAATATCATATGAATTAATGCAATTCATTCTATGCATTTCGATTTTTACAAATAAATGATTAATGTAATTTTTGTAGAAATATCAATTTGGAAATTCACTTAGGAGTGCCACACATACAGAATCATTTCTTTTTTAAACAAAAAATATTAGAAAAATTATTTAAAAAAAAAAACATAAAACAGAGGTATATGATAAACAAGGCACACTATATCATCCCATGATAAATGCATCTTATTGAACAAATAAAAATAATTTCTTGTTCATTATAAATAAATCCATACATACATATATAGATAATTTTTTAGTCTATTTCAATAACCATTGGATTGCTCGACATATAGCGTCCAATCTTTTATCATGATTAAATGAGTTCTTCACCCATCATGTATTTTACCCTTTCTTCTTTTTCTCTTGTTGAAAGTCTTGATGCTAGTAACTAGGAGGTTAAGAAGAAGAAGAAGAAGAAATATAAGAAAGGGTCTAAAAAACCAACCACAGTCGTGAGTGTTAGTAATGTTGAGGAACCCTCCAACATGCAACACAACCCCAAATACCTTTCCAATCTTTGTAAGGGTGCTCACCTTCTTAAGGATTTTTCTAGTATACCTAGAGTCTTATAAGTGTGGTCTAAATATTCTCATCAACTTATGGTTGATCCATTGATTAGTGATTCTAAAGTTCATGGAGAAAAGGGTAACTTTAGGTTTCCATGTAGGTTATCTGAAGGGAGGCATAAAAATCACCTTTTCCCTCAACCACTCATCAGAATTCACCCCATGTCACTAAGTTGGTGACACCACCTCCACAAAGACATCATATGTCATACATGGTTAGTCTAAATGTGTGACAAATATCTAAGTTGATTAGTGACCCAAATATTTCTTTTTCCAAAGTGGTTTATGTGAAAAGTATAAAATATTTACCTAAAAATGTGATTTCCATGCTTAGTGATATGAATTAATAAAGACCATAATATTTACTCAAACCAAATCGTTTTCAATGGAATGTGTACATATATTTGAAGAATTTTTAATTTGGAGAGGATTAATGGGTTGGAAGTTGAACACTGAGGGTATATGATTGAATTTTCATGAGAAGACTTAAGATGGACAAATATTAATGGGTACCAAGTTGCACTTATTCCATATTGTCAACTTGATGATTTTATAAGAGGAGAGGAATCGAGTGAATGTGCACCCACTCAATTTCATCTTTATTCTTATCGAAGAAAAAAAGTAAAGGATATCAAACAAACATATTTTTCAACATATCTGGAGTACGCTATGTGAGTCTTTATATATTTATCAAGATACGTATAATTTTTTACAGTATGCATATATTTTATATCTAATTTGTTGTAAAAAAATTATATACACGTATTGGTGTGCATATGGTCCAGAGTGAAAAAACCAAAATATGAGTGCATTCTCAGATATAAAAAAAGCGTAGTCCACAAGAAAGTATTAAATTTGGTTGCTAATGTCACTTCATTGTGCGATGACTTCAACTTAAGCTAGACGATGTTGTAATAATATATACTGCATGTACGCATATTGATAAATCCAATGTTTTTTTCATGGAAAAGATGCAATCCGCGGGCCTATGGGATTTAGTTATGCACCACATTTAAGAGGGGATATGCAGTCTATTGTCCAACATTTAATCCAAAGATTTTTTAATGTTACAATGATATGGGAAAATTTCATCTCTGATGTGAAGGATGGATTTGGTGAGTTACACAAATGGACATCTCGAGATACATTTATGACAAGACAAGATATATTAAACATTTACAATGATACCATAAGGCTATAGTATGTTAAAGATCAAAGTGATCCAAACAGTGTAGAATGTTGGTATAAGGAAAGCCCTCAGAAATTTTTCTTCTACCAAAAACAAGATCTTGTTAAAAACATCCCTTTTATTATAGGCATACAAACAAAGTGGATGCGCTCAATGATGCTAAAATATTCTCACAATAATATAATCTCAATGGATTCAAAATTTAGTAAAAATAATTATGGGGCGAGTAAAACTTTATCCTAAATTTGATTCATTTATTCAACCTCATTTTAATGCATGTAACTTATATAAATATAATTATGTACATTTTTTGTAATGTAGTATGGATTTTATACCTTAATGGTTTTCGACGAAAATTGCAATGGGGTTCCTGTAGCTTGGGTGATATCATCTCGCAATACTATAGTTGATATTTCTAAATGGATGTGAACTCTCTTTTCCATTGGGAAGAAAGAGCGACCAAATTGGCGTGTTCAACCCTTCATCATTGATGATGCTACTACTGAAATTGAAGTGTTAATGTGACGTGTTTATTCTTTTATAAGAGACATAAAAATATTTTTAATGTATATTCCCTCTAATAAATTGTGTTATTCCACGTCTTCAATCAAGTGTAAAATATTATTATGTGTGTGGCATGTTCGTCATGCATGGTTGAAGAATCTTGGAAATAAGTTCCAAGGAAGGGAAAACCAAATGCACATTTTTTGTTCTTTAGGAGAAATCATGCACACATGTGAAGATGATGAATATGTAAAAAAGACAGTTGAAAGGTTCTTTGAAAGATTCAACAACCATCCAAGGTTTTTGGAATATTTTAAAACAACTTGGTTAGCCAACAACAAAATATTTAATTTTCTTGTAAGTGGATTTAATAACTCTATTTTTCATGTTATATGTATTATTAATTCATATCTAATAAATTTATTTCTACAGATATGTGGGAAAAAGCATATAAAAATTTTCCACATTCTAATCAGGGTACAAATAATGCCATTGAATCTTGTCATCGACATATCAAGGAAAGTTACCTAATAGAAAATAATAATGCATGTCATAGATGTGTTGATTGGTTAATAGATGTGTTGTTGACAAAGGTTGTATTATATACAATCATATGCAAAGTTTAAAATAATTTGGTTTTGTACTACTTAGAAAAATTGAGGAACAATTGAATTCATCCAAGTGTAGAGCTAGCCAAATCCCAAATGAATATTGTGTGCATGATGAAAAGAGTAAAAATGGCTATTGTGTTCATCGCCAAAATAAGGATACACATGATATTTGGTATAATGAAATATATAAAGGTTCCAATCTACACTTCTGTAATTGCAATTGGGCCTTGAATGGAAATGTTTGTAAACATGTACTAAAAGTTGAAATGTTGGTGAGTAACATTAGTTTGGGTGAAAATGTACTACCTAATGTCACTAATCCTACTACAAAAAGGCCTATAATTTTATTTTATTTGAATGAAACACCTATATTGGGCCTAGAAATACAAAAGGAGCTTCTACCATGCTTTGATTCTTCTCCCAATATAAATTATTATAATGAAACAAGCATTGATAATGTTGAATCAACCAATGTACGACCAGATAGTGCATTATTTGAAGATGATGAGATGAAATGTGTTAACTCATCAACTCATGAGAAATTGAGATCCATAATACCTACAAATTTGGAGCAAGCAAATGCATTGAACAATTTGGCAGACAAAGAATGTCATGAAATAAAAAAAATGTTTGTCAATACTATAACTCCATCTAAGATCACTACTAAAAGAAAACATAGTTTCTTGAGCTGAGTCAATAAGAAAAAGAAATGTGGTCACAAGTCAAAATCACAGAAAGATAAACCACATTTTGAAAATGTTGGATGAGTTTGTGTGAAAAAAAAGAAACATGGATGAGCAACTCGAGTTATCTTCTCAACACCAAAGAAATGTGGGCCACATGCCTGAGTTAGTGCAACATTCTATATTCATAAAAAATGGTATAGAAATTTGATGGCATGCATTGTTTTATGTGAAATACGATATATTATGATTTTCGATGCATTTGCATAACTATATGAAATTTTTTATTGTTAAAGTCGCCACATCTCACAACATTCCACCTTGTCGACTTCAATTATTTGATGAACATGTTGGTGAAAAAAACTATAGCACTAGGAACACTTCTCCACTCATTAGCATCCCAATTTCCTCCCGTAGGGTTCTTCCTCCTATTGTACAACCAATGGGGATGTATTGTTGCCCACACCAACCACCTTTCTCCTTCATAAATTCTCCCATGTCTATAACCACCTCCTCAAACCCATCCCAATCCCCACCCCTACCATTTATTCATCCACCCTTATCATTGTTCAATCATCCACCCTTGACATTCCAATTTCCCCCCTAGGGTGATCCCTTACCCTAGGGTGATTCGTACAACTAGTGAGAGTGTATCACTACCCACACCCACTACATTTTTCCTATTTCACTTCCACCATGCCTTTATCCATCACACATGAACCATGCCCATATCCATAACCAAGTGCTCCACCAAGGAAGGACAATCTTCTCAATTTCCTTAGATCTTCATGGTGAGAATGAGTAGTTGATCAAATGTTATCATGAATTAACTAAATTGATTCTATGCATTTTGGATTTTACAACTAATTGGCTATTGAATTTTTGCAGCAATATCAAATTCAAAATGCACTTGGGAGTGTTAAGCCTCAGGGTGACATATAGACCCAATTATTAGATGAGTCACGATGTCATTTCTCCATTATGTCATTTATGGGCATGAACTTCCATTATCTATGTTGGGAATGAAGTTCCACTTTGTAAAAGAGAAAAATGTATAACTAGACCAATTTGGAATACAAGTACAAGAATTTGAACTGGTGTATATGACAGTGACTTCATTGGCTTTTAAATTCATGATGTGGATTTAATGTTATATTATATCAATGTTACCTTACTTTTGATGAATGTAGTGAGATTGGATTTATTTGTTTCATTTAAAAATTATCAAGTTTGCAAGTTAAGTTACTTTTAAATTTATATGTTACTCCATCCTGCATGCATGGATAACCATATCATTACCATGTAAATCTGGTTAGTTATAATAATAGATGTATCATTTACATGAGGAGAGCATATATATGGATTCAAATTTATTTTAATTTTGAATTTATGAAAAGGAAAACTAAATTTTTAAAGTACACTATACATGCCTTACAATAAAATCTTCAAAAATAGATAATGTTTTGAGCCTTTACCACTTCAATACTAACATTTGAAAATGAAAAATTTATTGATAAGTGGTGTAGTATTATTTAAGTTTTTGTTTTTTTTTATGGTTTTATATATATATATTAACAATTCATTTATTTGTCTTTAAATAGGGTGCAAAACATATTTATGGTAAGAATACAAATAAGTGTGTAAGATTTTTTTGAGATGTGGGTTCACCTTAGTGTGGATAGCTTTCTTTCCCACAGTTTCTAACATGTGACTTTTACACCATGACGTGCCTTAACATAACACCCTATCACTATCTACTCTAAAAGTAAACTAAATAATATATGACAAGCATAATAATATATTTTTTGAATTTTTACTAATAATATAGTTCTTAATAATAATAGTAGCTACATGTTTCAAACATTCTATTTTACAAATGTTGAAAGTTGTGTAGGTATTGAGAGTGAAGAAACAAAAAGTTCACCTAAGAATAGAAAAGTTGTGATGGAATTAAATGATAATCAATTGGTCCCTAGTTCATTTGGAATTATGTTGAAAGTTAACAAAAGGATGTAACTACATGGGATATAGTGGAAATAACATATATATATATTATTTTCACTTATAATATAGAAATCCAATGAATCCAAAAATCATGGTATGCTTAAATTAAATCAAGTGTTTTTGTTGCAATAATTAGGTAGGCATATGAAACTTACATTATTATATAATAACTAGAGAGAATAATTTAGAAAGTACGGATGCTAAGCATGTTCTTTTATAATATGTATATAATAGTCCTAAAAGAATTACCAAATTGATATTTCTATCATATTTATTTCATACAAAATATTATTTTTTTTATTTTGCTTTTAAATTATGTTTAAATGATTTTTCAAGTACTATGCCAAATGGAGAGGTTAAGATTTATTACTTCTCTATAGAGGCCTACCTTATACTTAGAACTAGGGATGCATACCTAGGATGACCTATTTATCTCTCAACCTTCAAATGAGGATAACTCTTGGATTTCAAACTAAGATTTAAGACCATTTCCCTCCCATTCTAAAGATGAAAAATCCTTTGTTGATGTACATAGTTAACCTACACTATTTTTAAACTATTATTTTGTGAAACTCTAATCCTCCATTCCTATTTTGTGTACTTCTTCTCTTATAAACATTATACTTACAATAAGGCATGCCACAAATCATTTTTAATTTATTTTATTATAAACATCACACCTACAATAATTCAAGATATTATCATTAGAGAGAACTATGGATTCTTTAAATGAAATTGTCATAACTAGGTTAAATTTATGATAGAATATTATTTTAATGCCCTATTTTCCATCAGCATTGCCCCTTATTACATTAATTGTGACTCAAACTATAATTAAACCTATTTAATTTAAAAATAATAAAATTAAATTATTTTATTACTTTAGATTCGCACAGGTGTACATCTCAAAAATAAAAATTTCAATCCTTTTATATTGAAAACTTGTCTTCCATTCATACACACATTAACATATTCTTCTCATGTAATTCTACCTATAAATATTAAATCCAAGAATCATTCCATATTTCACTTATTAATGACAATGGAACTTCGAATATCCAATTAAAGTCATGGCATTATTTTATAGTGTAAATTGTATTGAATTATAGTGTAATGACAAAAATTTGCATGCAAAATCCTAGTTGTATCAAACATTGCAAAGCTAGATGACATAATTAATGGAATTTTGAAAGAGATAATCTATACAAATTTTCAATATATTAATTAACTTGATTTTTTTAGTTTCAATTGGAAAAAAGTAAAGTAAACATTTCCTTAATAATATAGTAATTTGAATTTTATTTTTCAAAGGAAATCAACTACGCTTATAACCACATTGAGCTTTTAAACAACTAATGTTTATAAAACATAAAACCCATCATTTAAATTAACCATAGAAATGAATATTTGACATCAATGAAGAATATGTAGCACCAACATTCAAAATCACCATTTAAGCTCAATACTAACTTTCATTTTCATTTCCTATAGAAATCCCTGTATAACATTTCAACTCACCAATTTCAAAAACACATATATAATCATCTTTTCACAGTTTATAAGTTGGGTTAACCAAAAATCATATGTATGTATTTAAACATTGAGTTTCCATTATCAATAACCTCTCTATGAAATAATTTTCAACTTATCCAATGAAATGAATTTGAACTCAAGATAGAATCCTTATTCAGTTGTGGGCTCTCCATTGAAGAAATGGAGGTGTTCTCAAATCATAGTAAAATTTTAATGCATTTCATCTTCTTGTCAATGCTCATGAGTCCATCTCTACAATTAATTTTGAAACCAACCATCTTTAGAGTGTTGTTACTAATAGCTTCCAAGGTGAGTGTTTAGTATTATACATTATTTAAGACAACATTTTTTATGAATCTAGAGAGTATTTAATGGTCCTTTTAGTCACTACCTAATTGTGCCTTTACATTTTTTAGCAAAATATTTAGGTAATTCTTCATTTTGCAAGTATTTTGATGAGAAGAGTTTAATGAACTAAAATTTTAAAACCCAAAGTACATAATGGTCCTTTTAGTCACTAACTAATTGTGCCTTTAAATTTGTAGCAAAATATTGTTGAAAATACAACAAGATGATGGAGCTTAGAGAAATGAAGTCTCCTTCACTAAGTGGGCCCGCAGGCTATTTTTGGCGCAAAGTCTATTTTTAGACTATGTCTATTTTTAGACATAGGGATCATGGCCTATGAGTTGCAGGTTGCTATTTATGGATGATTGGTCGAGTTGGTAAAAATAGATGGACCTCTATTTTTAGACATTGGGCGGTTTCTATTTTTAGACTGTCGGGCTAAAAATAGAACAGTCAAATATTATTAACCCTTAATAATATTTAGACTATAAACATTATCTTATCCTCTTGGAGCACTTCAGTTTGATGCTTGGACGTGGCACATGCAGCTGACAGAATGAATTATGCTATTCCTAGGGGTTAGTTGAGCTATTACATGGTTGACTTCAGTTAGAACTCATGTGGCAGTGTTTGGTGGAGTTGATGAGACAGTTGGTGGAGTTGTGTTCTGTTTAACTTAGTTGAACTAGTTGTATTTAGTCTAACTGACAAATACACTAGTGATGAGTGGTGTGAATTAATTATTAATTAATTCACTAATTATTAACTCATAAATCAACTAAATAACACATCAGTTAACTACAATGCATGGATAGTTCAGTGGAGACCAGTGTTAGAGGTGGGTGAAAGGGTGAGTGTGACTATCAGTTGTGACCATGATTGTGCATGAGATTTGCACACACATTGATGGAGATTTCCAATGAGGATTGCGCAGTTGGAGCTAGTGGGATTCAAACTTGGATCTCATCATTAATCAACTTGGATTGCGCAGTAGAGGCAGGTAGACTTGTGGAGGAGATTTGAACCTGTGACTTGTTCACTTTCCATACTAGTTTGTGTGTAACTTTTGGAGATAGTGCTGAGAGCTGTGAGAGCTTTGTGCTATGTATTGTTACATGTTCTCTATCATTATAATATACAGATAGTTGGGGGTTTTCAGCTATTGCTTTCCCCATTACATCTTGTGTTGATATGTGTGCTTGATTATGTTTTAATGAGCGCATGCGACTGCTTTCTATTTCCGCATATTGATGATCAATTGTAGAAGAGGTTATGTATTATGCATGAAGATTAAATAGTGTGTAATCAGGATAATCTCAGTGAATAACTTAGCTATTATTCAAATTTCTACATGGTATCAGAGCAGAATTGATCATTGGATCTATTACAGTGATTACAATTATTTCGATAGACAGAGTCTGTAATGGGCCAGGTAGCCTTTGGATCCATCCTTTCTTTGAAAGGTGATATATCCAGTAAATGCCCCTACAGTCGATCTCTATGCTAGAAATAATTTGTTCTCACAGATCCAGAAGCAGCTGAGTTTTGAGCTTGGAATTCGAATTTGCAGCAGAATTTGGAATTCGAATTTGCAGTAGTTTTCTTGGTGCCAAAGTTGAAATGTCTTTCAACGGATTGCGACTGGAATATGCCCTTGAGGGCAGTTCGAATTATGTTGCATGGAAGGACCGGATGGAGGCGGTATTAGATGATAACGGGCTGAAGGAGTTCATAGATGCTGAGATCCCAAAGCCTACTGATGCTGCTCAAGTTGAGGCTTGGAAAAAGAAGATGGCAAAATGTCGAAGGATTCTGTTGGAGGGCGTGAAGGATCACATTGTATCCAGCATGCATGGAAAAGCTTCTCCATACTTGATGTGGAAAGCGTTGACAGATTTATTCCAAAGTAAGAGTGACCAGAGGAATTTGGTGCTCAAGGATAAACTCAGACACATAAAGATGGAGAAAGGCGACAGTATGCCCAAGTACCTCACAAAGTTCATCCAATGTAGGGATGAGCTAGGAAGTGTGGGGGTGACTGTTGATGATGAGGAATTGGCGAGCTTGGCTCTCCTTGGTCTTCCGAAGAGTTGGCATGCCTATCAGGATTCTGTCAATGGTCGGGAGAAATTGCCAGGATGGGAGCGACTTTGGTCAGATCTTGTGCAAGAGGAGATAAGGCGGAATACCAGAGACAAATCTTCATCAAAGGCATCTGATGAAGAAAATTGCACTTTGGTTGCCAAAGCAAAGAAGGGGAAGAGCAAGAAAGCTTCTCATTCCAGTGTGAAAGGCAAGAAGCAGGACATGTCCAAGGTGAAGTGTTTTCACTGTCACCAACACGGACATTATGCCACAAATTGTCCGCAGAAGAAGAACAATAAGCACGTTGCTGGATCTGCATCGGGAGAGGCCTTAGCCTCGCAGTTTGAGCTGGATTTTTCGCTGATCGCATGCTTGGTCTCAAGTGTGATGGGATCAGTATGGTTCTTGGACAGTGGTGCGTCTTTTCACATGACCGGAGATCGAGATCTATTTTCAGATCTAGATGAGAAAGATATTGGAGTGCACATCGAGATGGGCGATGATGGTAGATATAGTGCGACCGGTATCGGTACCATTTCCTTTGAGAGGGAGTCTTGTAAACCCTTCGTATTGAAGGAAGCGATGCATGTTCCAGGATTGAAGAAGAATCTGATCTCTGTGGCGATGTTGGAAGACAAGGGGTACGATGTTGTCTTCAGTGAAGGAAAAGCCTTCCTGCGCAGTAAGACAACTGGAGAAACCCGAAAGATAGGGTTTCGAGTCAAGAACCTTTATCAGTTGCAAGTGGATGGCTGCGCAGCAATGGCATGCAAGGCGGAAGGAGTGGTGAGCCGGGATGATGGCGAGCTGTGGCACCGGAGATTGGGTCACCTTCACCATGGAGCTTTGAAGATACTGCAACAGATTTCTATTGGGCTTCCTAAGGGCACTCTTGCGTAGTCAAATCAGTGCAAGGGGTGTACCTTGGGAAAATTTGTGAAAGCCACCTTTCACGAGAAGGATAGTCGCGCCACGATAATCCTTGATAGAATTCACACAGACGTGTGTGGACCTTTCTCAGTAGCTTCGATAGCAAAGCACAAGTACTATGTGATCTTTGTTGATGATTTTTCTTGGAAGTGCTGGATCTTCTTCATGCAGAAGAAGAGCGAGACATACTCAAAGTTCTATGAGTTCAAGGCGCTAGTGGAGAAGGAATCGGGGAAGCATGTGAAGGCTCTTAGGAGCGACAATGGTGGTGAATTCATCTCTGCTAAATTCAAGGACTTTTGCAACGCAGAAGGAATTCGGAGAGAGCTCATAGAACCTCATAACCCACAGCAAAATGGGGTTGCTGAGCGGAAGAACAGAATGATCGTGGGTGTTGCACGGGCGATGTTGCATGATCAGGGCCTACCGCTTCACTTGTGGGCAGAGGCATGCAATACTGCAGTATATGTGCAGAACCGTTGTCCTCACAAGATACTTGGCATGAGTACACCGGAGGAGGCGTTTTTTGGTAAGAGACCTGATATTTCCCATTTGAGGATTTTTGGTTCACCTATCTACATGCATGTGACGAAGGATTCCAGGAAGAAGCTGGATCCGGCCGCAGAGGTTGGGATATTTGTGGGGTACACTGATACACCCCACAACTATCGTGTGTATTTTCCAGACAGTCGCAAGACTGTTGTGCGATGGGATATCAAATTTCAGGAGGAGAAAGCCATGAAGTGTTCGCTTGAGAGGGAGCCACACTTGCATGCAGATGAGGAGCTATTAGTTCCTAAGGATGAGCTTCCGGATGTGGATTAGCCACAAGAGGAAGTTCATGGAGTGGAAGAGACCACTCATGCAGCGCCAACCATCAGAGGGCACAAGCGCACTACAGAAGCTGAGTGACTAGCTCAAGATGCAAAGAAGATTGTAGGACCACCTACAGCACAACGCAGAAACAGAGAGTCACCGGATTGGTACACTAGATACATGTCTCTTGTGAGAAAATGTATCGTGACAGAGCCATTCTCTTTTGAGGAAGATGTGGAGGACCCCGCATGGGTAGATGCCATGGTGGAAGAGTATGATTCGATTGTCAGAAATAGTGCATGGGAGATTGTCCCAAGACTGGAAGGGAAATCAGTGGTGGGTTCGAGATGGATCTACAAAGTGAAGCAGGTCGCTGACGGGAGTGTGGAGAAGTACAAGGCAAGATTTTTTGCTCGAGGCTTCTCACAGATAGAGGGAATCAATTATGAGGAGACCTTTGCACCTGTCGCAAGGTACTCTTCCATACGAACGGTCCTAGCTCTCTCAGTGCAGATGGGTTGGCACATCCATCAAGTGGATGTGAAGACTGCGTTCCTCAATGGAGTCATTGAGGAGGAGGTGTACATAGATCAGCCCAAAGGTTTCGATATCTTCAGTAGTGAGTCGCATGTGTGCAGACTCAAGAGAGCACTGTATGGGTTGAAACAATCACCTCGTGCTTGGTACACACGGATAAACAGTTATTTCACCAGACTTGGATTCTCCAAGAGTGAGGCACATCCTAACCTGTACCAGATTGTGGTGGAGGGGAAGTTGCTGATCATTGTACTGTATGTAGATGATCTGATTTTGACGGGTGATGAGTTGTTGATACTTTCATGCAAGGAGGATCTTGCTAGAGAGTTTGAGATGAAGGACTTGGGCCTCCTTCATTATTTCCTGGATTGGAATGGCAGCTGATGGACTATTTGTTTCGGGGGAAGGCAGGCTGGAAATACCGGAGAAGTTCAACATGCATGGCTGTGTTAGGTCCCATACCTCTTCCCGGAGGCGATGAAGACGTTACCGGCGGAGGTAGGATCCCATCATGCATCGATGGGGGCCAGGGTCACGAGGATCCGGGGTCAATACATGACCCAGCAGTGAGCATGATGTTAACCAACTTTTGCAAGCTATGGTTAAGCCTACCAAGCTCTTCTGGAAGGCAGGCAAGCATGTATTGTGTAATCTTAGAGGCACATCGGGATATGGCTTGTGGTACAGACAGGAGGATGAGGTGAAGCTATGTGGCTTCACGGATGCAGATTGGGCAGGGAGCCCAACAGACAGAAAGAGAACATCTGGAGGGATCTTCAGTATCGGGTCGACAGCAGTTTCTTGGTACAGCAGGAAGCAGAGATCCATGGCACTCAGTTCAGCAGAGGCTGAGTATATGGCAGCAAGCTTGGCTGCATGCAAGGCCATATGGATGAGGAAGATCCTGGTCGGGTTGTTCGGGTCACACTTGGAGCCTATTGTGATTTATTGTGATAACCAGAGTTGCATTAAACTCTCGGCTAATCCAGTATTTCATGATAGATCCAAAAACATCGACATCAGGTACCATCATATCAGAGATTGTGTGCAGCGGAGAATCATGTTACTTTCATACATTCCCACGGAGGATCAGGATGCTGATATCTTGATGAAGGCGCTCACCAGGAGAAAATTCGAATACCAAAGAGGCAGGATAGGGGTTGCAGATAATCCATATCTTGTTGAGAGGGAGTGTTGAAAATGCAACAAGATGATGGAGCTTAGTGAAATGAAGTCGCCTTCACTAAGTGGGCCCGCAGGCTATTTTTAGCGCAAAGTCTATTTTTAGACTATGTCTATTTTTAGACATATGGATCATGGTCTATGAGTTGCAGGATGCTATTTATGGATGATTGGTCGAGTTGGTAAAAATAGATGGACCTCTATTTTTAGACATTGGGCTGTTTCTATTTTTAGACTGCCGGGCTAAAAATAGAACAGTCAAATATTATTAACCCTTAATAATATTTAGACTATAAACATTATCTTATCCTCTTAGAGCACTTCAGTTTGATGCTTGGATGTGGCACATGCAGCTGACAGAAGGAATTACACTATTCCTAGGGGTTAGTTGAGCTATTGCATGGTTGACTTCAGTTAGAACTCATGTGGCAGAGTTTGGTGGACTTGATGAGACAGTTGGTGGAGTTGTGTTCTGTTTAACTTAGTTGAACTAGTTGTATTTAGTCTAACTGAAAAATACACTAGTGATGAGTGGTGTGAATTAATTATTAATTAATTCACTAATTATTAAGTCATAAATAAACTAAAGAACACATCAGTTAACTGCAATGCATGGACAGTTCAGTGGAGACCAGTGCTAGAGGTGGGTGAAAGGGTGAGTGTGACTATCAGTTGTGACCATGATTGTGCATGAGATTTTCACACACATTGATGGAGATTGCCAATGAGGATTGCGCAGTTGGAGCTATTGGGATTCGAACTTGGATCTCATCATTAATCAACTTGGATTGCACAGTAGAGGCAGGCAGACTTGTGGAGGAGATTTGAACCCAGGACTTGTTCAAATCTCAGTTTAGTTTGTGTGTAACTTTTGGAGATAGTACTGAGTACTTGTGAGGAGTATTGCGCTATGTATTGTTACATGTTCTCTATCATTATAATATACAGATATTTGGGGGTTTTCAGCTATTTCTTTCCCCATTACATATTGTGTTGATATGTGTGCTTGATTATGTTTTAATGAGCGCATGCGACTGCTTTCTATTTCCGCATATTGATGATCAATTGTAGAAGAGGTTATGTATTATGCATGAAGCTTAAATAGTGTGTAATTAGGATAATATCGGTGAATAATTCAGCTATTATTCAAATTTCTACAAATATTTAGCCTAAATCATCATTTTCCACGTAAAAATATTTTGTTTAGTGAACTAAACTTTTAAAACTAGCCACAGGTTTTAGCCTTAGGATTCAATCCTTGTAGTTGAAGATTCAATTGCCTAATTTCCCTCACTAGCATACACACACATTCCATTCCCATCCCCACCTAAGAAACTACCTCCATTCTATACTAGCCACTTGGACCCCACTAAAGCTGCAAAGTTTCCCTTGGGAACTATAAAAATAGACTTTAGATTTTCATTGTGTTTTGATGGTTGCGTGTCATTGCATGTGTTTCTATATTGTGATTTTCTATTTTGGTGATTGTACAAGAAATTTATATCTCTAAAATTCATCAATAATAATAAATTTATTGTCATTTCTAAAATATTAATATTATATAATAATTAATATTAATTTTATCAATATTTAAACTTAAAATATTGCGAACAATATATAATAATAATAATAATAATATTGTTAATAATCATTAAATGTAAATATTAAAAATCATATTATTATTAAACATTATTTCAAAACTTAAAATCCAAAACCCAATATTAAATCTGAAACCTAAACATAAAATCTTAATATTAAAATTTATAAATTAAAAAACTCAAAAAGAAAATAAGAAAACTCTAAAACTTTAAACCTAAAATCTAATATTAAAGCTAAAAGTTAAATCAAAATCATAATATTAAAAATAGAATCTAAACTTTAAAAATCTAAAGCAAAATATAAACCCAAAAATATAGTCCTAAATCTAAAAAAAAGAAAAAAAATGTAAAACTACTTGAAACTTAAAACATATACATTTCAAAAATTCTAAAATAAAATATTACTAGCAATTGCACCTAATGTTGCAAAGGAAACGCCGTAAGGAAGAAGCTAGAAAGAAAGCAACTATAATTAATTTGATGTGACCTTATATTTATGTTTAGAATGTGTACGTTACAGATCACAGTATTAAATCTACCCCAAAAGTAACATTAATTTTTTTCCAATAGACGTTGATATCAAAAGATGGGAAGGAAAAATCTTTGGTAATTAACTTTACAATTAGTCTCCAATACAGAATTCCACTACACTGTTCCTATACAATTCTTATTAAAAGCCATTTGAGCAGGGATGAAATCAAGGGATGAAATCAACCAATCCCGTACCACATAATTCAAGCATGACTATGAATTCAGAAAGGATTCTTCTATTATTATACATAGTAATTACAGGGGATTTATCTTCCGGCCTGATTTTCAATATAAGTGCAAAGTGACTCTAATTTTCAGAAAGTTGGATTCTCAGTTTCGCAGGAAACTTATTTACAACTGGAAGCATTTCACATCATTGAGCTTATCAAATGAAAACCCCCCACATGTAAGAATTATTAACAAAAATCTACAAAGAGGTATATATCAACTTTTTATCTTTTCATACAACCAACGACTTAGTGGGCTTTCCCAAATTTAACACCTACAAAAAATATCTGGCATGGCTATTTAGTATTGTTCCACACAAAAAATGACATTTCATATTTCTTACCTAATGTTAGGAACTATCTGATATTTGAACATACACCATCTGTGTGTATCCATTGAACACAGTGTTGTTCAGGCTACTCAACCCAAATTGTCTAAATAAATATTTCTGATAATCTGGAATAACTGGTTCGGAGGAATGGGCAGAGTCATATCTTGTTTGATGTGTAAGTGATGGACCAACTACAGGTGGAACCTCCCAGTGCAGATCTAGCGCAGATTCCACAAACTTGCTATTCTCAAAATGCTCAGCACACAAGATCATCTCAAAGCTATGGTTGAAGTTGTCTCTCATTTGTCCTCTGACACCCCACCAAATGTCCCCCGACCCACAAAGCTCTTTTATGTCCAAGGCCTTTTCCGAAAGCTGCTTCCTTTTGGCTCTGACCTTGGCGTCATCACTGTCTTTGTAGCAGATATGTCCACCACCTGTAAAAAAAAAAAACATTAAGCCTTTGAAGCTTTCAATGTGGACAGGTTAATATGTTCATGATATTAAAAGATGATTACGTCATTTTTATTCACTTACTTTATGCTAACACTTTCAATAAACACACAGGTAATTTAGTAACAAAATGTTCTGCATCCCCTAAAGGCTAGAATCATTATTCATATATCTATGTTAACTGAATGTAAGGTAACCAATACAAACCAGGAAAATCCCATTTATATTTTATTTCTGATTTTGTTTATAAATTAAAGCCTCTGTGCCTGTGGTAAGTTATAATTTTATAGAGATTATCTGTTTACTAATTAGATGAGAGGCTCTATGATATTCATGACAAAGCTGCTCATCATTTTCTGAAAATCAAACTATGCTTTATATATAAATATAAATAATTGAAAACCACAAATACAAGTTGATGATATATCCATCATATTCTACCAAACCTGCACATATTTTTTACTTTTATCTGCTACAACTGGTATTGGAGCCAAGCTGACAAACATTCATTGTTGTTAAGGCTTAAAAAAGGAAAGCCATGACCCCTATCTGTTGGTTTTGAAGTCAAATTTGCAGAATGATTCTTCGGTGAGTTATTTTTCACTCCCAAGCTGGAGCTGTATTCCTAGCTCCAACTCCATTGATGATTCATCTCCAGTACTATCTTTATATGAAGTGACAGTAGAAGTAGTTGCAGAACTCACCCTACTCTCAGATGAGCTGGTTGTACCCAATCGCTGAGGTGACATTTTACTCGTGGCACCCCACTTTCTCTTAGTCCCCTTCGGAGAAGAAGAGAATCCAGACAGATTGACAGGTTTCTTTATGAAGGAAAACTGATGGTCATGATATTGTGGATCCAGTCCCAATGCCATATCATTAACATGTTCGAAACCACTTTCTAAAGTGTTATTGAATCCATCAGATGCATTTGTTAGAGGGGCTTAAAGATGAAGGCCCAGATAAGGAAACTTAAGATCCATTCTCCTTATCTAAAACCAATCTCCTAAAAAATAGATTTGAATAATATTGAAGTTGAATACAAATCAACAAGAGAATTTGATATTGTCTGAGCTGAGTAAAATGCAAAATCTGAGGTTGCTCCATTTTTTAAATTGTGTTTCCTTCAGCAACATTCAGGCCCAAGAGGAACTTGAATCCACACAATTAAATTATATTTACATGATGTTAAATTGGGTTTCCTTCAGCTGATAGAGTGTATTGCAATAACAGTAACAGTTATTTTCTCAATCTTGAATATTACACTTTCATTTATACAAATTTATTTTTCAAGTTAATAAAAAATAGTGATAAACTTGGGATTATCTCTCAACTTCCATAATTTGCAGTTATTGGTTATGTCCATGATTCTGCTGCTCGAGTAAATATTAGGATAAATTTATGCACATTTAAGAATGGCATGAGGTCATGAAATTGCAATGCTTATAACTAAGAAGTGAGCCCCAGCAATTTGATGGCATTTCCCCTGTGCTTCCAAAGCTTTTCAAGTTTCAACATTGCAAGATTCATTGAAATTTTTATCATCCATTTACTAAAAATTAAAAAAATATAGAGAGCATATATCATTTCGTTTACAGCGAAGTGAGACAAGGGCTCAACAAAATTCACCTAAAACATCAAGACCAGATATAAATATCTCTTCAAATATGCAAGCAAAATATGCCCATCGTTAACTACTTCACACCTCTGCAAAAGGGCATTTTTTTTAAGTGCAGAGGTAGACAAATTGGTTGTGAATACCATTGGAATACTGTGGTTTATTTCATAAACAAACAAACCTGCCACTCTTATCACGACTACCAAATTCAAATTTTACCAGGTTTGCAACAACTCTCTGTTTGTGACCAGTTCTTAACAAAAATTTACCCCCTTGTAGAAACAGAAATCATCAAAGAATGAACAAATACAAGTAATAGGATCAAATAGTGTTAACTGTGTCAAGCTTATCTAAGTGGACTGAACAATTTCTTGCATTTCCAAGCTGACAGATAGACTGCTAAAAAGTGTAAACAAACATAAACGATATAATCTAGCAATCACATTCAATTCAAAAATGAAGATCTTCCATCAAGAATCTGACACAGATATCAATAGAAGGTGCACCTATCAAATTTTGTTACTCCTTTTGCCTCCATGCAGTTTGTAGCCAAAATTAAGGAATTTGATACTCCTTTTTCCTCCATGCAGTTTGTAGCCAAATTAAGGAATACTACCCATACAAGTAGACACATGAGTGTTTTCAGTTTCTTATAGTGCAACCAAGCTGACAGATAGACTGCTAAAAAAGTGTAAACAAACATAAACGATATAATCTAGCAATCACATTCAATTCAGAAATGAAGATCTTCCATCAAGAATCCCACATAGATATCAATAGAAGGTGCACCTATCAAATTTTGTTACTCCTTTTGCCTCCATGCCAGTTTGTAGCCAAAATTAAGGAATTTGATACTCCTTTTGCCTCCATGCAGTTTGTAGCCAAATTAAGGAATATTACCCATACAAGTAGACTCATGAGTGTTTTCAGTTTCTTATAGTGAAAAGATGCATAAGCACAACTAAGAAAGAAAAAATACTCATGGTAGGTACTGTATGATAGATATTACAATGCACTTCTGATCAGCAACAATCTTCTCTTACTAGCCGATATTGGCCTTCCAGCTGTACAGGTCTATCATTGACCAAGATTGCAAGTTTATGATTGAAGATACATTCCATGAGCAACCTTTCTTACTCTATGAGTCTATGACAGCATTTATGTTGAGAATTGTTCTTTCAAGTTTTGGCATCCATCATATAGAATAATAGAAAGCAAGGCAGAATCCTTAGTCAAGTAAGTGTATTAGTAGTACTAATGGTTTACAGTCAGAGCATTCTTCGATGTTCACCATTTATAATGTTCCAGATATATCAGCTGTAATAAGTGTGTGCTTTGAGTCCTCCACTTTAGGAGTTGAATTTCACTTGCAACTTACAAGGATCTGCATTCAGCAACATTTGCACAACTTCTCTCATGGAAGGCCGCAAAGCTGGCAGTTTGTGTGTGCAAGACACTGCAATTTTCAAGACCTGGATCATTTCGTCCTTAAATGACTTGGAAATGTTTGAGTCGAGAACAGCAATTAAATGTTCCCTCTTAAGGATTTTGCCTGAAGTCCAAGAAACAATATTCTTGTTCTCCCCAAATTCTGGTTCAATGGGTTGCCTGCCAGTTATGAGCTCCAGCAGAACCACACCAAAACTGTAAACATCGCTTTTTTCGGTAACCTTCAAGGAGTATGCATATTCTGAAAAATATATAAACATGGCACCATTCAGGTTTCATACGTTTGCAGAAGATGTCAACAAAATGCATGCTAAGGAATTTAAAGATCAAGGACTGCAAAACCTGTTAAAAAACACACCAGTTGAGAGAAAAACGCTTTCTCTGTAAACATCAAGAAGGAAAATGGAATACATGTGGCAGAAAAAATAGTAAAGAAACTTACCGGGAGCAATGTAACTGTGAGTGCCTGCAAAAAATGTGGTTGAATCCCCTCCGATGTTGCAAGCTTGAAGAACCTTCGCAACACCAAAATCAGCAATCTTGGCCTCATAAAATTGATCCAGCAAGATACTGGAAGACTTGACATCTCTGTGAATAATTGCAGGGGAACAATCATGATGAAGATAAGCCAATCCATGAGCAGCCCCTAATGCAATCCTGTGGTGTGATAGCCAATCCAGATCATTATGGCTATGCAAAGCTTCAAACAGGTTCCATTTGGCATGTATTCATACACTGTGGTGCAAAGGAAACGTTGTAAAGCAGTAACATAGGAAATAGTAGTATAGAGGAAAAAATCTTGAAATCATAAATTACTTCCCAAAGTCTTTTAGAACAATGATACCATATATATTTTCAAAACTATATTTTATAAATACTTAAGTGGAGATAGAAACAGAGGCTTGGATCATCCCATCAACTAAAATGGAGTGTCAGAGATCTAGAAACTAATGGCAAATGCTCTTCATGTCCTCCAAAATAAGCTCACACGAAAAATAGGTAATGGAAAGAAAACTAACATTTAGAGGGACAAAATTCTAGAAAACCCTCCCTTGAAATCGAATCCATCTCTCCTCCCTCTCAAACCATGGCTATACCAAGCAAGTCGACCTTCCTTTTTTGATATCTCAATATGGAATCACAGCGGTCAATGGTGTGGGTGAAATTTATTTTTCATACCTCTACATCTAATGTATTTATCCAATGAGGTCAAGATGGAATTGGACGGTTGTGTACCTCTTTCAACTTTTGAATCAGATAAGAGGGAATAGGTAAATTCATTCTAGACAGTAAATAAAAGATATGAATCCCAAGTGGCTACTCCACATCCCACTTCCAATTTATGGCAAAATATTTGGAATCTTGACAACCTTCATAACATTAATATCTTATGCTAGACTTTATCTCATAAAAAAATCCTTACTGCATAAACTATTAGCAAGAGAGGGATTTAGGGTCCATAAATATGCCCTCTTTGCCACAATGAAATTGAAACCATGAAACATTTATTTCAAGAATTTAATTTTACTAAACAGGGTTGGAAGTAGGTTCCACAAAGGTCACTCCATCTATTCAAGTGTCCAAAAACAATTCTTTAATTACTTGAATCACCAAACAAGCTCTATAGAGCCACTTCCAGAAGGAAACATGTTTTCAAAGAAATTTGGACAGCTCTCCCAAAGTTTTTCTGCTGGAAAAATATAGCTAGTTAGAAACACAAAAATTTTGCAAAACACTTGTCTTTACCTTAAATGCTTGTTGAAAAAGTTAAACTCCTCTATAGTAAAGCATATGAAAAGTAAAAATATAAAGCTGTCAAATCCTAAATCATTGGATAGCTATGAAGATAGATGGAGTTCTTAGTTGAGTCCACAAATTTTAAATTCTCCTCTAGCACTTAAAAACAATTATGGTAGCTCTCTCTCACAAAAGAACTACCTCTAATCTAGATATGCTATCATATATTATTTTGCAATGAGGCGTCCAAGAAAAATTTAATGGTGACAAGTGTGAGGAGGTTCTATTTGGTTTTGAAGGACAAATAGAACTAGAATACCCATGGAGCCTAAGCATAAGCTCTAACAACCAAGTTAAAATGTATGCTCTCTTCCAATGTATCATCCTTACTCGATCTTTAACAATTAGATTTCCAATTATATTAGGTGACATTAATAACTTCATTTGTCATTTTTCTTTGGGAACCTTTCCTTTGGATTCCACGCTTCAACGTCTTCACACAAGGACTTAGAGATCACTCCCTTGAATTCCCTGCATTCAAGTAAAATATATTTTGAGAGACTTAAACATGTCACACATAAGTAGAAAAATAAATCTCTATCACTCCCTCCTAAAATGTTGAGAATCAACAAAACCCTATAGGAAGCAATGCTACCTTAAAAATATGACAATGAATGTCAATTTAAAAAAAAAAAAAAAGTGAACATTATAAAATTGTTTACATTATAAAATCTTTGATTTTTGTAAATTTTTTGTACATTTTACTCATTAGCAGCATCTTCTTACCTTCTTGTCACTCTTTGACATATCATGAGATAAAAGGCATCTTCTTACCTTTTTGTCACTCTCTACCTATCATGAAGAGTTATGGAGATAAAAGGTTGATTTCTTACCTTTATGTCACTTTCTGACCTATCATGAAGAGTTATGGAGATAAAAGGTTAATCTAATTAATCACGTTCACTCACATTTTCAAGGAATTCAACACAATCATAGATTCTCTTAATCTCTTCGTTGGAAGAGATTATTCGCTGTGCATGATTTCAAGGAGCAAAAGCTCTTTCTGAACCTCTCGTATCTATTAGGAACGAAGAGTGCAGACCAATGTACATTATATGAGCTATTTATACTATATAGTGTTCCAACTTCCAAAAATATTAACTTTTGTCTGTTCAAGCTTGAAATCAACCGTCTGGTCATGTTTGAATCATATAAGGCATGTAAGTCCCTAGAATTTTATCTCACATTACAAAGAAAGGCTATTCAAAGTTGTACTTGGTGCCATACAACTGATGATGAATGTCATGATATGCTGTATTATTCTGAAAGATGATATGGAATGGATTCCCAGGGAGCCAAAGGCCACTGTGATCATCAACTGTTTTAATTTTTGAAAAGGAGAAAAAGAATATTGATGTTAGAGGAGTCATCCTTGAGAAAAGAAATGATAGAGCACCACTGATGGTGTCCAGAAGCAAACCTTCCAGTGGATGATTATACAGTGCTCCAAAAGCATATGACACTATAAGCTTATGATGCTATGAATGAATGTAACGATACAAGAACTTGTTGTGGTGCCTATAACGGTGGAGAAATTATTGCCAAGTGTCCATGACAAACATTGCTATTAAAAATTGTCTTCCCTGTACCATAAGTGAAGGTTGTGAAATTTTGCCAGCTCCAACAGCATGGCTGGTAACTTGTTTTACACTCAAACAACAAATGTAATGCTAAGTTTCTTCTCAAATTCACAAAACCATGAGTGAAATAACAAGTGCAAATGATTGAAATAATAACACCAAGTAATTCACTTAAGTACTCCACTAAGTTTCTTGTCAAAGGCAGACTCTTATACCCACTAATAATTGCATAAGGACACAAAAAAAAATTATCATACAAATCAGTCTTACGCTTGGCAATCACCTGTTCACTAGAAGCATCTTCATCAGAAACAAACAGAAATATGAAATGCATGATTCCTACAGAGCACCAGAACTAAATTGGAAAGGGCCTTGTAAGGGCCACAATAAACATTTTTTGCCCTTCAGGAAAACAAATATAAAGTCAAATACCAACCAATACCAAGTAACACATTAAGGATCCCAGGTAGGCTTAAGAATGCAGCTGCCAACAAAATGGACACATGCACTTTGTCCCTCTTATACTATAAATTTCACATTGAGAAAGATTTGACATTTGCATGAAAAAAAAAATTTCCTTTAAGACAATTGCATCATCAACCATTGCTTAGTAGCAACATCAGGCCGCAGTGAAGAACAAAATCCAGACAAGCTATTTTCCTTGATATATCGAAAATAGTTTCTGTAGAAACATGGTATAATGAGATGCCGATATCTAGTTGCAAGTAAATTGACCGAGAATAACAATCTATATAAAACTCAAATAAATATGAATCTCACAAAGAATTAGAGAGGTAAAACATGCAAAAATTGACCCAGAACAACAATCTATATAAAATTCAAATAAATATGATCTCACAAAGAATCACAGTGGTAAAAACATGGAATTATTAAGCAAGCTGGGGTGGTTGTTCTTGATAAAAACTTACAAGAACAAGGTTTTCCAAGTCAAAACAGGCTGCAAAAACACTGTTTAAGCTTTCCCATGTGGCATGTATTCACTGCCACAGTTTCATTGTTGGGTATGTCAACGCGATAAACCTTATCTCATAAAAAAATCCTTACTGCATAAACTATTAGCAAGAGAGGGATTTAGGGTCCATAAATATGCCCTCTTTGCCACAATGAAATTGAAACCATGAAACATTTATTTCAAGAATTTAATTTTACTAAATAGGGTTGGAAGTAGGTTCCACAAAGGTTACTCCATCGATTCAAGTGGCCAAAAACAATTCTTTAATTACTTGAATCACCAAACAAGCTCTATAGAGCCACTTTCAGAAGGAAACATGTTTTCAAAGAAATTTGGACAGCTCTCCCAAAGTTTTTCTGCTGGAAAAATATAGCTAGTTAGAAACACAAAAATTTTGCAAAACACTTGTATTTACCTTAAATGCTTGTTGAAAAAGTGAAACTCCTCTATAGTAAAGCATATAAAAAGTAAAAATATAAAGCTGTCAAATCCTAAATCATTGGATAGCTATGAAGATAGATGGAGTTCTTAGTTGAGTCCACAAATTTTAAATTCTCCTCTAGCACTTAAAAACAATTATGGTAGCTCTCTCTCACAAAAGAACTACCTCTAATCTAGATATGCTGTCATATATTATTTTGCAATGAGGCGTCCAAGAAAAATTTAATGGTGACAAGTGTGAGGAGGTTCTATTTGGTTTTGAAGGACAAATAGAACTAGAATACCCATGGAGCCTAAGCATAAGCTCTAACAACCAAGTTAAAATGTATGCTCTCTTCCAATGTATCATCCTTACTCGATCTTTAACAATTAGATTTCCAATTATATTAGGTGACATTAATAACTGCATTTGTCATTTTTCTTTGGGAACCTTTCCTTTGGATTCCACGCTTCAACGTCTTCACACAAGGACTTAGAGATCACTCCCTTGAATTCCTTGCATTCAAGTAAAATATATTTTAAGAGACTTAAACATGTCACACACAAGTAGAAAAATCAATCTCTATCACTCCCTCCTAAAATGTTGAGAATCAACAAAACCCTATAGGAAGCAATGCTACCTTAAAAATATGACAATGAATGTCAATTTAAAAAAAAAAAAAAAAATTAAACATTATAAAATTGTTTACATTATAAAATCTTTGATTTTTGTAAATTTTTTGTACATTTTACTCATTAGCAGCATCTTCTTACCTTCTTGTCACTCTTTGACATATCATGAGATAAAAGGCATCTTCTTACCTTTTTGTCACTCTCTACCTATCATGAAGAGTTATGGAGATAAAAGGTTGATTTCTTACCTTTATGTCATTTTCTAGCCTATCATGAAGAGTTATGGAGATAAAAGGTTAATCTAATTAATCACGTTCACTCACATTTTCAAGGAATTCAACACAATCATAGATTCTCTTAATCTCTTCGTTGGAAGAGATTATTTGCTGTGCATGATTTCAAGGAGCAAAAGCTCTTTCTGAACCTCTCATATCTATCTTTTTATCTGGTATAAGATGCTTTCTCCAAAGCAGTGGTGGTATAAGATGTTTTCTCTAAAGCAGTAGATTGTTTAGAGTGTTTCTATTTCATATATATATATATATATATATATATATATATATATATATAAGAGAGAGAGAGAGAGAGAGACTGGTATAAAATTCTCTTAACATATTGAGCTCAGAGCCAAAATGACAAAATTGAGTAAGAACAACTTGTGTAAAATAATAGTAATATACCGATCCCAAAGCCAAATGCCAAAAGTTCCTCTATGGACAAATCAGTAGGCATCTACATTTAAATAATTTTAGATCATCAAAATCTCTTCTATTATCTATACCAAAATTTTAGATAAGATTAGAATGAAATGTAGAAACAGCATAAGAACTGTTTCTTCGTGCAAATAAAGGAAAGGAGGTAGTTTTAATAACACCTATTCATTTTATCCTTTAATGGAGAGGAGAAAGAAAATATAAGATGTACGAATATGCCTGAGACCTCAGTGTCTAATTACAGAGCTCCATTCAAGGGACTTGTGGTTGTGTTAACCGTACTGAAGACTCGAACATGAACAGACAGTGCATATATTTCAAATACATAAGAAAATAGTTAATGCAGGTACTACTCTATGGATAAAATTATACTTCATCTTTTCCATGTCCGACATTTTGGTGCCAAACTAGATCCCCATGTTTGAACCATTAGCAGATTTTCCAAAAAACTCTTTGTGGAAATTTACAACATAGTACAGGACATATAGCTAAAATCTTCTAGCTAGCTTTTCCAAATGAAACAACTATGTGCTTTTTGTATGCTGCATCATCATGTGCACATATTATCAAATAGGAAAACTGATTTCCTGTTACACATCTTTCTTTGTCAACACCTATATAATTACTCAATCTCTTAAACATCCATTATATCTCATTTCATAGTCAAGAGACAAGTTACCAAGAATAAATGAAATAAGAAATTAGCAAAGATATTTACCCATTGAAATGGAGCTATCTGTATTTCTTTATATCATACTGGATCCAGTAAATGCATTAGCCACAGAAATAAACAAGATATGGCCTATTATACCAATAAAGATTTATAGACCTTTCCAAGTCCTATAGATATTCAAAGGCAAATCATCTGTTTGATCCATTTTTATAATCGAGTACCTCTTTAATAGTCTTTCTTCAAAACTGCATCTGAGGCATAAAACTATTGACTAAACATACTATGAACTAAACATTTTGTCGGCAAATCAATAGCAGGGGATAAGCACCTTGGCACCTGGTAATAATAACCAGAAATTAAAATAAAACCATCATGCATTTACCAAATGGCATTATGCTCTGCACTCACATTCAAGTTATCACATTATCGAAACATGCCCTTGCCATGGTCCTTAAAAGCAAACATAAGAGCTTCGAGTTATGTATTGATTTGAAATATTTTACAATATAAAGGTAGAGATTGTTGTTTAGCCTGACAAGTGAAAATATCAGATATTTTTCCACTGTCAGCAACGAAGAGTGCAGACCAATGTACATTATATGAGGTATTTATACTATATAGTGTTCCAAGTTCCAAAAATATTAACTTTTGTCTGTTCGAGCTTCAAATCCACCGTCTGGACATGTTTGAATCATATAAGGCATGTAAGTCCCTAGAATTTTATCCCACATTACAAAGAAAGGCTATTCAAAGTTGTACTTGGTGCCATACAACTCATGATGAATGTCATGATATGCTGTATTATTCTGAAAGATGATATGGAATGGATTCCTAGGGAGCCAAAGGCCACAGTGATCATCAACTATTTTAATTTTTGAAAAGGAGAAAAAGAATATTGATGTTAGAGGAGTCATCCTTGAGAAAAGAAATGACAGAGCACTAGAGCACTAGAACTAAATTGGAAAGGGCCTTGTAAGGGCCACAATAAACATTTTTTCCCCTTCAGGCAAACAAATATAAAGTCAAATACCAACCAATACCAAGTAACACATTAAGGATCCCAGGTAGGCTTAAGAATACAGCTGCCAGCAAAATGGACACATGCACTTTGTCCCTCTTATACTATAAATTTCACATTGAGAAAGATTTTACATTTGCATGAAAACAAAATTTTCCTTTAAGACAATTGCATCATCAACCATTGCTTAGTAGCAACATCAGGCTGTAGTGAAGAAAAAAATCCAGACAAGCTATTTTCCTTGATATATCGAAAATAGTTTCTGTAGAAACATGGTATAATGAGATGCCGATATCTAGTTGCAAGTAAATTGACCGAGAATAAAAATCTATATAAAACTCAAATAAATATGAATCTCACAAAGAATCAGAGAGGTAAAACATGCAAAAATTGACCCAGAACAATAATCTATATAAAATTCAAATAAATATGATCTCACAAAGAATCATAGCGGTAAAAACATGCAATTATTAAGCAAGCTCGGGTGGCTGTTCTTGATAAAAACTTACAAGAACAAGGTTTTCCAAGTCAAAACAGGCTGCAAAAACACTGTTTAAGCTTTCCCATGTGGCATGTATTCACTGCCACAGTTTCATTGTTGGGTATGTCAACGCGATAAATCTTACCAGATGCCCCGCTTCTAATCACATTTTCATCCCCTTTCAGTGATAAAACCCTGGAAATATCTTCCACATCGAAGCTCGAGTTATGAAAATCTGTAAGTCTCCATGATGGATTTTCCTTTTTCTCCAGTGAATCTGCTTGGTATTGAAGGAACCACCGGAAAAGTATCAGTCCAAAGGTGGATATTAACATCGCTTCACCTACAATTAGACCGGCTGCCAATTTCAGTCTTTTGGATTCATCCCGAGAATAAGAAGAAGTCGAGCAAGCCGCGAGTGTATCATCTCCAATAAAGATTTTAGCATAGAGCCCTGGATTTCCCGAAAAGCTTCCCCTGTTTCCGAGGGTGACGAGCGAATTGGGAAGGTCTGCAAGCACAATGGCAGAGTTTTTCCCTACCGATTCTGAATAAAAAGAAGCCCTAGAAACCTTCCACTAACTAAATATTTGCAACTACTATTGTTTTTTCATCGAACTGCTGAATATGTTTCAATCGTCTAACATATAATCTAACACTTTGACATTATGACACGATGCACATCAGCAAAGTTGTTTTCAAATAATAACGCCTTACGGCGTAATAAAATAATTTTATTAAAAAATTCATAAATGGTTGAAGATCAAACATCTATTGAAGCTACCTCCAATATCATAAACATTCCTAGCCGTTGAATTTTTCTTTGTTATATAAGATTGGAGTCCTTAGGATCTCACCCCTCAAATCACTTCAAAACAGGGACTGGATTCCTTAGGGTCTGAACCTTAAAGATTTATTTTACAAGTTGGGATCTAACCATTGTAAAGAAGGATTTGTGTCCTCGACTCTTTTCAACACAAATATTTTTATTTTCATTATGTTTCGAATTGTGAAAAAAGTTGAAGTGGAATAAATAATTAAAATGTAATGAAATACTAGTTTTCCCCTTATCAATATTTTAACAATTGGTATAAAATATAGCTTCTTCATAATCATTATAATAACTGGAATAAGGATTAGTAAAGATATATGAAAAATCTCTCAATTTCATGGAGCAATTTTTTCTTTTTAAAAATTTAGGATGAAATTTTATTTGATGTCTCTTGGACTAGAAGTATGTAAATTAGTCTTAGATGGTTATAAAGTTTCACCTTGCCAACAAGTAGATGGGTACAGAACAAAAGCTTATATAACAAATTCCAAAGCCCTAAATTCCATAACAAGTGGAATTTCTTATTCATAATTTACAAAAGTTATGAAATGTGAATTTGATGAGAAAATGTGGGACAAGCTTGTTTCCATCTATGATGGAGACACCAAATTCAATAAGGATAAAATCCAAACTTATACAAGACAATTTGAGAGCCTTAAAATGAATGACCAGGAATAAATTAAAGCTTATTTTCTTTGAGTGGATGAAGTTTTCAAGTCACTCAAGGGTCTGGATGAAAACATTGAAGAAAACACAGTTGTCAAAAAGGTTTTGAGATCACTTCTAGAAAGTTTTGATTCCAAATTCAGTGCCATAGAAGAAATAAAGGAGTTGGATACCATAACAATTGAGGAAGTTCATGGGATTCTCATTGAATATGAAATGATAAAAGTAATCTCAAACCCTAAGGAAGCTACATTCAAGGCTTCAACAACATTGAAAAGAGGGAAAAGTTGTAATTGTAGCAGTGATGATTCTGATATGGAAACAAAACTAGCACAATTTGTGAAGAAACTAAGGGTCCAAACTCAAAGGTAAATATCCTCTCATTTGTTTTAAGTGTGGTAGAATAGCAAATTATGTTGCAAAGTGTAATTTTAAGCATAAAAACCATGAGGAATAGGAATACAAAAGGAAGATATTCAAAAATAAAGGGTCAAATAAAAAGAATTTATTCTCTAAACAAGATGAATATGATGAACATGAATTCAAGATGAGAAAGAAAATTTCAACTAAATATACCTTCCTTTTCAAAAGGGATAGTAATGAGTCTTGATGAAGAATATGACTATGCTAGAAGTAGTGAAGTATTATTTATGGAATTTACAAATGATGATGAATAAAAAGGACAAGAAGAAGAAAATATGGATGGATTAGTAATTAGTGTTGTTGAAGAAAATGAAAAATTAAGGAAAGTCATTTCTCTCAAAACTGAAAATAAAGAAGAGAAAATGAAGGAAGATATTTTGAACAACATACTAAAAGAAAGAGAAGAAACATCTCATAAAGTTGAAGCTGAAATTGTATCACTAAATATAGAATCGAATTAGGTTAATAAGAGTTTTCAAGTTCTCAAACTCTTGATATCATCCTTAATACTCAAAAACCTCAATATGATAAGACTAGACTTGGTTTCAAAAGTGAGTCATCAAATTCAAAGGTGAATGCTAATGAATAAATTCAAAAAATCCACTGCTACATACTTTGCAATTATCCAAAACAACAGAAGTTGTTTCACCCATAACAAATATCCACCTACAACAATCCAAGGAATGAAAGAAAACTATCTTTAGGAAGGAATGCTACATTAATCCAACCCTATCTAAATATATCAAACTATATTTCTTGGTTTTTGTTTCTACACTAAAAAATTTGGTCATCAAGCTAACTATTACAAGGCTTATAAGGATAATATATCAAGAAGATATAATACCAATTATCAAAATAAGTTTCTTGGCTCAAAAGAACAAGGTCAAATCAAGACCTACAATTCATTTGATCATTTTTCTAAGTATGGTGTAGAATGTTCCAAATGCAATAATTTGGGTCATGACGCACAAAATTGTCCACTTATATAAAAAAGGAAAGAGTTAGAAAAAAGATAATCCACTACAGATAAATGTGGTGTAGCTTTATGTGCACAAAGTCATGAAAATCAATGGTTTGTAGATAGTGGATGTTCAAGACACATGAAAAGGGACCAAAAGAAGTTTATATCATTAAATAAAAAGAATGGAAATGTGTGCTTTGGAAGTGGTTCTACTAAGATTAATGGAAAAGGGAAAGTGGCTCTTGTGAATGAGAAAGTCAAAGCAAAAAACAAATTACTAGTAGAAGCTTTCAAGCACAATATTATGAGCTTTAGACAAATTTGTGACCAAGGACATAATGTTATTTTTGGTGTTAAATATTTTGAGATAGGAAAATAATATTCACCAGAACTTGTGGGAAAAGGAGTAAGAACACCAAAAAATGTATATATTTTGAGTAAAATTCAAGAAAAAAACTGCTACATGAGTCAAACATATGAAATATGATTATGGCACAAGCCATTGGGATATCTAAATTTTCACAATTTTGTTAAAATCAACAAAACAAATGCAATGAGAGACATTCCAAATTTTAACATGGCAAGAAAACTAGGGCCTAGACACAGGAATTCTCAAAATCAAAGCTTCTAGAGATCATACATGCAGATTTATGTGGACCAAGGTTAAATGTGCTTTCCATATTTATAGATGACTGTACTAGAATGATGTGGGTATTTTTTTACAAAATTTAAATGAGAAGAACTTGAATGTTTTAAGAATTTTAAAGCTCTTGGGAAAACGAAAAAGAATAAAAAATCAAGTGTCTTAGAATAAACATAGGAAGAAATTTTACATCAAAAGAAGTCAATGAATAATGTGAAACAAATGCAATCAAAAGAAAAATCTATATTGCTATAAATTCTCACCAAAACGAAGTAGTTGAAAGAAGAAACAAAATTGTACAAGAGATGGCCACAACAATGTTACTTGTACTAGATTTGCACGTAAAATTTTGGAAAGAGGAAGATAGAGATAAACTTTGAATAAATAAGGATAAGACTCCATATGAATTATGGAAAGGACGACCTCCTTCAATAAAATATTTTATAATTTTTGGAAGTACATTTTATATGAAGATCAACGATAACTCACCATTAAAGTTCTACTCTAGTGTTGATGAAGGAAATTTTCTTGGATATTCTACAAGAAGAAAAGCATACAAATTCTACAATAATGGACTGAGAAAGGTGGTAGAAAGTATTGATGTAGATATTGAGGAGGCACTTCCATAAAAGTAAATTGAAATCCTTGGAGAATATCCTTTTCTTGGAGAATTTGAAGAAGATATTACAAAGGAAGAAAAGGATCGGGAAATTAAAAAAGGACCATCTTAAACTCCATAAAAACTAAAACTCATTCAAAAACATCATTCCAAAGAAAAAATTATTGGAGATGTAGATGATGGCATACAAACCAGAAGGATGATTACAAATACACGAAGAAAGGGTGATTTTTCCCTACTATCCATGATAGAACCAGAAAACTTTGTCCAAGCTAGTAAGGATCCTCATTGGAAAAAATATATGGAAGAAGAAATGTATCAAATCTAAAAGAATGAAACATGGGAACTAGTACCTAGTTCAAACTATAAAAATATTTTTGTAATCAAGTGGGTGTTCAAAAACAAAATGAATGAAGGTGGACAAATCATGAGAAATAAGGCAAGGCTGTTATGCAAATAATACACACAAGTTGAAGGAATTTACTTTGAAAAAATGTTTTCCCTTATAGTGAGATTGAAGGAAATAAGAATGTTTTTGGAATTTTCTTGTTCAAAATTTATGAAAGTGGATCATATAGAAGTAAAATAAGCATTTCTAAATGGTGACCTAAAGGAAGAAGTTTACATAGAGAAATGAGAAGGTTTCCATCTAGCAGAAGGAAAATATTTTGTTTGCAAATTAAGAAAGGCTTTGTATGCATTAAAAAAAACTCCTAGAGCTTAGTAAGCAAGATTGGATCATTATCTACAATAACAAAGTTTCAAAAAGGGATTGGTTGGAATAAATTTATACATGAAGATAGACAAGGATAGACTACTAATCACACTTGTATATGTTGATGATCTAAATTTTGCCAATAATAACTATGAGATGAGTCATGAATTTGATCAGAACATATCTAAGAAATTTGAAAGTCTATGATTGGAGAATTATCTTACTTCCTTGGAATTCAAGTAACTCAAACTAAAGGATTCATGTTCATATCCCAAGAAAAATATCTTAGAGACATTCTTAAGAGATATAGAATGGAATAATGTGCTATTGTCAGAGCACCAATGACTACACATTGCAAATTAAGCAAATATGATGAGTCCCCTTCTATAGACACAACTCTTTAAACATCAATAATTGGATCTATTCTTTACTTAAGTGTTGTATTCATAATTTTTTCCTATGATATCCCAAAAGCACAACTCTTACTTTGACAACATACACTCATCTTGATCATGGGAAACTGTTTTATATCTTGGATAAAAATAAATAAATCATCTATATCTTTGTCGGAAACTAAGGGGAATACATAGTTGTTGCAGATTGTTGTACACAAATATTGGGGATGAAGAAATCTCTGAAAGATGTCAACATGGAAACAAATCAACCAATTAGTATCTATTGTGACAACACCATGGCCATCATTCTTTAAAAAAATATAGTAATGCATTCAAAATAAAAACATATCCCAATCAAATACCATTTCTTCAGAGAAAAAGTTGGAATATGTCAATACAAATGAACTAATTTGAGATATTTTCACAAAACCCCTACCACTAGAATCATTTGAATATCTTGGTCAAAAGATGGGGGGTCATCTCTCTTGCATATGAGCACTATGACAAGGGGAGCATCATATGAAGGAGTTGTCATTGATGTAAAAGGGGTTGAAATATTGGAAGAGAAAGTGTATTGCCATCAATGACAAAGGGAGAGATTGTTGAAGTTGTAGTTGATTTCAATGTACCTTAAACCTTTAATATAACCCTAGAAAAATAATCCTAGTTATATGTTTATTGACAAATATGATGATGATGTAGAAGGCCCTATCTTGATCATTGAGAAACACTCCTATGAAAGAAACCCTCAAACATTGCTGAAACCTCCTATAAAAGAAATTCCATGAAAAAAACTCCTATGAAAAGAAAATTTTATTTTTGGATATAAAGAAAATATCTTGAAAACCTTGTTACACCAGCTTGTATAGGACATTGTGCTCTTTCCAAAGAGAATTTAATTGTCCTCTAACTTCCTATAGTTTGAAAGAAAAAATGTTTTTAAGTTGTAATTCGATATAATCCTAAGCGAATTGTGTAAGCTCATAATATTTGCAAATAGATGTGTCCCTTAATGATTAAGAAAATCCCCTATAAATATGACTACCTGTCACTCATTCTGGTATCAAATTCGATCAACTAATACATACAGGTAGTTCACAAGCGGTGAACTTAAAGAATTAAGGAGATAAGGATCAAAGGCTTTCTATATTTGGTGACAGCTCGGATTACTTGAGACAACATACCTGTGGAGTAGTGTTTTTGGGTTCTTCAATTTACACAGTATTGAGACCAGAAACCTGTGATGCTTGATTACATACTTGGACCTGTAATGTGATGCCGCTTGGAATTGAAATGACATACTCATGCCTGTAATGTAAATGCCACTCGGACTTGAGATAACAGACCCGACGTGCAATAAATGATCTCTGATATTCTTGAAACCACTAGTTCGCTTTTACTGGGTCCGCACATGGTTATCTCAGACCTGTGATATAGTAAACAAGGGGCATCAATTTTGGTGGATTTGTGTGGGTTACATACAACACACATTCTTGTTTGGATCGAAACCCACAAACTATATCACTCACTTGGAGATAAGTGGAACTGTGAAGAAATAGTTCAGAATTTTCGGAGCATCTCTGTGGGATTGAAGATTGGACATTGAATCTCCTTTAAAGCACCTAAGGCATTAAAGGTTGAATTTGCCTCCAATATCACAAAAATTGTTATGATGACGAATATCAAGTGAAGATGATACATAGCATTTAGACCTAATGGTAACATTGTAATCTTGGTATCATTTTATTCCAGCGTTGAAGCCTTTCAAGTTCTCTCTATTAAATAGGATTGGAGTCCTTAGACTCCTAAACCTATTTTAAAACCTACATTAAATAGGATTGGAGTTCTTGGTGTTGGAGTCCTAAACCCACTTTAAAACCTATATTAAATAGGATTGAAGTCTTTAGAGTTGGAGTCTTCAGAACAAGGATGGGAGTCCTTAGGGTTGGAGCTCTAAAAATTAGGGTTGGAACTTCTAACAATGGTAAAGAGGATTGATGTCCTCAACTCTATTTAATAAAATTCTTTTTATTTTCTATATAATTTTAATTGTGAAAAAACATTAACTAGCATAAATAATAATAATTGAATTAGATACTTATTCACCCCCTCTGATTATTTCAATAGATATACCATAAAATGTGCATGGTTGTCCTTCACCCCCTAGTCCCCAACCTTCAAGTAAGGGTGGTAGTACCACATAATCCACATGGCATAAGAAAATATAACTTATTTTATAAGTGAAATCTTTAGATACTTCCATATTAAAATTAGTTCTCAAGTATTCAAAGATCCAAAGAAACACCTTTTAATATAATAAAAAAAAAAACTATAATTTAGAATTAACATTGAAATTGAAATAGGATTATGGGAACTTTGGGTACATCGCATGGGATTTTGGGTACATGTTATTGTTATGTTTCATAGCTTCAATATTAAGCTAAGACTGAAAGTTAAATATGCTATATATTCCTTTTTTTATACATAGCAAAGAGACTTAAAGTTCACAATTTCAAATCTCTCACATGGATTTAATGTTATTTAGGGTGGAAGGGTTTTTTTTTTTTGGTTAAAAATGAAGAATTGGCAGGAGAATTAAAGTTTACATGTTAAGATCTCTCCCATGGATGTAATGTTCTTTTGGGTAGAAGAGATTTTGTGTTAAAAATAGGGAATTGAGAATTGAAATTTACATAATTCCTAGGGTGATGATATGTTTCCAGATGGCATATTTTAAAAATACAAGGTTTCTCAAAATAAAATGATAAAAGAAACCACAAAGCTAGAATTACACAATTACACCCACTAATGAAATTACATTTTTAGGAAACATCAAAACCACTTGGAGATGTAGCTCACCTTGCAAAAATTTTAAAAATAAATTCTTGTTTTATGTAGCAGGATGAGGGAAATTAACTTATTGCATACACCAAGCCCGACTTACCATATGAACATTTGATTTTAGCCATTGGTTGAAACCTGGTCTATATGAAATGTTCAAAAGTAGTTTGAATCCAGCTAAAAAAATTCAATAAATCTTGTATAATAGTGTTTGAATCAAGTTTTTGATGTTGTAAAAGGATTCACCATGGTAAAAAAATCACCTTTACCACACTCAAAATCTTGAATTGTGACATCTATAACCTCGATTTACAAAAATATTTGCTAGATGTTATTAAAATATTTCCAAAACTTCCATGATTCTGACCAAAAAAGAAGAAGAAACAAACTCTTTAGATTATAGCTATAATTTAGATCTTCTACTTAATTTTGAAGTTTACATCTTATATACTATATTAAAACTACAATTAATAATATGAAAATATTAATATTATTTTATTATTCTTTAGTAATAGTATCTCTAAAGATGTAACTAGTAATTATATGATATTGTCTCTTTACCAATGCTATTCATTAAGGTTGATTTTTAGTTTTTTATATATTTAATCAATTTGGAATATAGAAATTCATAAATATTCTATATATTTAATTTTTTTATAAATTTATAATTTTTTAATAAATTATAATTTATTCCAAATTCATAAATATTCTATTTATTTAAATTTTTTACAAATTTATAAATTTTTAATAAATTATAGTTTATTATAAATGTTTTATTCTAATATAGTGATATTTAATGTATTATAATATTTTAAATGCCATTTCTTTTTATGAAATTTCTCCATGAACCTACCAAAACTTTTTTTATAAATAATTAAAAAAATTATTATTTTTATTATAATATGGTTTATTTTATCATTTTATTTTGATTCTAATTTTTATTATAATATGATAGTCTTTAATATTTTAAATGCTAATTTTTTTATATGATTGTTCCATTAATATATGAAAAGTAAAAATTTAGTACATTAACCATATTGATTTCAACCATTTTTCTTATTCATTGTCATTATTTTCCATAATGATCATCTTTATATTTAAAATTACATTCAATACAAGAAAACATATTATACATTTATGGGTATTCCAAAATTATAAATTAGAGTCCTCAAGTGAGAACAACTTGGTGGTAACAATTGATGTTTCAATAAAGGAGGTGTCCATGAACTTTGTAGTGACATCTTACTTTTTTTTGTTGTTTCAATCAAGTACGTAATGATGGAGCACCATTGTTAAACATTGTTAATTTAGTTTATGTCATTTTGGTTTCATTGTTAAAGGAACAAAATTCTTGGCAACCTAGAACAATAACCCATGTTGCTTAACACAATATGGATGACAATTATTTTAAACAACATAGATCACTTTATGATTCTAGTAAAGGGAAAATACGAATTCCCTAATGTGTTGGTGAGGATTCCTTATCAAATTGAAGAACTTACTTAGTGAATGAGTGACTCCACCCCCATGGGATTTCATCCCATGACATATATAGTTGAAATTGTTTTATGAAAGGTCCAGAAAGTGGATGATAGGGTAAACATGATTATGGATCAATAAAAATTATCATTTCCTTTTTTTTATCATTGACTATTGCAACTAAATAAACATCAATGAAAGAAGTATTTATTACATGATTAATAATCCAGGGTAAAGGGAGTCCATTTTTAAAAATTGAACATATGTGATACCAAAATAATAATATTAGTGTCATAAATGTACTACTACTCATATAAAGTAATTATATGGTATTTATGAGTAGTTAGCTAATATCATTCAATGGGTATCTTTGATAATGGATATGGTATAAGAAATCATTTATATGGGGTGATTTTCTTAAGTGTTATAAACAGCATTGCATGCAAATTTATTTCATATGGATATGAATCAAGTAAAAAGTAAAGGATTAATAGAATATAAATAATAATCATTTGAAATTTCATCTAATAAGGATAACAAGGTTGTGAAGACTCTTAAAACTTAAAGATGTAATGAATATACAATAAATTTCAAAATGGAAAGATGTGATAATTTATTGAACTTTTTATTGATCCTAAATATTAATACGAAGGTGTATCCATGGAAGAAACACATCAATAAATGAATACAATCAAGTACATAATGATCAAGGAAATAATATTGATGCATATGAAAATAAATCTACCATATTATCCATAATATGAGTCTTGATGGACTTACATCAAATCTACTATCGAGTTGGGTCACTAAGTTTAGGTAGTTAATATTAGTCACTTGTTGATGAACTTGACTACATGTACATTTTAAAATTGCCATGAGAAAAACTGATTGTCACTTAAAATGACATGATATATTCTTTCATCTCATAAAATAATGGTATAGAATTTCCACTACATATAGGAAGTGAAAAGCCATGTGTGGGAGAATGAAGGATTATTTGTATCATGAACAGTTAGGTTTGTGTCTTAGTGTAAGTGCAATTTATTTTCAAATATATGAGAGTAAAATGTTTTCACCAAAATAACTACAAATTCAATGTTAATATATCAATAAAATATACTTGTTATGATAAATATTGTTGAAAATGAAACCTACACTATAAATATAAACTTTAACACTATAAATATGAACTTTAACTGTTTATTATCGCAACATGTATGTGAATATAATGAATAACTCATATATTTGGTTGATAAATGGATTGTTGGAGTTTAACACAGCGGAAGAAAACATTAAACAACAGCAAATCAATCAAGCACAAGAAGACATAGTGATTTTACCGTGGTTCACCCAAACCTCCTGGGCTACGTCCACACAACAGGGCATTGGCATTCTTATTAATTCAAATAGGAGATTACAATTCTCACACACTCTCTCCAAAACAAACGTATGGATACCTGTTATATAGCAGGAGAATCTAACAGCCTCATAAATCCTCTCAACACAAATTTAGGATGCATTAACTCCCTCCCCAACAACCTGGAGCTAATCTAGGAACTAATTCCTAATTTTTGTCACCTATTGAGATTTTTCCTATTCTATGCAAAACAGAAAATCTCAACAATCTCCACCTTGACAACAATTAGCCTGATGCCCTGTTCTTTATTATTTATCTTTTCTGCAAGCCAAGAGAAGCCGAACACCAATGCAGCTTCTCTAACAAAACTGGTTTCGTGAACATGTCTGCACAGTTTTCCTTTGTATGCAGCTTTTCAAGAGAGACTCCCCTTTCAGTGATCACCTGTCTTACAAAATGATACTTTATTGGAATATGCTTTGATTTACTATGATAGGCCGGATTCTTAGCCAAATGTATTTCACTTTGACTATCACATAGTAACCTGATGTTGTCCTGTAACCTACCAAACTCACCAAGCAAACCTTTCAACCAAACCGCCTCTTTGCAAGCATGAGAAGCAGCAATGTATTCTGCTTCAGTAGTGGATAAAGCAACAATGTTCTGTAGCTTTGAAATCCAGCTGATAGCTCCACCTGCAAGAGTAAAGACGTACCCTGAAGTCGACCTTCTCTTATCCAAATCACCTGCAAAATCGGAATCAACATATCCGCAAACAAATTCACTACTCTTATTGTAAGTGATACAATAACTACTTGTGCCTCTCAAGTACCGAAGCACCAATTTCACTGCTGACCAGTGTTCTTTACCCGGATTTTCCATGTACCTGCTGACAACCCCAACTGCATGTGAAATATCTGGTCGAGTACAAACCATCGCATACATCAAACATCCTACTACATTAGCATATGGAATTTGAGACATATAATCCTTTTCTTCATATGTATTAGGACATAAACCCGAAGAAAGCTTGAAATGGGAAGCGAAAGGGACTGACACAGGCTTCACATTATTCATACCAAATCTCAAAAGTATCTTCTCAACATACTTCTGTTGTGATAGCCACAGCTTACCATTGCTCTTGTCTCTGAAAATCTCCATGCCCAAAATCTGTCTTGCTGCTCCTAGATCTTTCATATCGAATGTCCTTGCCATCTGAGTCTTCAACCTGTTGATTTCATCGATGCTTTTGCTTGCTAAAAGCATATCGTCAACATACAACACTAAGATAATGAACATGCCATTTTTCAATTGCTTGAAATACACACAATGATCATATTCACTTCTAACATATTTCTGACTCAACATGAAAGAATCAAAATTCTTATACCACTGCCGAGGCGACTGCTTCAGGCCATATAATGACTTCTTGAGCCTGCAGACAAATTTCTCATTGCGATGCTGAACAAACCCTTCCGGTTGTTCCATATAAATTTCCTCATCTAAATCTCCATGTAGAAAAGCAGTCTTAACATCTAGTTGCTGTAACTCTAAATCAAACAAAGCAACTAAAGCTAACACAATTCGAATTGAAACTATTTTAACAAGTGGTGAAAAAATCTCATGAAAGTCTATGCCTGCTTTCTGAGAAAACCCTTTTGCAACCAGTCGCGCTTTGTACCTGTCCTCCGTATCATTCACACCCCGTTTCAGCTTGTAAACCCATTTACACCCCACAGTTTTCCTGTCTTTCGGAAGCTCAACTAGATCCCATGTGCCGTTCTTACTCAAGGCCATCATTTCGTCCTTCATGGCTGCTTTCCACTTGTCACTATTCGAACCTTCTATTGCTTCCTGATAGCACAGAGGTTCATTGTCATTAGCAGTAAATGCAACTGAAGTAACATAATCATCATACCTTCTCGGTGGTCGTTTGATTCTTGTCGACCTCCTTAAGGATGTTTCTGGTTGACTACCATCTGTAGGAACTTCTTGCCGATCAGTATCTGAGACCTGTTCATGATCTAAACCTGAACCCTGTTCATGTTCTGATTCTGAAACCTGTTCATGACTAGTATCTGAACTATGGTCATCATGACTATCATTAGAAGTGTTGTCAAACTGAATGTGCTAAAAATCAAATACATCATCCTGTTTCAATTTTCTATCTACATCTAACTGTACAAGAGAGGATTCATCAAACTTTACATCTCTGTTGATGATGATTTTGCGGGTAGTAGGATCCCACAATCTATATCCCTTTGTTCCAACACCATACCCAACAAAGATATACTTTTTAGACTTTGGATCTAACTTAGTTCGCTGATGTTTAGGCACTAGAGCATATGCATCACAACCAAACACTCTGAGTTTAGAATAGTCACAAGGGTGTCCTTTCCATACCTCTTGCGGAATCTTGCAGTCTATGGCTGTCGATGGAGATCGGTTTATCACATAACAAGCTGTTGCCACCGCTTCCGTCCACAATTCCTTCTGCAAACCGGCGTTACTCAACATACTCCTTGCTCTCTCTAGAAGAGTCCTGTTCATGCGTTCAGCAACTCCATTTTGCTGAGGAGTATAAACCGTGGTCTTATGTCTCTCGATCCCTGCATCCTTGCAATAGCTGTCAAACTCCTTGGAAGTAAACTCACCACCATTGTCAGTTCTTAAACACTTTATAGTTCTACCGGTGATGTTTTCTACCAATGCTCTAAACTGTTTGAAAACTGAAAAAACATCAGACTTCCTTTTCAACATGTAGACCCACACCTTCCTAGAAAAGTCATCAATGAACGACACAAAATATGAAGAGCCACCATATGACGCTGTAGGGGCTGGACCCCAAACATCTGAATGAATATAATCAAGTATGCCTTTACTAGTATGTTTGCCTGTTTTAAATTTTTGTTTACTTTGTTTTCCAAACAAGCAATGCTTACAGAAATCTAACTTTCCAGACCTTAGATTAGGAAGTAACTTTTGATCAGCCAAAATATTCAACCCTCTTTCGCTCATATGGCCCAACCTTTGATGCCATAGGCGAATGGAACTACTGTCATGTTCAGACACCGTAGACACATGAACTGACCCTGTTCTTCCTTCTAACTGAAACATATTTCCTACTTTCTTAGCTTTCATTACTAGTAAGATACCTTTATAGATTTCCATAACTCCACCTTGAATTATAGTTTTATATCCATTCGTATCCAATGCTCCTAAAGAAATTAGATTTTTCCTTAAGTCTGGAACATGTCTCACATCTGTTAATATTCTAGTTGTGCCATCAAACATTTGCAGTTGTATACTTCCTATCCCAGCAATAATATTAGATGTGACATCATTACCCATGTACACGACTCCATCATTAACTGATCTATATGTCTTAAACCATTTTCTATGAATACACATGTGGTTTGATGCACCGGAATCTAACAACCAATGTTGATCATGATTTGACATATTAACAGACAACACTTCGTCGCTCATACCTGAACCAGATGCCGAACCTGTATCCGTCGCATTTGCCTCCTTCTTCTCTGTCGAAGAATCTGCTTTAGAAGTTTGCTGCTGTCGCTTCCAGCAGTCCTTCTTCAGGTGTCCAGCTTTCCCACAATGCCAGCACTTCACCTTTGTCTTCTTTCCTTTAGACTTTGAACGAGAGTCGCTATGCTTTCCCCCGGAGTGTCTCTCTCTCGAGCGACCTCTGGCCATCATTACCTCTGATGTAGAGGTGTCTGCATTCGACCTCTTCCTCGTCTCCTCAGCCTCAGACAACAAGGCTCCAAGCACATCGTTCTCAAAACACACATTGAGTTTTCGTCATCTTGCTTCAGCAAAAAATACAATAATCTCCAGAACTAATTTTCAAATAAAGAATGCCCTTTTAATTAAAAAATGCCTTTTAAAAAAAAAATTGCCCTTGCCTTCCTTTAAGTGCCTCTCACTGCCTTTTAAAAAAAAAAAATTATCCTTGACCTTTGCCTTTCACTTCATACAAAGCCCTCAAATCGATTATTTTTAAATCGATGTTTTTTTTTTTTTTTTTTTAAAAAAACTTCACCTAAAAAAAAACCTTTCCTTTAATGTAATCGTTTACACTTTACCACTTCATAAAAGGACTTTACATAATCGATTAAGGCCTTTACATAAAATATGGCCACTTCATAATCGATTACACTTTACCACTTCATAAAAGGACTTTACATAATCGATTAAGGCCTTTACATAAAATATGGCCACTTCATAAAAGGCCTTTACATAATCGATTTAAAAGTATTGAAATATGTATATCGATTCTAAATACAAATCGATTTATTCAGACTTGCTCCACTTCAAAACACGATTTTTTAATAAAACTTCAAATAATCGACTTTTCTTTTCTTTAGAAAACTTCAAATCGACCTAAAAAAACGTTTGACCGTAGCATAATTTGAACGTTTGACCTTTTTTAAAACTGCAAAGTCGACAATAAAAAACGACTCCCTGGTTTTTTTTTGTTTTCACACCAGCTTCATAAAAAATGGAAATTGACTTTTTGTCAAAGTATCAAACTGGCTTTAAAAAAAAAATCGGCATACGAGCCTCCAGTTGCAATCGTCGACTTTATGAAATGCTTTCAATAAAAAATGCCATACGAACCTGCGTAATAAACACTGCACGTCGACTGAACCATTCGTTGAACGCGCCTTTTAAAAAACCAGCGTTATAAACACTGTCAGCGTTCAAAGGCATACGGACTTCTCCACGCAGATGGCTCAGCAGCACCACGCTTCCGGTTTCGTTTGTTTCAAACTGTGCTCAGTCCACGGTCAACGGAGCAGCCCGGAGCACATATCTCACGGCGTTCAACGCACCAGGCAGCAATATTCAGCATTACGCACTTCCTCCACGCAGGTAAGAACCAGCACCAGCAATGTTCCACGCAGCCAGCGCTCAACCCGAGCAATACGCAGCCCAACCGCTCCACCTCCAGCACGCAGGTCCTTAACACAGTTCAACGCACCCCCAGCAATACGCAGGTTTATTCAGCGCAGTCACGCAGACAACATACGCACCTCCAAGCCACTCCACCGCTGCGCTCCTTCAACACGCAGGCGGACAGAAGTTCTCCACGCAGCTTCTTCTTCACATGACGCCTCCAACAAAGCTCCTATACCAATTGTTGGAGTTTAACACAGCGGAAGAAAACATTAAACAACAGCAAATCAATCAAGCACAAGAAGACATAGTGATTTTACCGTGGTTCACCCAAACCTCCTGGGCTACGTCCACACAACAGGGCATTGGCATTCTTATTAATTCAAACAGGAGATTACAATTCTCACACACTCTCTCCAAAACAAACGTATGGATACCTGTTATATAGCAGGAGAATCTAACAGCCTCATAAATCCTCTCAACACAAATTTAGGATGCATTAACTCCCTCCCCAACAACCTGGAGCTAATCTAGGAACTAATTCCTAATTTTTGTCACCTACTGAGATTTTTCCTATTCTATGCAAAACAGAAAATCTCAACATGGACTTGGCTGATATTTGCAAGCTACAAAGTTATATACAAATATAATAATAAAAGAAGAAAATGACATAATGGGAGAAACGCTACTTGAAGAAATTCGGTAGACATTGACATCAAGAAGCTTGAATGACCTTATTGACTTCATTATATTTTTGTCAACTTTGACCATATGGCAGTGTACTTCCACTTCGAATTGAATAGTGAATAACCGATGCAAAATTCGACTTGGCTGAAGCCCTATTTAAAGAAGTAGTTGGTTAAAATATCGAACTGAATTGGTGCAAAACCTAGTAAACTAGATTGATTCTATAACATTATAACGTTGTGGATAATTAATATGTTTATTGGTAGTGACGTAATATGTGTGTTGGTAGTGACGTAGATGTTGATTAAAATATCGAACTGAATTGGTGCAAAACCTAGTAAACTAGATTGATTCTATAACATTATAACGTTGTGGATAATTAATATGTTTATTGGTAGTGACGTAATATGTGTGTTGGTAGTGACGTAGATGTTTAGTATGATATCCTTATGGAATTGATCTTCTTTAGTTTCTACTTTTATTTCATAATTTGATCTTCTTGATGCATTTAAATCTGTGAATTTCTAATAATGGTAGAGTTTTCATAGAAAAAATCACATGAAGGATAGCTAAGTGAAGTTATATTTGGACTAATTTTCTCACTGAATCATTGAACTCATAATTCATTGGAGAGTAAAATATGATCCTCTCTTTCAAAGAAGGTGATCTTCTTCACTTTTGTAATTTAAATCTTGGAAATCATATAAAATTAGCAAGAAGTTGAAGTATTTTGCTAGAGGAAGTGTTCCTAGTTCTTTGAAGAGGGTGAAGATCAACCTGAAAAGGGAGGTCTCAATCCCACATAGATGGATTAAGGTTTACCACCAACTAAAGGCATTGAGGGGAATCTCTATCTCTCACTATAACTCTGAATCTTGGTATGGCTATCATTGGTTGTACGAGCAAAGTTTAGGTTGTGGCTTAGGCTTGCTTGATTTATATTTGAAACTTGTAGATAGCCATCTATGGTGCCAGATACAAGGTGAGAAAATGGAGAAAACTCAAGCAATACCTTTTTAGTACCCATGAAAAAAATTGTGATTTGAGAGAAATATCTTCTTGGCTACTGAAGCCCATTTCTACAAGCTATCCATGCAAGACGAATCTTTGTGGCCTGTTTTTGAAGCATATGTTTGAATAATGAGTGGTTTTATGATAATTATCACATGGATGAAGATCAAAAAAATGATATTTCATATGGACAACTAGGTCACAATGTTGGCATATAACATTTTATTGTTGTTGTTGTGGAAGAGCTACGAAATCTGGAACAACTGAAGGTGAATTGTTATAAAGGAATCCAACACTCTCAAAGTGGATGGGCTTTGAGTAATATAGAATATGAAAGGACAAAGGCTTGTAGTATCCAAGAAGATTTTTTTGCTTGTTATGAACAAGTGCTTCCTAAGGTCTGATGATGAGCTTGAGAAGTGCAAGGTGAATTTCTACATATTTTTGGAAATCTTCACCTTTATTGGGTACTAGATCCACATTATTGATTTGATACTTATGGAAGTCTGTCTCAATGTTCTTCAGAATTATAACACCAGTAATGTAATTCTTCTTGCTGAAACTAAGACTCAAACTAACTATCAAAAAAATCAAAAAATCTTTTCCTCTCCATTTTGAAAACAAATTTTAATAACATTAAAAGCATTTTTGTTGACATTAGTTGTGCTTTCAGTAGTTGACATGATTAGAGCTCTTAATAAATCAAACGAGCAATTTAAAAACTTCAAAAAGTTTTTCGTATTTTGGTAACTGCACCCTTCAACAATCAACAAATCATAGAATAATGAAGAAAATAAACACTGACTTGAGGTCTTACATCATCCAGCATAAAATATGCTATTGATTTTACTGCGTTAAAAAAATCATCTAGCTGTAATGAATGAAAACATGACAAATGCTCTTTCAAACAATATTAGTACCTCTTTCCTATGAAAAATCCATTGCAACTTCCATTTTTCTTTTTTTGTCAAGACCTTAAAACAATCTTCAAGATGTCAAGATTTGGAACAGTCTTTAAGTTATCAACGGATATGTGAAGATATAAATGGACGTATACCACATGGTCTTCAAAAATAATTTAACGCGCAGTAGCATGGACATACAATACATCATAGCAGAAATTATGCACGAACCATCAGTTTAGTTGACTTAGTTTAGTTTATTTTAGCAGAAATTATGCACGAACCATCAGCTCATGGTATTCAACAGGGTTTAGCGCACCACAGTTTCAACGCATAAGCTCAACGCACAAATATCTATAAACTCGTCACAGACACACACTAAAAAATCATTCGGCCCTCAGAACTCCAAACGCCTAACATTATGAGTTCAAATTCAGAGTGCATAGCATGCTTCCATGGAGGTCGATTTTGGCCAAAGTTTCAAATTCGCCTAAGAAAGGGTTTACAATGCGGTTTGCTGGGAAAAGCAGGGCAACCTGCGATTTCCATTCACCCCCAGGCTCAGACTACCATGATTCTTCGGCGGGTTCGACTCCTTTGAGCGACCCCTTCATACCCCACTACCCCACTAGAAAAGCGTTCGTGCGCACAATTTTTTGAAAGAAAGAGAACTAGAATTCCCAACTTTCGAAGGATCGATCAATGGTGACATTGAGATGAATAACAATTATAATGATGTTGAGCTGATGATATCGGTCCCGGAAGAATTTCTGAGAAATTATAATGAACACCACCCGATATCTGGCTCGAGAAGAACAACCAACTATGCCTGCTCCAAAAAATATATATGAAGAGAATAAATCCAAGTAAATATTAAGGTCTATAGATGTGATTTTTTTTTAAAAAGAAAATGGGATTATTTTGTGCAACCACCCAGAACCAGAATAAAAATCGATTCAGCTATTCCTATCTTAGACTTTTAGAGAGGAAATGATTGGATTTCTCACAAACTCTGAATTAATGGAGCGTTATGTCACTCAAGTTTAGAAGACACATAGGCTCACTCCATTTTATGTAAAAAGAATACATAGTTGCTTCAACACAGAGCTCTAGACATAAGCTTCAACATACGTTTCAATTTCCAACCAATGCTCATGGCATTCAATGAATTTTAACGCAGAGCTTTAATCATAGTTTAGCACAAACAACCAATATACACCAGCCTTCAAAAAGAACACATAGGATTCATTCATTTAAGTAAAACAACGAATTTAGACGACATATATCAACTCCAATACATATAAAAACCTTTCACTCCTGGGTTTTGCAGAAAATTAGTGCATACCATAACCAATACACATACTACAACATCCAATGCACATATGGATAGAACGCATACCAAGCCACGACCTTCAGACACAGAGAGGTTATGTCATAGTTGATAGGCTAGTCAGAAAAACATTCTTGAATTTACCGAACTCCTACAACATATTTTAGGCAAAAGGAATGACTTGGATGCTTCCCTTTAATTGTATATTTCGATCATGGTTTGGTCGATAGACGAAAGGCGCGAATTGTTATTTGAGGGGCGCCAAGGTTTTCAAGCATATTTTAGAGCGTTAGAGTAGGTGCACTTTCAAGAGGACCTTTTTGCACACCAATGTGTGAAAGTTATGGATGTTAAAATAATGAATTGTATTTTTATTAATCATAGATGTACATTTATAATACATTGATGTGATCATTGTATTTATATTCCAACTTCTTTTGCACTCTTTTTGATGTTGAGCTCCCACACCTCAACTCTTGGCGAATTAGGTGTCCAACAAAGAATAATGGAGAGAGGATTATAATTCCTTCCCAAAACACTATTCTTCATTGTGCATGTGTATTTCTTATTTTTTTCATGATGTAGCTTTCTCTCCTAGGTGCATTGCATGTTAGGCTTACAACACCTAGCATACTCTACCCTGCCCTAGCCTAGGCCTATGTTACTATAACGTATCCTACTTTAGCTTAGCCTACTCTAGCTTAGCCTACTTTAGTGTAGCATAACCTAGCATATACTATCTTAGACTACACTAGTCTACCCTAGCCTAGTCTATCCTACTCTAGCCTAGTCTATCATACCCTAGTCTAACTTGGGCCGGGATAGCCTATCCTTTTGTAGCCTACTCTATATTGGCCTAGCCAACCCTAACCTAACATATCTTCACCTATCCTACTATAGCCGACCTCTCTCTTGCCTACCATACAATAGCCTAACCTACTATGGCATGACCTAATATCTACCACCCTATTCTAGTATGGTCTACTCTAGCTTAACTTAATCTAGACCAAGCCTACCTTGTCATATTTTAGGCTTCCCTAGCCTTCTTAGTATGCTTTAACCTACTATAGCCTAGAAAATCCTAGGTTTTCGTACTCTAGCCTACTTTTCCTAGCATGGCCTAGCCTACATTAGCCCACTCTAGCCTATCTTATCCTAGCCTAGCCTATTCTAGCATAGCCTACTCTAGAAAAACCTAGCCTAGCCTAGAATAGCCTACTTTAGCATAAGCGAGCCTACTCTAGCCTACCCTACCCTACCCTACTCTACTCTAGCCTAAACTAAGCTAGGCTAGCCTACTCTATCCTACTCTACTCTAGCCTACCTTAACCTAGGTTAGCCTACTCTAACATACACTAACCTAGACTATCCTAACTTAGCATAACATAGGTTAGCCTATTCTAACCTAGCCAAGCCTAGTCTACTCTTGCTTAACCTACTCTCGCCTAACATATCCTACCCTATCCTAGCCTAACCTACTCTATCTGAACATAACCTATCCTTTCCTACACTAGCGTAGCCTAACCTAGCCTACATTAGCCTAACTTATCTTAGCTTATCATAGCCTACTTTACTCTAGCCTAGCCTAGCCTAGCCTACTTTATCGTAGTGAATGTGAGCCTACTCTAACCTACACTAGCCTACACTAACCTAGCCTAACCTATTATAGCCTAGCCTAACCTATCTTATACTAGCCCAACCTAACCTATCTTAATATAACCTAGCCTACTTTACTCACCAAGGCTTCACTCGGGGAGAAATACCATACCATATGCATTCATATTGGGGGATATATATTGAGGAAAAAGTGACATAATATATTGAGAATATAAAAGGCGGTAAAGGGTTTTATAATGGCAAGTATAAAAAATGGGGCTCAAAGTTAATGAAAAAATATAAAGGGGTATAAAAAATGTTAATGAAAAAATGTATACGTGCAATATATAGTGAAAGTAGGGGTTTTTTAAATCGCAAAAATGTACTCAGTTCTCCTTTGCTTAGGGTTAGATAATGTGATATTTAGAGGTATTTTCCAATATGTGGTCAAAACAAGGGTATTTTTTAGCATTCCATGAATGCATGTGATATATCAAAGGTTCATTGAGTGAAACCCTCATGAATTTATTCTAACCAAGCTTATCCTACTTTTTCCAAGCCTAGCTTAGCATACCCTAGTTTTACTTAGCTTACGCTAGCCCACACGAGCCTAGATTAACCTCTTGTAGCCTAGCCTTGCCCATTCTAGCTTAGCCTAGCCTAGCCTAGTCTAACCTAGCCTACTCTAGCCTAGCATACTTTAGCATAACCTGCTCTACCCTAGCCTAGCCAATAACACACTAGCCTATCCTACACTACTCTAGACTAACCTACTATACTATAGTTTAGCCTACTCTAACCTACTTTATCCTAGCCTAGACTAGCTTACTTTATCGTAGCCTAGCCTAGCCTAGCTTAGCTTACTCTATCCTATCATAGCCTATCCTAGCCTACTCTTGCCTAGCATACTCTATCCTACCTTAGCCAAGCCTAACCTAACCTAATCTTGCCTACTCTAGCCTAAATAATGTGAATTTTAGAGGTATTTTCCAATATGTAGTCAAAATAAGAGTATTGTTTAGTATTCCATGAACATATGTGATATGTCAAAGGTTCAATGACTGAAACCCTCGTGACTTTACTCTAAGAAAGCATATCCTACTTTATCCAAGCCTAGCTTAGCCTAGCCTGGCTTGACCAACCTTACTCTAGCCTATCCTATCCTAGCCTAACCTACTCTAACCTAGCCTAGCCAAGCCTAGCTTAACCTACTTTAACCTATCCTACTCTAGCCTAGCCTAGCCAAACCTAACTTACTCTCGCTATAGACAGATAGAGACAAGACTAATGAGACAAAAGAGATCCCAATCCCGTATGATAATCAAACAACATGCAACCACTTTTATACTATGATGAAGAGAAATGGCACCTTTCCTCCTAGCAGATTGGGGAGGGATCTTGAGTTCGCAGTAGAATCCTTGTGCTCCACTCAAGTGGTCTGCTTCATCTACACTTGATCTCAACACACACACACGACCACAAACACTTAAGCACGACAAGTGATCTTCCTCGAAATATCATTAGATCAACAACAATATAAATTGATTACAAAATCTCGTGAAAACATAATCATGTAAGGGAGAGAACATAAATCTCCATTAATCATACAAAAATTTACAATGCTTATACCTTTGCTTCCATGCTTCTTATACATGATCTGACAGATTTTCCCCACTATATATAGGAAATGAGCATGAAGAGCATAGATATGACCAAGACCTCACAAGTTCTCTCTAGCAGCAAAATGATAGCATAGGATCAAGATCTCAACTCCCTCAATGATAGGCTCTCCAAAACTAGTGTGACCCTATCAATGTGGGTTTTAACCTTGTATAGAAATTATTTGCATACGAACTCTTAAAATAGAAAATAAAACAGTAGCGAGAATATAAAACATAAAATAAATATACACAAAACTTTTCACCTAGATCCCAAAACCTTGACTACGAGTTTGATTTTTCATTAAATTCATTTCAATATTACAACACATATATCTACATGCCAAAGAATTCATAAACCCCAATCCATTAACCTTGGATTAGAACATAATCATAGTTCCCTTGACCTTATCTACAAAATACCATGGGCAGAAAACCATCATGCCCAAAACCATATGCAAACCCATGCACAAAACCATAGGTAGGTCCACCCACCTAATATAGGGTCCAAAAAATTTTTACCAGAGGTTGTCTCAGACCCTGTGTAAGGGAGCTACTGCCTCCCTGCAAAACCTCTGAGAGGGGGGATTCACCCCCTTTTGACCCCCGTGTTGCATTTGACGCAATTGTAGGGGGTTCCTCCACACCCTTCTTACCCACCGCTTCTTACCTCAAGCTAGTCATGGAAAGAATATAACACACACCCTACAGTCAAATGGTTTAGTATAAATAGGTAGAAGGGAGGTCCTGGGAGGATGAATATGGATTCTCATGATGACGAGAAGTTATAGAAGCTTGTAATTGATGAGTCTTGGCTAGCTTGAATATATGAGATATTGAGCTGATCTCCTAGAGAAAAATTCACTTTACGACATTCCCGTGGCCACAGACACATAAAATGATAACAACGGCCCTAGCTGCAGGCATAATAAGCCCTGCTAGTGGTTATAGGGCCTTGGCCGCAGGCACAAGCCTTCCTGTTTGTGTATAAGGGTCAAACTAACTCAAAAAGGGTCCTCATGTCAAGAAAAATCCATCTAATCATGAGGGCTAAGGATTAGTGATACAAGGGTAGAAAAATAGGTTGATAACAAATGCCCCCTAATGTATGAGGTCAAAATGAGAAGTTGATGGCAGAAATACATTATGATAAAACTCAAAGGTCGAAATGACAGTGGAGAAACAAATCCAAGGATGTGGATCGGAAGACACTGAAGCTAAAGTATCAACTGTGCTGATAACATCCCTGAGGTGGGCATACCCATGCTCGGTAATAATGGAATAATGAACATGGCCGCCAAGATATACACTGTGGATCCATGACATAAAGTGGTCGAATGTGGCCATGAAAGACATATATAGTGGATCGATGTGACTCAATGAAAAGAGCATAGCCACTAAGAAATAAAATCATGATCTATTTCACAATATACATTAGTAGGACTATGGACACATGACAGGGAAAGAAGTGTTGCCTATAGCCATCAAAGTACATAAATGGTACATAACTGTAACGCAAACTAAGAAGGATTCCAGTTAAGAGTGATATGTCCCTAACCTAAGGTATTTTACATAACCCCAATGGTTTAAATCTACACATGAAAATGGATGACTTCGAGTCGAGCAAGGTAGAAGTTTCCTTATTACCATCGAATGAGGTAAACCAGTAACAGACATGAGGAAATCCACCAATGAGCAAAATGGATCATAAGGTACCTAGTACAGTCCACTAAGTGTGAATAGATGATTTGATGTCAAACAGAAGTGAAATTTACTAATCAAAAGATAATAATGTAAACTCATTGTCGATCATGAGGAATCGTACCATTGAGGTCTACAAGCTCCAACGTACTACCAGTTCCTAGATCAAAGTCTTGGATAATGAGTTGAATTCGACTCGAGAAGATCCATTAAAGGAGTGCCTTAATGTATCCCCCATCAAACGACATAGAATAGAATAGGATGATGTGATGTATGGATGAAGTCATGAAGCAATGAAGTACAACTAACACAGGGATGGCTGACTCGAAAAGGTAAACATGTTACTGCAGATGGCCGACATAAACTGAGACTTCCTTTGAACACATAATGACATGACACTAGAGTGACTTGGGAGCATGAATAAATGAGCACTATGTGATATCATGCAAGGATGCAGGAGGCATCGAGGAATGCTCCACATGACTGGAAGAGTAAGCAACCGGAGGAGTAAGGAGACTCATATGGATGGTACAACTCCTAGGCAATATAGAACCTAACTATAAGATAATGAGTCATATAGGTGTCGTGTTCAAAGGTGATGCAACTAACGGTGCCAATGCATGATAAATGAAAATAGATGTTCCCTCCCTTCTCTTTTTATAAGTTCCTTTTTCATAAAGTTGTCCCCCAATCCCGAAAAAAGAGACAAAAGTATACAAGGGAGAACCTCCTAGCCACATAAGACTAGGGTATTCATTTTTCGTAACTATTCTATCTGAGTCTAGAAAAGGGTTAAACTTATTCTGGGTAGACGATATTTCAAGTACTTTAACGAGTGTGAAGTAGACAAGTTCACTAAAAAAAAAAAATCTAATTCAAGGAGTCTGAAAAGAGATTAAAGGAAACTCCTCCTAGAGATATGGGTGGTATAAAGGGTATAAATTGGCTGCGATAATGGTGGAACTGCTCATGACATAAAGTGGATAAGAGGTTGGCTAATAGGACCACTCATCCCAGCATTTACTCCAAGAAAGTGTAAAACACCAAGCGAAATTTAGTGGTAGGCCAAGCAGATGATTATGATGAAATGATGAAAAACCAAGGCTCAAATTTCAAAAATAGGTTGATAAAAAGAGGAGAGAATAAGGGATAAAAGTGTGGAATCATCCTGGAGTATGGCCAGAAAAGAGATGAAGAAGAGGACATGAGGCTCGAATTATAGGTCATGGCGGGTCACAAGGAGTGATTCCGAGAGATAATAAAAAATTAATGTATGGAAACCAATTCAGAAAGATGGTGCTAGCTAGGGTATCCATGATCAGGTAAGATCTACCACCATGCTACAACATGCATAAAGGAAATGTTGAAAGTCGCAACATGATGGGGTGAGACCTAAGGCATAAAAATAGTGTCGACAGTCAAAATGAAAAATCGGCAAAAATGACCTACCCCTATATGTCTGTACAAGCATCATACCTTAGGCTCGGTGTAATAAATGGTGGCCTCCGAAGATAGAAATAAAAGTTCACTCTCAATTCCTCCTGTGAAAGGCAGAGTAAAAAATAGATTATAAAGCTAAAGAACCCAAAAAATTTAAAAAAAAAGGAATATTCCTTAAGATGCCAAAATAGGTTATAAAGGGAACTCATACCTCTCTAATTTCTCATTGTGAAATTGTGAAGAAAGGAGGAGAGGGATTCCAAGGGTTTGAGATAAATATCAGGGAGGAGCAAGTGGCCATCTTCAAACAAGTAAAAAGTTCCTCTTTCTCTACAATTTCCACACAGAATGCTCGATGAGAGTCAATTTGTTATGATGGATTAGAGTTTTATTAGGAAATAATGCCCAACCATGAGCATGTAATGGGTGTGTTATCACCCAATTTGAACCTTAGGCTAAAGGAAGGCAAATCATGGTAACCTCAAGCCACGGTCAGCCTTGGAGCTAGCCCTACAAGGTCAGGAGAGGGCTCTCTTCATGAAAAATATTCAATGAAGTATAATAATAAACTCATTTTAGGCTAGGTATAATAATAGGAAAATGCTTTTATAAATTAAGGGTTGTATGGAACAAATGGGACAGTCTGAATCTGGGGAATTAAATCGGAGATACAAGATATTGCATGGGGCAAGGTAGGCAGGAATTTTAACAATTCAGTTTAAATAATGATGGAATGGTAAGACTGGTGAGAAGCTGAAAAGGGCATAGGAGATGGATCCTTTTCAAATAGCAGAAAACATAGAGTATTGAATGATTTCCCAAGGCAGAGCATTACACAATGGATTCTACCTATCTATATTGAAAGCATTCAACCAGAAATGTGAATGAAATGAATGGTAAACATAACATTTAACAAATGAACACAAAGGAAAGGGAAAATGTTAAAATTCATACCATAGGGATCCCACAAATCAGAGCTACATATCTTTATTAATTCCCTGTCAAACTGTTACAATGGAGCGCAGAGCGTCCTCATTGGTTTCCAAAATAATTCCACAGATTATTCCCCCTTACAATTGCTCAAAAATTACATTAAATAGACAAAATTTTGAGGGAAGAAAATCCATAGAAGAAGGAGTTGTTTCACCAGCTCTAGAAATGAAATCCGATTATAGGAAAAGACCAACGATCTGCCCCTGAAAAGAAGGAGCAAAAATATGTAATGACCATCTTAAAGATTTGCTGTTACACTGAGTGAATGGAAATAGGAAATCTGAAGAACAGATCCCTATTTTATCGCTGCTGTAGAAGTCTCTGTTTCATATTTAGCTCTCGGCCTTTGACTGTTATTCTTTGTCTTTATCCTTTGAAGAAAAACAGACTTTTGGAGAAAATGCCTTTTGAAACCAATGGAAAACTATATTTGTTGTTTAAATGAAGAAAATTCCTCTTTTGGGTTAAAAAGGGAAAAGGAAAGGATGGTGGGCCCAAATCGCAATCGCAATTGGAAGAGGGGAAGGTGTATATCTCACAATGGAGCAAATGTGTTTGGAGTTTGTGATGCGATGGTGTATAGAGGGAAAGGGGAAATCGTAATCGCAAATCATCATTTGGGAGCAAGAGCAATGGTATAAACACTTGCGATGCGATTGGAATAAGAGCGATGGGGTGAAGTCCTTATAAAACAAAATAAAAATGAATTTGGGCTCTACAAAGGAAAAACCCTTTTTTTTTTAAAAGGTGGAAGGGTTTTAGTGGGACCCATGGAATAGATCGTAATCGCAATTGGGAAGGGGAGTGTGTTGGAAATATTGTCATTGATGGCAAAGGACGTGGCAAAGGAGGAGCACCTGAAACAACAACAAGGCAGCAGAGAGGTAGCAGAGGCAGCAAAAAGAGAAGCAAGGAGCAATATCAGTCAAGGAGCAGAGGAAGCAGTGAATTGAAGCAGAGTTGTCCAGAGACAGAGTAGGAGAAAAAGGCCATCGAATAGAAAATATGGCCAATTGAGAAGAATAAGTGAAGGTTCTTGTAAATGGTTACATTTGTATATAATGATGAGGGATTGCTTCAAAATTATCTGTGAATTATATGTATAGTCTTGATTGAATTCAGTAGGAAGGATATTTGAACATTTGACTCATAGATATCGAGTTGCTAGGGCCATGATACAGTGAGCAATGGGGAATGTATAATCTGATGAAGTAGCACGTTATAGTATGCGGAGGAGTCGTGTTGAAACATTGATGAACCAAAGGTTAAAATATAAATTGACGGAACCTTGAGCCGAGTCATATGGTGGCAGCCCAGAAGAATTGAGGAAATTTCTGTGTGTGTACAGAAGCGAGTCTCATTGAAGGCGAAGAGTAGAATTCATAAACAATGAAGGCGGATGGAACCCTGAGGAAGAAAGCAGTGGAACCTTGCAAGAGTGAACAGTAAAGGCAGGTTTCCGGTTTTCATCACACCACCTTCGACGTGCAAGCGGTATTCAAGAAATCGGAGCGATTCCATAGAACGGCTGACACGTGGCATACGGCGGGGGCCCAAAAACTTCTCTCATCGCACATTATCGTTTGTGCATCTATGGCAAGCGATATCCATCGGATCAGTGTTGGCTGCGCAATACGTTATTAACCGTCGATTGGAGAATTGCATTAACGAGTGGGCTCCACGGAACATGTATGTATTATAATATGCATCGGGATTGATATGAAGGTTTAATATGGTGGATTAATGCAGATACTTATGTGCGATGGTGTTTCCTTTATTCAATTTATTATAAAGCGGGCTATCACATTCTACACAGTGGCAACTATATAATACATTATAAAAGTTGAAGGTTGACCCAAATTCTTATAAGTGCATTAGATTCAGAGTTTGGATTTAACTGTATATGCATATAAATGAAATACAGTCTGATGTTATAAAGGTTATAAATTTTTGACTGCGGAGAAGATATTTGTTTTATAAATAAGTCAAAGCATTTCCTGTAAATACGGAACCAAAGGTTATACTGTTGATGGTTCATGATAAAGATTGTGAGTACTGATATATCCGTGTTGTTAAAAGGGTTTTATAAAAATGCCAAGAGTTATGTTAAGTTTGATTAAAATGCAGTTGTACATACAGCAGTTATATAACTGCAATGAACAGGGAACTGAATAAAGGAGAAAATGAAAAAGAGAGTAAGGTTGGAGGAATGTGTATGGAAAAGGAAAAAGAGAGGAGAGCATGCAGAAATGAAAATTCGGTGAACAGGAATATGTACAGGAATGAATTGGACAGGTGAATAAGCACAGAAAATGGGAAAATGTGCAAAATACAGTGAACAAAGTATGCAGGACAGTGGCATGACTGCAGCAGAAAAGACAAATCCTTTAAAGCCAAAATCTAGAAAAGGAACTGAGTGAAATTGAAGTGTGTAACTAAAAATGTGAATGTAAATGTTTTAATTGTTTTATTGTTTGTGATGCAAAGGCAGGTGTCCATAGGAAAAAGAAAAATCCCATTGTAACATTGAAATTTGTACATATTGTTATATTCTTAATAAGTTGGATAAAGAATTGAGAAGGCTGAAGTCAAAGAGTCATGGCTGTTCACTCCAAATTCCTTGTGGAATACAAAGAGTCATGTAATGAACTCTATATATAATATCAACCTGATATGCTTAAAGAGTAAGAGAGAGTAAGGATAGAGAATGCAGAGTATAGAAGATTGAGGAAGACAAGTTACGGAAGAGAGGAACAGAAGAAGATGCTACAGAACAGAGCTGATACTTGAAGTAAATCAGCAAACATTTATTTAGATAAGTTGAGGAAGTTGAAGCTTCCCTATCAAGTTGAAGCTTGATAGCTGTCAATTGTAGCTGACTGAGGTTGGAGCCTCCTGTAGGTTGGTGCCTGCAGAAAAATAGTGGTGAGAGGGAGTTGGAGCTTGCCCTTGCATCAAAACAATAATAAGATGTGGTTTTCTCCCTTTATGGGTTTCCACTTATATCTGCTGTCTCTATCTGTGTTGTTTGTGTACTGAGATGATTTACCAAATCTGCTTAATGTTTGCTGCTCTCATAATAAGATTGATGTCACATTAATTTAATTCTTGCTGCAACATATTAAGACTATTCATATACTAAGGTTGATTATAAAAGTAAGCTATAAATAAGCTGATGAAAAATTTGTAAAGCTTATGAATGTGTTAAACTGATTCACCCCCCCCCCCCTCTCAGTTTAACTAAGAATTCAACATAGTGGAGCAAGAGTTATAAACACATCGAAATAACAATTTGCGATTGGAATACTTAAGAAATGTTTCAAAAATGAGTTTTCGCACTTTACAAAGGGAAAACCCCTTTTCATTTAAAAAGGGAGGAAGGGTTTTAGTGGGACCTGGGAAATAGATCGTAATCGCAATCGGGAAGGGGAGTTGAGCGAGAGTTATGAACACATTGAAATAACAATTTGCGATTGGAATACTTAAGAAATGTTTTAAAAATGAGTTTTCGCACTTTATAAAGGGAAAACCCCTTTTCTTTTGAAAAGGGCAGAAGGGTTTATGGTGGGACCCGGGGGTCAATCGCAATTGCAGTTAGAAAGGGGACGGGGTGAACACATAGCGGCGGGGATGTGATTGCGATGGAAAGGCCGATGCGATGAAAAACTCAAGAAATATTTCAAAATTGATGTTTCACATTTTACAAAGGGAAAACCCCTTTTCGTTTGAAAAGGGAAGAAGGGATTGTGGTGGGACCCAAGGGGAATCGCAATCACAATTGGAAGGGGGATGGTTTTAACAAATAGCAGCAGGAGTACGACATGCAATTGCGATGAAACAATTAAGAAATCTCTTAAAATCAATTTATCTCATTTACAAAGGAAAACCATTTTTTCAATGGAGCGGGGCTGACAAGCCTATGGTGGGACCCCAAGCCAATCGCAATCGCAAGTGGGAGGGTGAGCGGAGTGGAAGTTAGAACTATAGGGATGGCTGATTACGATGGTGTGATGGCTTTTCGAGCCGATCGATCGGATGGGCGGGTCAACGGCGGAGATGTAATCGCATCGAAGCGCGTCAAGAGTCAATCACATTGGACTTATGTAATCGGGGAAGGGTCAATAGGAGGTGGGATTTAAATGTTGCGATCGGATCGGAAGCGGGACTTTTGCGATGCGATTGGGAAATCGGATTGGGGAAAAGTGATTTCAATGAAAAACTTTAAAATTATATTATAAAGTTTAAGGGACCAAATGAGAAAAGGGGAAAGGTTAGGCTTTTGGGGACTTTGGTTCACTTAGGCATATTTTCCAATCCAAAAGTCAGTTTTAAGAGTATAATATACCGTTGGAAAAATCTTTCCGGGCTCTTTCTGATGAAAATACTTAAAACATGATTTTACATTGAAAATACTGTAGAAAACACCTCTGAAAAGCAGGGCGGTGGCTCTGTGGAGATAGCAGCTTCTGAAGTGCAGCTTATTACATATGAAGACATAAAATTACATAAAAGATGATAATGAAAGAAAAGTACCATGTTTTTGCCTAAAAACATGGTTTTGAGGTGAAAATTACATCAAGCTCAATAGAATAATTCTTTGATATTTTCAGATACTATGCCTCGTATTTTTTTTGTCCTCCTCATGGCCTTGCTGATATTTATTGACACTCGACTCATTAATTTGACCATGATGAGACCCTAGAACCTAATGAGACCAACCCTATGACCTACTATCAAGATTTACAGAGTGAAAGTGACTCATGACTGAAGACCATAGAGAGGAGAATCAACAAGTTTTACATGAGGGAAAACTGATGAAAGACTAGTACCATCAATGAATCCATGACCTAATAGAATGATGAAAATTTATGATATGGGACTCCTGATATGCAAATGCAAAAGAGTAAGTTTTATCAGTGATGGCAGTATGACAAGACTGACACTAACATTGGCTCCAATGGGGATGGTAGCTCCTTAGAGGTTCCAAGAACACCGTAGACCAAGTAGCCTTATCCATTGGGAAAATATGGTCAAAATACTGAAAACTAACACAATGCAGACTGGCTCTGACTCAAACTATGACTGAAAACTTAAATAAAACTAGCAAACTTTACACATATCATTCAAGTTTTATAGCCTTCACCTCGGGCCCCAAACTTCAATGCCTGTGTACTTGAAATCTGACCAAAAATAACATGGTATATACAATGATTGTGACATAGTTGTTGATCCATGATATTCAACAGTGGTAGTGCTTCAAAAGCCTAACATTTACTGGTCCTCCAGGGCAATCTTGGCCATCCATCTCTGAGAGCAAGAAGGCATTATGTCCCCTATATGCTGAAATATTATATGGTCCTTTCCACAGGTTGTCGAGCTTACCATGCTTCCCTTTGTCGTCATTTCGTGCATCCCATCTCAACACCACATCATCCAACTGAAATTTCTTTGCATTGGTCTTATGGTCATAGATTTTCTTTATCTTCTCCTGTAGCTGAATAGCGTTCTGAGAAACCTCTTCCCTTGTCTATTGAAGGTGGATCATTTGATTGATCCTTCGCTGATTCTCATCTTCTTCACTGCCAGCTTCTTGCAATAATCTCATGACCGAAACTTTAAGCGATGTAGGAAAGACAACATCACTACGATAAACCAATTCAAATGGTGACATACTTATAGATTTCTTTCTGCTAACTCTGTCTGCCCATAGCTCGTTGATGAGCTTTCGATGCAAGTTCCTTTTGTTTGCCTCCAACATTTTCTTGATTATGTTTATCAGAGACTTATTTGATGATTCTACCACGCCTTTGCCTTGTGGGTAGTATGTTGTCGAATGGCCCAACACAATATTGTATTTGTTGCAGAATTCCACCATCTTCTTAAATTTGAACGCTGTTGCGTTATCTGTTATAATTTTGTGAGGGCAACCAAAACGAGACAAAAAATTTGATTCTAAGAATTGAATGATTACTGTATCAGTGGCCTGCCTTGCTGGAATGGCCTCGATCCATTTGGTGAAGTAATCTGCACCTGTCAAGATCCATCGATGTTGCGCTGATGATGCGGGATGGATTTCCCCTACGAAATCAAGTCCCCACTGCTGAAAGGGAGCATTTACTGAAACTGGTTTCAAAGGAAGAGGAAGCAATTTCCTTTTTCCTTGGAAAACTTGACACTCATGGCAGTTCATTACTGTTTTATACAAATCTGAAAATAAAGCGGGCCAATAATATCTTGCTCTCAACACTTTGTTAGTTGTAGTTTTCCAAAACAAATGACCCCCACAATCACCTTTGTGAAAGTCATGCATCACTTTTTGAGACTCATCTTCAACCAAACAATTAAGAAAAATACCTCATGGATCTTTCCAATAAAGAGCATTGCTTAGAATACAAAATTTAGCGGACTTAAGTTTCAGTGATCTACCTTTGCTTTTAGACATCCTTGGAGGTGGTGAAAGATGCTGAAGAACATAAACAATGTCTGAATACCATGGGGATTCTAGAAAAATGTTTGAAACCAGAACAAGAAACCTTCGTCCTCATCCTCTGATATTGTTGTTATGAGATTTATATCCAGGGCACGTAGGTTTGATTGGGCTATTAGGTTTTCCAAACCTTGTCCTTTGATCAACTTTGTGGGTTTGATCTCCAAATCATATTCCAACATTGCTGCTATCCACTTACCTCTTCTTCCTTCTGGATCAGTTTGCATCAGGACATCTTTCACTGCTGCATTAGGAACATATGCTATAGTATGTGAATGCATAATGTATACTCTGAAATCCTTCAATTATTTTATAAGGGCCAATTCTTGTTTCTCAATGATATTATACCGCAAGGAAACATCTCTAATATTCCTGCTGAAAAAAGCAATTGGATTTTCAATCTGATCTCTCTTTTGCATCAAAACTGAAGCCATAGTATGCTCAGACGCAAATGAAAAAATAATAAAATCTTGAGTGTAATTAGGACTAATCAAGACTGGGGCATTGGATAGAGAAAACTTCACGAGATTAAATGACTTGATAGCATCCTCACTCCATTTGACAGTGCTATCCTTCTTCAGCATGTTAGTCATTTCTCTTAAATGTTCAGCCAAATTGGGTATAAATTTTCGCAAGAAGTTCATCTTACCATTGAATGCTTGAATCTCCTTTTTGTTACATGGGAGGTCTATGTGTTGAATTGCCTCCACTCTTGAAGGATCAATGCGGATACTTTAGAGATGATATGCCCTAGCAAATTGCCTTCATCCATAGCAAACAGAATTTTTTTTGGATTGAGAGAAATCCCAAACTTTCTGCATCACTGAAAAACAACCCTCAAGTTGTGAAAATTTTCATCATCAGAACCAGAAAAAACTATCAGATCATCCAAATAAACAACAAGAAAAACATCCTTTTCATTGGCAAAAGTAATGTCCATTGCTTGCTGGAAAGTAGCTCCAGCGTTCTTCAGTCCAAATGGCATTTTGGCATACTGGAAGGTTCCCCAGGGTGTTGTGAAAGCAGTTTTGTCTTGGTCTTTCTCATGCACCAAGATCTGATTATAGCCTGAGTAGCCATCGAGTAGTGACATCCTTGATGCTCCAACTACTCTCTGCAGAATATGGTCCATCTTGGGAAGTGGATAGTTATCCTTTGAGGCTTTATTTAGATTCCAAAAATCTATACACAACCTTATCTCTCTTGTTTTCTTATGTATCAGGACCAAATTTGAAATCCAGGCAAAAAATATAATTGGGACAGTGATACCAGATTTATACAATCTATTTACCTCTTTTTAGATAGATGGCCGCAGCTTTGGGTTGATCCTTCTCAGCTTCTGTCTAAATGGCTTCTGATCTGGCTTAAAGGGAATAGTATGCTGAATTATATTTTTGTCATGCACCTTCAAATCTGAATAATCCCACACAAACACATCAGAAAATTTAGAAAGTAATTTAACATAATTTTATTTTCCCTCAGGGGACAATGCTTTTGATAACTTCACAAGATTAGGCCTGTCAGCTATTCCAAGATTCACATCTTCAACTCCTTTATCAGTAGACATCAAGCTTGGTTTCTTTGCAACATCATCCTAATCAAAAAGCTCCTCCAAAGGTATGAGACCTCTAGGAGTTACATTGTCTTTCAGCTACAACACGTCCATCTGATTTGTTTTGATTTCTTGATCATCGACCTCATAGTCACCCTCTATGGGAGTATATTTGAATTTTCCTTCACTCTGCAAGAAAGCATTAATTTCGTTGTCATCCCGAAACACTTGCCAATACCTTAAATTTTCCAAAAAAGTAGGCCGATGTTTGACATAAATTTCAAATTTGTTGTTGGAATTCATTGGAATTTTCAAGTTGCTTTCAGTAGTGGCAAGAGAATCAGCAATAAGATTCTGCATTCGGGGTACTATTGTCAAAGTGTACTCAGTAAATGCCCTCAAGATGTATAGGACTACATTTTTGCAGGCCCTCAATTTCGGATGCTTTCCTTGATACTCTCCGTTTACCTATTTGATTATCAGCTCTGAGTCTCCATAGACAGAAATCCTCTTTTCCTTTAGCTTCTTCAAAACTTTCAAACCTGCAATCAAAGCTTCATACTCTGCTTCATTGTTACAGAAGTCAAAATCCAACTTGTAAGCACATACTTTAACATTACTAGGAACTTTTTTAGGTTGGAAAATGGGGCTCTGAATCCATATTCCTATACGAGCACCGTCCTTACCAACAACTCCATCAAAGTCCATGCTCCAAAAGCCTTCTTCTTCTTCTTCTAGATGCTGAAATTTTGCTTCTTTCTCCACTTTATCTTGACTGATTTCTACCTTTTCCTGCTATTCATTGTCCTTTTGTTGTTGGCAGGAAGGAAGCTCAAAAGTGCTTTCTGTTTTATCTTTTTCCTATCTAAGGACTTCCCTAAATTTTTCTGAAATTTGAGGTATCTCATCTACTTGTACCAACTGAACATTTTCATCATTCAAACCACCATCTGAATATAATACAAAGGACTCTAAATCTATGTGGACTGCATCAATGGGATGATTAAGTGGCTTCTCTTTGCTAGTGATCATATATTTCATTTTCTTCTCCCTATATAGTTTTCTCAATTAACTGAACACGGGAATGGTGGCATAAGAGAAGTCAAGTTGCATGGTTCCTTTACGTTTTGTACCCCATGACTTGGATAGAAGCATGCGAAACTGTGGTGGAACATTGGCAACAACTACATCCATCAAAACATTCTTGGCTGGGATTTGATCTAAATATACTACCAAGTCTTTGAGAAGACCAATACAATGGACCCTACCTGAGTCAACGGAATACAAATCATGGTATTTGCGGGTAATATCAAGTCCCAACTTCTCCATAATGGCTTTGGACATCAAATTGTGCGAGGCTCCAGAGTCCAACATAGCATTATGTAAAATGAACTCATGTAATCTAAGACTCAGGTAGAAGGGAGAGACTTCACTTTCTTCTGACTGATCTTCTGTGGCTGGACCAAAAATGAGTTCAAGATAATCATATTCAACATTTACCATATCTGATACAGAGTCTATTTGCAAAATTATAGACATGCGATGTTTATAAGTGCTATTTTTCACCAACTCATTCAAGGGCATTGACACCTTCAGCTTAGAAATTTCATTTTCCAAATTAAAAGAAGGAACTTTTTCTACCTATTTGATGGGAGGATCTTTCTTCTCTACTTGCTCCTTTGTTGCGTTATGCTAGTTCTTTTCATTTCCAACATTAGTCGCTAAGGATGCCTTGCTAGGAGAAGGATCAGCGGGATCTTTCCCTTTTCCTTGAGTGTTTGAAGAATCATTTTTTTATTATAGCTCTTTTCTTTTCTGAATGGGACTGATCGGCATATCTCTACTCCTCAAAGAATACAGCTTCTATTGTGCTGATAAAGCGTTCATGTATCCCCGTTTATAATCATCAGACTCTTCCTCCAACATTACATCATTGGCCAAAATGAAATGTTCATCTTTTTGAATGTCTGTAATCGTTGTATATTCTTCATCTTCTGTAAGAAAGATTAGCGCACCATCGGCTGTGAAGAAATGGTTGGCTTCAACTACTGTATCATCATCATCATCTGTCTCCAGTCCCTGAATGTAATTTTTTTGCAATGGAGTTCTGATCTACTATTGTGGTGTTTCTTGGTCCTGCGCTCTCTGTTCTCTTTGTTTAATTCTGAATTGTGGTTGCTGCCCTCTAAAATTAGGATTCCTAATTTGTGCTTCAGGTTTGTCTGAAATTGTGAGCCGATCAACCATCTTTTCCACCGTTTGGATCAAATTATCTATCTTACTATCTGAAGGGGATGCTTCTTCTTTCATAATCACTCTCTTTTCAGCTTTAGTCTGCGCTCTTCTGGCTAGCAAATTTTCTTCAATGCTCACAACTATCTTCTGCATGTCTTCAAGTGTGGTAGGATCTCTCTCTCGTAGCTGATATGCCATATCAGCATCGAAACCATATAGAAACTTGAGAATGGCTAATCCCATAGGGGGTTTCAGGTTGGTTGGAATAGCATTATACACAACATTAAATCTCACACAATAATGTTGTACAGTTTCACCCACATTCCTTTTAATATTTTCATATTCAGACAAGATTTGGAGTGGGTTTTTATTTACCTCCCACCGGTCTAATAATTGTCTATGTAACTCCTACAAATTGTGGATAGAGCCTGCTGGTAAGGCTCTGAACCACTTTCTAACTTCACCTCCAAAGCTTTGGACAAACAATCTTGTGGTTACATTTTCTTCCTCTACCTCGTGAAGATAAAAAAAGTCATACATCTTATCAACATGCTGCTGGGCTATGATGATTTGAGTGGCATAAAAGATAGGTATTTTACTTTGGTAATCAGCAGGCATATCATTAAGATTCTGAGGTAAAATGAGGGGCACATACTGGGCATCCATGGCTCGAGGTGGATTTACAACAGGGTTTGTGCTACTAGGATTCAAGGGAGGTGTTGATGGAGGAGTCAAAAGCTGAGAATTGAATTCTGAAGCTGATGGAAATGCTGATGAATTAAAGGGAGGAAAATATGCTTCTGGTAACTCTGAAGGCTCAGGGATATTGGTTACAGTGATAGATGTCCGAGGGGAATTCAGAATATAATCATCAAATCATGTATTTTCCCTTTGAACATCGATATCTATAAGAAAATTTGGATTTAAAACTATGTCATCAAGTGCAGTCTCAGATTTACTTCTGAACAAAGAAAGCTTAAAACATTCATCAAAAGAAAGGTCTTCTACAAACAACCACTCTCTTGGCTAGGTATGGGATCTAAAAATAGGTCTAGGACTTAATGATCCGTCTTGTCTTCTGATTATTCTTTGGATGAGATTAGGATTCTCAAACACAGGGGGAGGATTTGGATCTAGATTGGCCCTTGTATATCTTCTTGAATCCAGTGTGGTCAAATTTCTACTTTACAATGTTTTATTTCAGCCTAGCAAACTCTGAACCTCATCATCCAGAGTCCAAGAATTTATATGGAAGATATTACTGGGGTGATCAATATTTTATGCTAAATATTCCCCATTATGGTCACTAGAAATGTTATCACCCAATTTGAACCTCAGGCTGAAGGAAGGCAAATCAAGGTAACCTAAAACCATGCTCAGCCTTGTAGCTAGCCCTACAAGGTCAGGAGAGGGCTCTCTCCGTGAAAAATATTCAATGAAGTATAATAATAAACTGATTTTAGGCTAGGTATAATAATAGGAAATTTTTTTTATAAATTAAGGGTTGTATGGAACAGATGGGGCATTTTGAATCTGGGGAATTAAATCAGAGATACAAGATATTTCATGGGGCAAGGTAGGTAGGAATTTTAACAATTCAGTTTAAATAATGATGGAATGGTAAGACTAGTGAGAAGCAGAAAACATAGAGTATTGAATGATTTCCGAAGGCAGAGAATTACACAATGGATTCTACCTATCTATCGTGAAAGCATTCAACTAGATATGTGAATGCAATGAATGGTAAACATAAAATTTAACAGATGAACACAAAGGAAAGGAAAAATGTTAAAATTCATACCACAGGGATCCCACAAATTAGAGCTGCATATCTTTATTAATTCCCTGCCAAACTGTTACAATGGAGCGCAAAGCGTCCTTAGTGGTTTCCAAACTAATTCCACACCTTATTCCCCCTTACAATGACTCAAAAATTACATTAAATAGACAGAATTTTGAGGGGAGAAAGTCCACAGAAGAAGGAGTTGTTTCACCAACTCTAGAACTGAAATCCAATCATAGGAAAAGACCAATGATCTACCCCTAAAAATAAGGAGCAACAATACGTAATCACCATCTTGAAGATTTGTTGTTACACTGAATGAATAAAAATAGGAAATCTGAAGAACAGATCCCTATTTTATCGTTGCTGTAGAAGTCTATGTTTCATATTTAGCTCTCGGCCTTTGACTGTTATTCTTTGTCTTTATCCTTTGAAGAAAAACTGAATTTTGGAGAAAATGCCTTTTGAAACTAATGGAAAACTATATTTGTTGCTTAAATGAAGAAAATTCCTCTTTTGGGTTAAAAAGGCCAAAGGAAAGGATGGTGGGCCGAAATTGTAATCGCAATCGGAAGAGGGGAAGGTGTATATCACATAATGGAGCAATTGTGTTTGGAGCTTGTGATGCGATGGTGTATAGAGGGAAAGGGTAAATCGCAATCGCAAATCGGGGTTTGGGAGCGGGCGCAATGCTAAAAACACTTGCGATGCGATTGGAATAAGAGCGATGGGGTGAAGTCCTTATAAAACAAAATAAAAATGAATTTGGGCTTTACAAAGGAAAAACCCTTTTTCATTGAAAAGGTAGAAGGGTTTTAGTGGGACCCGGGGAATACATCATAATCGCAATCGGGAAGGGGAGTGGAGTGAGAGTTATGAACACATCAAAATAAAAATTTGCAATTGGAATACTTAAGAAATGTTTTAAAAATGAGTTTTCGCACTTTACAAGGGGAAAACCCCTTTTCATTTGAAAAGGGCAGAAGGGTTTTAGTGGGACCTAGGGAATAGATCATAATCGCAATCGGGAAGTGGAGTGGAGTGAGAGTTATGAGCACATCGAAATAACAATCTACGATTGGAATACTTAAGAACTATTTTAAAAATGAGTTTTCGCACTTTACAAAGGGAAAACCCCTTTCCATTTGAAAAGGGCGGAAGGGTTTATGGTGGGACCCGAGGGTCAATCGCAATCGCAATCAGAAGGGGGATCGGGTTAACACATAGCGATGGGGATACGATTGCGATGGAAAGGCCAATGCGATGAAAAACTCAAGAAATATTTCAAAATTGATGTCTCGCATTATACAAAGGGAAAACCACTTTTCATTTGAAAAGGGCGAAAGGGATTGTGGTGGGACCCAAGGGGAATCGTAATAGCAATCGGAAGGGGGGTGGTTTTAACACATAGTAGCGGGAGTGCGACATGCAATTGTGACGAAACACTTAAGAAATATCTTAAAATCAATTTATCGCATTTACAAAGGAAAACCATTTTTTCAATGGAACAGGGCTGACAAGCCTATGGCTAGACCCCAAGCCAATCGCAATCGCAAGTTGGAGGGTGAGCAGAGCGGAATTTAGAACTACGGGGATGGTTGACTGTGATGATGCGACTGCTTTTGTGAGCTGTCTGATCAGATGGGCAGGTCAATGGCGGAGATGTAATCGCATCGGAGCTCGTCGGAAGTTAATTGCATCGAAGTTATGTAATCGGGGAAGGGTCAATCTGATGTGGGATTTTAATGGTGCGATCGGATCGGAAGTGGGAGTTTTGCGATCTGATTGGGCAATCGGATCGGGGAAAAGGGATTTCAATGAAAAACTTTAAAATTATATTATAAAATTTAAGGGACCAAATGAGAAAAGGGTAAAGGTTAGTCTTTTGGGGACTTTGGTTCACTTAGGCATATTTTCCAATCCAGAAGTCAATTTTGAGTGTATAATATACCGTTGGAAATCTCTTTCTGGGTTCTTTCTGATGAACATACTTAGAACATGATTTTGCATTGAAAATACTGTGGAAAACACCTCTGAAAAGCAAGGTGGTGGCTCTGTGGAAATAGCAGCTTCTGAAGTGAGGCTTATTAGATATGAAGACATAAAATTACATAAAAGATGATAATGAAAGCAAAGTACCATGTTTTCACCTCAAAACATGGTTTTGAGGTGAAAATTACATCAAGCTCAATAGAACAATTCTTTGATCTTTCTAGATACTATGCCTCTGAGTTTATTTGTCCTCCTCATGACCTTGTCGATATCTATTGACACTCGACTCATTAATTTGATCGTGGTGAGACCCTAGAACCTAATGAGACCAACCCTATGACCTAATAACAAGATTTACAGAGTGAAAGTGACTCATGACTGAAGACCATAGAGAGGAGAATCAGCAAGTTTTACATGAGGGAAAATTGATGAAAGACTACTACCATCAATGAATCCATGACCTAATAGAATGATGAAAATTTATGGTATGGGACTCCTAATATGAAAATGCAAAAGAGTAAGTTTGATCACTGATGGCAGTATGACAAGACTGACACTAACAGGGTGATTTTTGGCCAGAGTGGCCCAACCACAGGTATGCTACGGGTTTCATGTAGATAGGCCAGAATTTTTCCAATGTCAACAGTGCGACTGAGGGAAAAATTAGGGATTTTTAATATTTTTCTCCTTAGATCGATTTCTCTTTATGTGAAGTGGATTTTCTTCAAATGGCCATGAGTGACAAAATGTTTTTTGACTACAGGAGAAAGCATGGTGGTGGAGTGGAGGGAGAGGCAACATTCAAAAAATGAAATCCAAGCTATGGGCCATGGGCCATGTTATGCACTTGACCTATTAAACGAGCGAGAACACAAGAAATATGAAACAAAATAGCCGAGACGGATATATATCACCAGAAAATAGACAAGAGAAAAGGATATTTCACTATACAGAAATAAGATACAATGTTCACTTTCCGCTTATGTTATCCTTGATAACAAATAGGTTGATCTAGGTGTGTCTTATTTGAGTTATGTTAGGTTTTTAGGGTGAAATAAGGTCATGAAATTCATTAAATTTCAAATTTTTTATATAGTTTCAGGGGGTATAAATGGTCATTGGTCATGTGATTGAGGTCTTATCAAAGTAAAATTCAAAATTTCTATTGTATGGGTTAAAAGAGTAATTTTATGATACTTGGTAACTTTTTCTCAATTCCACGACATTTTCTATGTAAAACAATATGTTTTCGCTACAGACTTACTTGACAACTTTGTAGCAAATTTTTCCTCCCACTAACTGAAATTTCGACAAAATCTGGTTTTTCTGCTAACGGTGGGGTAATAAATATCTTGTCATCATTTAAGTGGTCAAAACTCTTGTCATCATGGTACATTACAATTACGAGTCATCTTGTGTCATATTGCATGCATGGTAATCATCATACCATTCATCATTTCGTTTTCCCTATCATCTCTCTTTCCTCATTTAGCCTAATACCTCATTCGAACAACAACACTTTTCCTTTCATCCTTGTAATTTGTTTAATCCTTTTTCTAGGAGTTTTTACTTTTATTTTTTGTGTAGTTTCTGTCTTAGGCTAGCTATTACCATTGTCAAGGAAGGTGCTTGTTGTCTTAGAAAATTTTGTAGGTGTAAGAGTTTGAAGTTGGTTAGCGTTGTATTAGAGGGTATGGCTCCACATAAATATCCAAATAGAGGTGGCTCTATAGTTAGATATGAGCCCATGGTCAAGAAGTTGGTTGTAGAAGACCCTAGCTTTTCACAAGATTTCACAAATTCATGTTTTTTGAGGTTTTTCCAAAAAGTGTAGGGATATAATGCACAGGTGTCTAAGGATTTCGTTGTAAAATTCATTGGTACAACTTCAAAAGTGGTCATCCTAAATTTTATTGTTTCTCCTAAGACCATTGCACATGAAAATGAGATTCCAAGGTCTGGAGAAGAGTGGTTCAAAGACATGACCTGAGGCATACCTAGGAGTTTCCTCAAGGACAAAAACTCAAAGTTGTTGATGGTGATTCAAAATATTTTACTTCTGAAGGTAGATCTCACATGATATACTAATACCACTTCACGTTGTTACCTCATTTCATAGGTAAAAACTTCTTGATATACCATTCCTTCCATTCAGAAATTTAGGAAAAAGGGATGACAAGGTACAAGCTAAACTTGAGAGTAGTAATACTTCTATTTTTCATCATGGTTTAATGAAATTGTTAATTATGGAGGAGTTGAAGAATTTGAACAAGGATTAGTCTACTTTTCTATTTTGTAGTGGGTATGAGGTAGATGTTATCACTCCAAGAAAGACACCTAAGTTGAAGAAAAATACTCCTAATAAGGACAAATAACTAAGAGCTGAAACATAGGTGGAGGTGCAACCCATGGTGAAGCTAATGGAGTTTCAGATTGATCATTTGTAGGAGAAAGTGGTACCTCAGCAAACCCCTACCAGTAGTAAACTGAAAATTGATACAAGAGCTCATAGAAGAGTCACTAAAAGTCAAACATAGGGGAATGGAAAACTTGAAGACATCTTGCAAGCAATTGATATTGAAGAAAACCCTGTTGTGAAGCCTGTAGAGGTTAAAGGAGAAAAATTCAAGAAGACGGGTCTTAGAGTAAAAAAGATAGATTTTTCCAGTAAAGATTCAGGATTTGTTTTTAAAACTAGGAAGCCACTCACTAGGTGACAACTATGAAAGGGACAAAAATATGATAAACTGCAAAAAGAAAAATAAAAGAAGAAGAAACTAATAAGGGAAGAAATCATAGAGCTATCCCCAGCTGAAGCAGAGGTGATCAAGACAATGAAAGACAAAGAAAAGGTCCAATAAAAGTATGAATTGGAGTTTCTAAGAGAACAATTTAAGGAAGCCAGAAAATAAGTTTTAGAAGATAAATTGGAATTATATGACTTTAAACAAGGAAGGAACTTATATAATTCAAAAAGGAAGTGAGCAAACAAATTGATTTTTATGATGAAGTCACAGAAAGATCAAGTAAGATGCTAAGAATAGCATTACCACTACACAAGATGTTGAAACATACCTTGAGGTGAAACAGGTGGTTGTATTCAGAGAGGAGGAAGCTACAAGACCAAGTCAAAGAATTAGAAATCCAAATGGAGATGGTGCAAATCGAATTAAAGAAAAAGGGTTTGAAGATGATTGTAGTGGATGATCCTATTGCCCCTTGAAAGATAGTAAGACACACTTTTTGACCAATTTTTTCTTAGGATACTCTATCAAATCAGTTACAGAGCTATCAAAATGTTTTTTTGGAGATAAAGAGTAAAAATTGCAAAATTTGGAAAAGTGAGGCAAGTTCGTAACAAGCTCCAAGCTTAAAGATGAGTTTTCGCTACAAACTCGCTGAAGAGTTTTTAGAGGTAAAATTTCCAAAATATATCATGAAAAGGGTGAATAAAAACATTTATTTACCTCATTTTTCCTAATGAAGGCCCTCCAACAAGCAACAAAGTCATAAGAAGTGAAGAAAGTGCTGATAAGAAAACACTACAAAAACTATGCTACGAACTTGCCTTAAAATACTCCATTTTTACAACGAGTTGGAATTTTGATATTTTTGTAGCACTTAATGTTTTTAGGGGAGAATATGAGTCATCAAAAGTGGTTGAAGGGTATTATTGAGACACCTTTTGATAAAGGCCACTCAGCAAGAAGATGACATGGTTGCTAACTCACCATTTTTTCCACCTCACCAACACACACCTCATCCTAAAATTCCTAGCATAAGAGCCTAGATTATAGCATGACAATTTATCACTTGATCATGATTATTTCCACCTTAGAAAAAGTTTTTGGTTCGATAAGAATCATTATTATGTGTTATTTAAGATAAATTTAATGAAGTTAACAGTGACAGATTCCGTTTAGGTTACAAACTCTTTCCAACAGAATTATCTTTATTTTCTCTCATGTAATGAACAACTTTTGGGATTAGAGATCTACATCTATTTTGAGAGTCTAGCCCAGGTGGTAGACCTATGTAAAATGGATTTCACTCTGTAGATAGAGGATTTTTAGATTTAGAGGAGGTGGATCAATGTAATCACCAAAGATGCTATTGTAATATTTTTCTACTCAGTGAATATACAGTTGCAAAAGAATTTTGTTCAGAACTAAGATTCTTTTTGGGCTCTTATGTGTTTGTCTCCATTATCTATTCAATGTAAATTCAGATTTCTTCATACATAATTACCTGGAATTCATAAATTATTATGGTCCAACTTTCTTTATGTATCTTGTTTTCTTTCAGAATTATTTTTGTAATATCTCATATGCTTGAGCTTCCGTGAATGATATTTTTATGTAATTGAGTTTCATACTAACTCAATGCCCAACAGTAGCCATCACACATCTTTCACCTGCAAAAAATCATCCAAAATATATCTGAGAGTTAGCCATCTTATTTTTTAAGATTCCTTGATTAGCACTTCCTTGATCGTGTGGCCAAGAAGATGACATTCATGAGTATCCGTGACCTATTCTCATTGGAGCCAAAGTGAGCCTTCCTCATCTAATTCTGGTAGACTTGTTTGAACCCTGAAATTGTTCCCATCCACATTCTTGAGGCATGAGACATGAAAATATTGGGTGGATTCATGAAGTGGTTGGTAAAGCTAGTTTGTAGGTGATGACTCCTATACGCTAAAGTACATGATAAGGTCCATATAATTTGGGGGTGAGTTTCTGACATCCTTTTTATTTGAGAGAGATATGCTTATATGGTTGGAGTAATAGGAATACTTGGTCACTGACTTGAAATGACCTTTCATATAGATGTTGATCGGCTTGTTTCTTCACTATGTTCTGCGCCTGATGTAGATTATCTTTGAGATGAGTGATCATGGCGGCACAGTTCTATAGGAGTTGATTAATTTCCTGAACTTTGGAACAAACGGGGAGGTAAGACACTAGTGACGATGGAATTTATCCATATAGAGCCTCTTAGGGTGTTAGCTTGGTGGCTTCATGATAGTTAACGTTATACCACCATTCAACTAGAGGTATCCATTGGAGCCATCAATGTTGCTTTTCAGAAGTGAAACAACATAGATAAGTCTCCAATATTTTGTTGAATGCCTTTTTTCTGACCATCAGTTTGAGAATGATAAGCTGTAATGACTTGGAGTTGCATGCCCTAGATCTTGAAAAGTTCTTGCAAAAATTTGTTCGTGAAGGCGGGGTCAGGATCTGACGCAATAGAAGTCAGCATGCCATGTAGTTTGAATATTTATTCCATGAAAATTTGTGCCACCAATGTTGGGGTAAATGGGTGGGGTAGAGCACAAAAATGGGCATATTTGGAAAACCCATCAACAACCACCATGATAAGGGATTTTTTTCGAGACATTGGGAGGCTAGTAATGATATCCATGGATATTTTTGTCGATAGTGAAGCAGGGATGGGTAAAGGTTGTAAGGTTCCTCATTGCTTGATTTTTTTCCCCTTTGTTGTGCTGGCATATATCACATTCAGAGAAAAAAGTAAGAATGTTAGTTTCCATGCCAGTCCAAAAGAATGAGCAGTGGGCATGCACATAAGTCTTATGAAATCCTGAATGTACAACCATTGGAGAGGAGTAAAATTCAACCAAGATGTGGGGTCTGAGATCTGAGGTTGGGGAGAGCACTATTCGATCCTTGTAATGAAGAACCTCATCCTTCCAAGAGTAGTGAGTTGAGGCATTGGGAACATCTCTCAAGTTATTAATGAGCTAGGACATGGAGGGGTGGGAAAACCATTCCTGACAAGCATCTTCAATCCAATATGATCGGGGTAGAGAGAGTGATAAAAGGGTGCCATCATTCTCAAATTTTCGCAATAAAGCATCAAATAATACATTTTCATGTCCCTTTTTGTAAATGATTTCATAATCATATCCCAATATTTTTTCCAACCATTTATTTTATTGTGGTGAGGATAAACATTGCTCTAGAAAATATTTTAGACAAGGATGGTCAGTACAGATTTGGAATTGTCTCCCCAATAAGTGTGGGTGTCAAGTGCCGACTGCATCTAATATGGCCATAATTTCTCTCTCATATGTGGACTGTCCCAGATGTTTGTCACTGATTTGTTGACTAGTGAAGGCCATTGGTATACCTTCCTACACTAATATTGAACCAATGCCCATACCGTAAGCATCACATTCAATCAAAACATATTTGGTGAAATCATGTAGAGTGAAAACTGGAGTGGAGCACATGGATTTTTTGAGAGCCACGAAAGCCTATTGTATGGTGCCAGTCCATAAGAATGAATTTTTCTTTAGAATATTAGTTAGGTGACTTGAAATACATCCATAGTTGTTGACGAATTTGTGATAGTAACTTGTGAGACCCAAGAATCCCCTCAAAATCTTCAAGGTTTTGGGTTGGGGCCAATCCTGCATTGCCAGAATATTCTTCGGATCAACGCTTACTCCATTGCGTCCAACAATGTGTCCAAAATACTCAACTTATTCCATTCGAAAGGAGCACTTAGAGAGTTTGAAAAAAAATTCTTATCTTGGAGCAATTGTAGTATTTGGTCAACATCTTAAAGGTGCGTATCCCAGGTGAAACTGTAGATGAGAATATCATCGAAAAATACCAGGATTTTTTTTTTAGATAAGGCTTGATAAGGTGGCTCATGAGGCTTTGAAATGTGGAGAGAGCATTACAAATACCAAATGGCATGACCAAGAAATCATAGTGGCCTTCATGAGTTTGGAAAGATCTTTTGGGGACGTCAACTTCCTCAATGTGTATTTGATGATAGCAAGAGTGGAGGTCGAGCTTGGTAAATAATTTAGCACCATAGAGTTCATCAAGCAAATCATCCACCATGGGAATACGAAATTCTTCCTTGATAGTGAGCTTTTTAAGGGCCCTAAAGTTAGGACACATACGCCATTCTCCATCCTTCTTTAAAATCATGACTATAGGAGATGAATGAGGGACCGTGCTAGGACGAATAATTCCTACTTCTAGAAGCTCCTAGATGATTTTTTCAATATTATTTTTTTGGAAAAAAGGATAGCGACATGGACAAAAATTTGGCAGTTGAGCTACTAGGATCATAGGAATTCTATGATCATGCTCACCCTGAGAAGGGGGAAGTTCCTATGGTATTTCAAATACCCGTTGAAGGCGATCTAAGACCTGTTGCATATCTGGATGAATTTGGGGAGGGGTGGATTCAATGGCTTGAATGTCATTAAATTGAGCTACTACCCCATGATGGCCATTTCTTAAAATCTTGTCCATTCTATGCCAGCTTATGATAGTAGGAGCATCTGCCTAGAGTCCCTTCAGTGTATGAGTTTGGCCTTCCTAGTTGAAGCTCATATATAACTATTGGAAGTCCATTGTGATAGGGTCGAGCGTGCGAAGCCATTTTTCACCTAGGAAAATGTCGCAACAACCCATTTCTATGGAAAACATGTGCGATTGAAGGTGATAATCTGCCATTTGAAGCTTAATTTTTTCGCAATGGCCCTCACATTTCATGGTCCCCCCATCAGCGATAAGTACTTGGAAATTAGAGACGTCCCTTATAAAAAAATGGGTTTCTTTCACTACATGCTTATGGAAAAATTTATGAGTACTTATGCTATCAATCAAAACCACGACTGGCCTATGTTTAATGAAGCCACGGATTTTAAGAGTTTGGGAAGAAGAAATTATAGCTAAGGCATGTAGTGATATAACTAGCTCATCTGGCAAAGCTGTGAAATCTTGGTCTAGTTCTACTTGAGTGTCACCCGCTTCTTCCTCATCCATGTTAGGGTTGGGGGCTTCCTCTGCTGTACTGTTTTCAATGGAACCAATTTGAAAGAAATTTGGTTCCCTGCATTTATGCGCCCTCGGGCACACTTATCATCATAGTAGTAGTAGAGTCCTTGTTTCCATATTTTGTCCATTTCTGCTGAAGATGCCTTTTGAACCTTCAGTGTTTGGGTGAGGTCCATGGCCTGGGTGGGACATGGCCTTGTGACAAAGGTCAGGCGATTGGACTGATTGTGTAAGGAAAGTTCCACCTCTAAGGTTTTCTGACATGCGTCCAGCCAAGTATAGTGGTGGTGCATCTGGACATGGGCTCGAATTGCTTCCTTCATGCCATTGATAAAACATTCTAAATAAAAGGTATCAGATAAGACTTCAGTTTTGATGGCCAAATTTTAAAAAGCAGCCATGTAGTACTTGACTGTATTGATTTTTCGGAGCTTAGTGAGACAACCCAAGAAATGAGAATCTCGATCAAAACTGTCATAAATTTCTTTTGAAAAGACATTCCAAGATATCGACAATGGGATCTAATGCCAATGCCACCATTTCCATCTTTCTTTGTCCAAGTAAAGTGATACAACTATTATTTTAGTTTCATCATCATGGATATTATTAAGGAGGAAGTACTGTGCCATTTGAGCCAACCATAGTATCGTGTTCGAGCCATCAAATTTGTACATGTCTATCTTGGGCACTCGCTGACCCAAAAAATGGGACTCTCCATGGATTTGAAGGTTATGGCTAGATTCAAATTCTTCGTATGCTTCCCCACGTGTTTCTACCTTGCTATGTGACACCAATAGAGATAGAGCTTCCTAGATTTGGCAAGAAAGTGTAGAAATCGTGCTCTCGAGGTTGTCGATTCTTTCGCTCACCTTCTCTATAGCCATTACTTGTGAGCGGGTTCTGTACATGCACTAGCCCAGATTTGGGACTGACTCAAAAATTGTAAGTAGAGAAGTGAATGGTGCCAATATGATCAACTCGTCATCCTGAATATTTTCTGAATGGAGTTTTACTCCCTGTTGATCAATACTATAGTGGAAAAATAATTGAAAGATTTATACTACCAAATTTCCTGCAAAAATCAGACATAGAATCGAGTAGTTGAACCTAGATGTATGTGTACCATCATATGTGCCGTAAGAATAAAATTTGGGCTATAGCAGCCAAAACCCTTACTGTACTCTAAGCCGAATCTGTGCTGCGGAAACCCCGAAAGCTAGATGGACGATGTCGATGGATCAAAACTGGTATATATGTGCAATATAGAGGATAGGGGTGAGCTTCAGATATATGGGGAAACTATGGTCACAAGGATTGTAGGTTTTATAGATCACAATATACGCAGGGGTCCAACAATAGTACTCGACCCAATATTTTAGCGCACTAACTAAGGAGGATCGGTCGTACCCAGTGTCGTACTACCTGACTACCCTGTTGTACATGTGATTACTTTCGTCAACTGTTGTTCTCACTGTAATGAAGTAGAAATATGACCAATGGATGAACTATGGTTAGGTTTTAGGGTTTCTTAGGGTGCTTCCTATATACCTGAGGGTACGTGGAAGTGTAGTCTTTGCACGGTTCTATCTAATGCACTACTACTCAAAGGCATACCCACAGGGGTTACAAGGGAGTGCAAAAAATGTGATGAAATCTTATATTTCTTGCATGCATGCTTCCCCAAATCCGTAGGTTTATGCACTTGATGATCGATCCCATGGTTTAAAGATTCCAGAACACGTCTCTAGCCTAAAAAAAAAAAATTGCAAAAACTGGAGGTCCCACTGGCCTTGTAAAGAGCTCTAATACCACTTGTTATGCACTTGACCTGTTAGACGAGCTATAACATAAGAAATATGAAGCAAAATAGTCGAGATAGATATATATCACTAGAAAATAGAAAACTAATAGAGATATTTCATTATGCAGAAACAAGATAAAATGTTCACTTGCCTCTTGAAGGGGGAAACCTCCAACAGAGCATAACTCAATTACAATATGACACAATAATTATTCCTTCTATCTAATGCTATTTATAGCCTAATAAAATCCAAAACCATAACTACTAGTGTTCCCTGACATAATCAAAGGTTAGCCACCTTATTTATTAACTAAGGCATGTTTATAACTAGTTGTGGTCCCTTTTCTAGAATGTGGGTCGACCACTTACAGTTATTATTAATGCGGATAACTTCTTATTGGCTTTATTGACTCAACCAAATAACTATGACTTGGACCAGGCCCTTATGGGCTTATTACATAATTAAAGGGGTTAGGGTTGGACCCTAACAGGCCAACCATTAATGCTCTAACGGATTGTGGTTTTCTTAAGTTTTTCGGATACCAAGCTTGACCAGCCAAGCATATCTCCTGACATACATTATACGGTGATGGGATGAAGACACCTAACAATTGATTATTGGTTGAGAGGGATTTAATATAGATACCACAGACAAATACCTCCTTACCACTTTGTTAAGGCGGGGAGATCTGTTAATTTTAGTTAGCCATGGTATGTTCTATGCTTAGAGAAGTTTAATTCAATATTTCTTATTAGCCCAATTCAATTTCTAGAAATACAATCACAAAAAAATTGACATTAAATGCTGATAGAACATAAATAAATCGAGAGAAGAAAATCCAAGACAAGAGACACAAATATTCCTATCATTCTTCTTATTCACTAGAGAGAGAAAATATATTTTATAGAAGTCATAACAATTCCCTAGCCAACAAAGACTTCGCTGGTCAAACTAGAAAATTAGCCTCCAACGAAGCTTGGTCAAACTCAATCAAATTCAGCCTTTATTCAATGTCAAACACAACCCAAAATAGTCCTGAAATACAGTCAATGCAATGGTCAAAACAACAGTCAAACATGCAGTAAAAAATAGTCAAAGTCAATGCTTCACCTCGATTTATGTGCCTCCAGTTGCGGCCTATCCAAATCATAATTCTGACCTAGAAAATGCAGTCAAATCACAAGAGTTGACCCAAATTCAACGTTGGTCAATTTTGTCCAGAAAATCCCTAACCTAGTCCAAAAATATTAGCTTCTACTTCACACGTGTGGAGGAGGGAGAAGCCTCTAAGGTTGTATGAACTAATTAAATGAGTGAGAGACGTGTGAGATGAATGAATGATGAAATGTGGATTATGTCTCTCATTTTTTTATCCATGACCGAGGATGTGTGACACAAATTTGGCTCTTGTGAGCCTACATTACAATTCAGGTCGACCTTGAAAAATTGCACATGTCTAGAAAATAAATTCAAAATCCAACTTCTTCTCATCTAAACAAGATAAGCTTTAGATCAGTTTTGCACCTATCTAAAATAGGAACACAACAAAAATATCATCTCCATCATATGAGCAGTGCAACATGGAGTTTGGCCCTAGTTTCCAAATTTAACACTCCCTCTCAACTAAGGATAAATCCACCTAACCATCCATCTATCAATCTGTGCAATCCTGCCATCCAGTACCATCATGTACTATCATATATCATCCTACAATATTGTGTCATCCTATGATCTCTACTTTCTAGCTCTGCTATGCCATAGAAGAAATAATAAGAAGATATGATCGAGAGTGAGTTACAAATACCTTTCCACTCTCCACTGACTCGAAGTCAGTTTAGAGGTAAAAATCTCAACCAAACTTGATCGTAGATCAAGTTGTTGGACACATCCCATCTTAGACATAGAGAGTACGGAAACATATGATACATCCTTGGGTAATACTATGGTCTCTATCCTCATTTCCCAACTCATTGGAGAGATGAGAGGTACTTGTAGAAACTTTAATACAATTATGTATTTTCGGATTCTCCTGATCTAACAATTATATGCCACTTTTAAATAAAGAATCCTTCTACTTAAATCTTTGTGGAAATTTATTCGCCAATTGAAAACACATGAATAAAAATCAATCACACATAACACAGATATTTTTAACGGGAAGGCATAAAGCTAAAAACCCCACTATCATATATTATGTATATATCATGGATCATGAAACAATCTCATACAAAACTCTATTCCAAGAGTGTTACACAACATTTTTTCACTGTCCCAAGAATCCCCATCTCGCCCATTGGAGGGTCATTTCTGTGATCAATAAGCAGCATCATGCCTTGCAAAGACCATCATTGTATCCCTTGGCATGAGATTAATATTCCTTTTGTTGATAGTTCCCTGAGGAGAGACTCAAAAACCCCTGTTTTTTCCTGGGCAACAGTAGTCAGTTATGCCCTCGCGGTGAAGAGGAAGATTAACATTGAGTCATGCGCCAGCTGGCACTCTGTCTTAGTTAGCCACCCATGCCAAGTTGTTTATGGAATGTTTTTTAAAATTAGAGGTGGAGATTCCATTCCAAAAACTTCGAGGATGAGTCACTGGGAGTGGTTGAATGTATAAACCAAAGACTTCCTCCTTTAGTTTATGGTTTCCACCTCTTTTGGGAACCTCGTAAAGGATAGGCCTCCCTCCCACCTTTGTAGGGATCCTATCCTCCTCCTTTTCCTCTATAAAAAGAAGCTATCTCCTTTTCAATAATCTAGCTAACTTGGAGAATTGAACATATTATAGCGAAACTTCTGAAGAGATAGAATAAGAAGGAATTACGTTGAGAGAGCTTGAGTCCATGCTTCTGAGAAAGCATGAGTCCATGCCTTCACCCTATCTGAATTCCCTGACGAACATCTGAGATGCGCTTCAGCTGAACCCCACTGGAAGAGACCACGACGTCAAAGCTTTGGTTGTATATCTTCCTTTCATGAATACATATACGTGTCTACTGTTTGGTTCCACTTTTGTGTTTTGAATTTTTTTTAATGTAATATGTTTAGCCCTCTTTGATTGGCTAATAATTATGAATGAAATGTTATTATTTCATATGTTGTTCTTGTTTTCTGATTCTATGTGCAGGTATCCGAGCATGATTGAGGAAGGATTGTGACTTGCCAAGGCAAGAGTGAGAGGCCACTACCACTACAGCAATGACGATAGTGTCGGGCTCCAAGTAGGTCGATCTACCATGTCCTATTTCATTCAATAATTATGAATCAACACTTTAGCATGTCTCTTTGTTTCTAGACCCACTCTAGGGCTAGAGGGATCATCTTTGTCTGCAGAGAGGATTTACCTACTTAAAAAATTAGCAACTCCACTAGGGATTCAGTGTGAGTTTGTCATTTCACCTTGTTTGGTCAGTTTCAATCATTGATTTACTTATCTGTCTTCTTCTGGTTTTCTTTCGTAGTTTACCTCCTCTGTTCAGCTCTAGAGTGTCAAGATTGACCTCTGCTCATTGAGTTTTGGGTTTTTTTCCTTTTTTCTATATTTAACTGGCTTGGCGCACTTTTCGTCTAAAAAGTCACACCGATTGGCGTACGTTGATTTTTTGGCAGTCGTGCCAACCCCTGTTTGGTGTTGAATATAGCCTTACAGTTGCACCGACTCCTGTAGGGATTTGGTTTTGCCTAATTAATGAGTCTTTTTGTCAATTGTGCTTGCTTCTAGGTTATTTTTTATGTGTAATTATGCCTTTGGGACTGTTTTGACTACAATCGACTTGTTTTTCTCAATAATTTGTCCATTTTCTTACCAGTGTGAATTGATGCCTTAGGGTTTCTAAGGGTTTGTTGCACTAATCATTCTGTTCGGAAACCAAGTCGTTTTGATTGTTGTCAGTATCATTCTTGGGTTGATTGCACTAAGTTTTCTTGATTCCTTTGAGTGATTTCTTTGGTTGAATGATCATTTCATTTTTCGACTGATTCTTCTCCTTATTTCTCCAAGCATTGATTACATTGCTTATTTTGGATCGTTTTGAAAGCTTTCTCTTGGTTTGGCAGATTACGACATTAGTTTGAGTGATTTCTTGTGTTTGCATTGATTTTTATTGAGTCATTCAATTTTTATTCCTACACAACACTTTAGCTAATGTTTTTTTTCATGTTTCATGTAATTAGTGCATCATGTACTTCTTTTCATTGAAAAAAAAAAAACAGATTTTGCATTCTTTCTTTGCACTGAAAGTGAAATATTCTTTTGCATAACTAGCATCTAATTGTCTAGGAAAGAGTTTCATTTTCGTTTGATTGTGTTAGATGCATTAGTGGATTTATTCGCATCCTTTCATTGTTTTCTTTTGTTTGAAAGATCTCTATCCTTCTCGTAACTAGCATTCATTGAACCGGAAATGATGTTCATTTGCATATAACTTGCATTTAGGAATTTTGAGATCCAAATTCGATAGGGCCTTAAAACTAAAACATAATCCAAGATCAACTTTAAAATTCACTCAATTAACCTAATGAAAAAAATTTAGTGGTCTAGGCTAGAGACGTGTTGATCCAGGTGGATATCGGTGGCCTCCCACCTATTCCATTTGGACCCGCAGCATCAATTCTTTCAGTTTTCCAGCTTCAGCACAGCTTACTATTTATAGCAGGTTTTCGGGTCCTGCACACCCGGAGCCGTTTTGGGGCATTAATAATCCAGGTGGATATTGGTGGCCACCCATCAAGTTCATTTGAACCCCCACCATCAGTTATTTTAGTTTGTAAGTTTTGGCACAACTTACTATTTTTAGCAGTTTTTCGGGTCTTAAACTTCCGGAGCCGTTTTGAGGCCCTAAACGACGTTTTTTGGGAAAACGGAGGGCAACATGGGTCCATGGACCGATGTTGCCCATTCCAAAATTGTACTCCTCGGATAGATCTTTCTAACGAGCTATTGAGCACGTCAAACGGAGATCGGATGCCAAAGTTACGCCCCCGGGAAGTTGAACCACCAATTTACCTAAACGGGACCCACAGTTTTGGCGCTTCATCTCCTACGGTTAGGGTTTTGGACATTTTGGATTCTACATTGTTTCTCAACAATAAATAGGCCCTCGAGCCTCATTGTAAGATAGTTTAGGGGGCTGGGAGCCGATACATCTCTTCTCAGGGATAAGCGCTACCAGTGCCCTAGCTCGCCGCATCTCCATCATGTCTGCATTGTAACACAGTTCAGGGGCTGGTAGCCGCCACATCTCTTCTCAGGGATACGATGCCAGTTTCCTAGCTCATCTATTTCTATTATGTCTGTAATAGGCCTGCGAGCCTCAATGTAACACAGTTTAGAGGTCTGCGTACGCTACATCTCTTCTCAGAGATACGCTACCAGCGCCCTAGCTTACTTCCATTATGTTTGTAAGCTTATTTCAGTCATTCGTTGATTAATAAATTGAAGCATTATTTCTGCTGCATCTCTGTATCTATGGTTATATCTGTATTATGTTGCGTTCCTGCATAAAATCCGGATCAGTGGTATCAGAGCGGGTCTGCTCTTTCTCTGTTTTTCTCTTCATGTCCCCAATGCGGCCAGGGTATAAGGAGTTGAACCTCGTAACCCCGACGACCCCCCATGGCGGAAGGAAAGAAAGACGAGGGAGCAGGAGATCCTGTCAAAATCTTGCTCGAGGATGCCCTCGAGAAACAGAGGAACGCGATGATGGACAATTTTTTTTTCAGATCCTTCAATGGCTGCCCAGCGGTGGCACATCTACATCCCGCACGGCTGCCAACACCCAGTTCAGCAAAATTCCCCCCCCCCCCCCATGGAGGAACTTAACGCAATGGAGACCATTGCTTCCTAAGGAGGGAGGAATGATCCAGGTGGATATCGGTGGCCTCCCACCTATTCCATTTGGACCCGCAGCATCAATTCTTTCAGTTTTTCAGCTTCAACACAACTTACTATTTATAGCAGGTTTTCGGGTCCTGCACACCCGGAGCCGTTTTGGGGCATTAATAATCCAGGTGGATATTGGTGGCCACCCATCGAGTCCATTTGAACCCCCACCATCAGTTATTTTAGTTTGTAAGTTTCGGCACAACTTACTATTTTTAGCAGTTTTTCGGGTCTTAAACTTTCGGAGCCGTTTTGAGGCCCTAAACGACGCTTTTTGGGAAAACGGAGAGCAACATGGGTCCATGGACCGATGTTGCTCGTTCAAAAATTGTACTCCTCGGATAGATCTTTCTAACGAGCTATTGAGCACGTCAAACGGAGATCGGATGCCAAAGTTACATCCCCAGGAAGTTGAACCACCAATTTACCCAAACGGGGCCCACAGTTTTGGCGCTTCATCTCCTACGGTTAGGGTTTTGGACCTTTCGGATTCTACATTGTTTCTCAACAATAAATAGGCCCTCGAGCCTCATTGCAATACAGTTCAGGGGGCTGGGAGCCGATACATCTCTTCTCAGAGATAAGCGCTACCAGTGCCCTAGCTCGCTTGTTCTGATCATGCCTATATTGTAACACAGTTCAGGGGCTGGTAGCCGCCACATCTCTTCTCAGGGATACGCTGCCAGTACCCTAGCTCATCTATTTCTATTATGTCTGTAATAGGCCTGCGAGCCTCAATGTAACACAGTTCAGAGGCCTGCGTACGCCACATCTCTTCTCAGAGATACGCTACCAGCGCCCTAGCTTGTTTCCATTATGTTTGTAAGCTTATTTCAGTCATTTGTTTATTAATAAATTGAAGCATTATTTCCATTGCATCTCTGTATCTATGGTTATATCTGTATTCTGTTGCGTTCCTGCATAAAATCCGGATCACGTGTTCTGGTGTCTTAAAACCTACTAGCTGTCGTTTGACATCTAGCTTTAGACAACGCTAGTACGGACTTGTGCTCCCCGTACCGTCGAGTATATAAAGGGATACCCCTCTAGGTTGCAATCCTTTTATCCATAGTAATTTGATTCTACCACCTTGTAACCGTGATAAACCTGTTGGGTTTGTGTTATTCTTTCCACGACTAGTCACGCGCGGGGGGGGGGGGGGGGCTAACAGGGGGGCGATATGTAATATCCCAAAATAGGGAAATTCTACAACAACGAGAATATCTTAAGATATTATAAAGTTGGAGATCCAGCAATAATTGAACACAATAATGAAATATTGTGTCAATTTACTTATGGGATCAGATTAGGAGCATATCAGCAAAACTATGTCTTCATATGTTATCTCCAAGCGGGGAAAAGCAGTGACTTGGACCATAAAAACACTATTTCCATAAAATAACAATGTAACTATGAGAAATGGGTCTTGGATCCCTTATTTCATGCAATATAAATCTCACATATATAATGGGAGCTGAAACAAATCATTCTAGCTAATTTAAACAGATCTCCCGGTTCTTATATGGCTGAAAAACACTGAAAACCCATAGCTTAACCCATACAGAAAAATACGAATCATGAAAAAAGTAATTACAAGAGGGTTTCTATAGAAATATGTGTTATACAATATATATGGAGTTTATTAAGAAAAATCACAGAGAAAAATAGAGATCCTGCCTCTTTTATACAATGTAAAGATAACTCGGCAAGGATTTCTTGGAAGCTCAAGTACAAAAAGGAATAGATTTGAATATTCAGTTGTAAAATAACATAGTCCCCTGCAAAATTACATGAACATATCTGAATAAATTACTATAGGGATTAGAGTCCCTTTTTCCTAGCTTTTTGGGGGAAGGGTTTGCCCTTGCCCAAGGAAACTAGTCAAAAGTCAAGTTATCAAACCTTGTTGCAGTTGTTCTCTAGAAAATGACGCAGTTCCTACAAGGGACTATGCTGTAAAAGTGCAGATATGCTTTGGCCCAGTGCCAAGATGTGAAAATATTCCCAGGAGCCTCCCTTGCTGATCCTCCAATGGATAGACAAGCTCTCCACTGAAAAGCAAGCCCAGAAATGGCTCAAAGAGATTCTCCTTTGTTGCACCCTCCAACACAACCCAGCTCTAAACAGAAACTGCACTGTATTTGAAGGAGGTAGCTTGGAAAAGATGCAAAAATGAGGAAATGTAGCCCAACGGACCTCTCCTTCCCTAAGGATGAGGTAGGGATTCCCGACCGGGAACACCCTTGTGCTAAACAACACTGCAACCCTACTAAGCAGCAAGAGGAAGCAAAGTCTCAACAGACCAAAGAAAATAATAATCCAAGCATGAATACAATGGATATCCTCCTCTCCATATATAGCAAGTGCTCCTCTCCACAATGGGTTCCATCCATATGTTCCACCTAGCCTATGCAATTTGTCCTCCATTAGAACTGTGTAGTCCATCATGAAGATACAATGTATCTAGACAATGCATGTGGATTTGGTCAAATATGACTGAATCAACTTGATCCAATCTTGTTCACACCTGTAGGTGCTCAATCCAGATGCTTATTCTTCCCCTTTTTACATGAGGAATGTTATTTTCTCTTCTAAAGAGGTTAATGGGCCTCCCTACCCATTTTATTCATCTACTACTAACTATAATGTTCCTTTTAGCTTGAGGCTAAAAATTGGGAACATTATAGTCCTCCCCTCCAAAATGTTGCTTGTCCTCAACCAACAACATAGAGACAGAAAAATTCCTTCCCTTTCTCCTCTTGTGACCTTCTCATCAATAGTCCCCACCACTGCTCAAGATAATCTGCAAAAAATCTGCCCTCGAATGTCTCCTCCCAAAGATGCATAACCAAATGGCTCACATCATGAAAAGGTGGAAGGTGTAAGTGGAAACCTTCTTACTATCTCATGGCCTCCTCAAGCTAGGAGTGATGATACACATGGGAAACCTCATTCCATGCTATCATCCAAATGAAATGAGCCATCCCATGTAGCTCATCAAAGAAATTCGCAACCCTGGTTTTATGCAATATGTTGGGGCTGAATGGAGAGTTTATGTTTTCCCATACTAGTAGTTTCTCCCTCCATTTATGGTACGTATGGGGGGGTTGCTGATATTGGGCTACAATTTCATGGCCTTCAAAAATTGGCCAAGCTACCCACAAGACAAGTCAACCATGAAGTGCTTCCTCCAAGAATGCAAACTCTCCCAATCGCCCCTCCTACATGAAGGAAACAGGTGTATTGTGGCAATCATGGTGTGCCCATTTTTTCTCCTGAAACATACAATATGTAAAATAGGGAGAATCATACTCCCAATGGGTATCTCCATCTCAAATTCCACCCTCCAAACAAAGCTTCCCATAAGTACAAACATATCAGCAATATATGGAAGAAAAATACTATGAAAACAAGCTTCCAAATGAGAACTGGAGAGTGAATCAAAGTTCCACACAAGAAACCAGCGCAATGCATTCCATGTCTGCCTCAAAAAAAAATTAACAAGTGCTTCACTAGCCACTTGTTTGCTACCACATTCATCTCATAAGATAGAAACATGAAGATACAATGGGGTGTCAATGGTGCACACCAAGAATCATGTGGCTCCCCCACAAACCACCAATAAGGTAGCCAAAATCAATGCTACAAGTAGCTACAAGTACATCATCATACAATATGCAAGAAGGGATAATTCCTCTTGATACATCATGCTGCTCAAAGAAGGAAAAGAAGTACAATACAAAATTTGAAACTATACCTCCTCCATCATGTACTTGAGATCTTGAGCTGAAATGGCTCAACTGGAATCTTTCCCTCACCTCTAATGAGTAGGGAAGTGGCTATGACCTCCTATATATAACCATCCGGGCTATGCATCTCTCCATATTCTGAAATATGTCATGTTGGATGCCCTCCCAAGTGAACTCCTCTGCCAAAGAAAGATATGAATCATAATACATGGAGAGGAAGTCCTCATGTGCTGTATGAAGAAGCTCCTCCTTGAGCTTAGAAGCTTCAGTCAAGAAGGCTCTACCATAAGAATAGATGACCATATCATCCACCATATACTCATCATCTCTATCTGAGTCATCAAGTATCATACATGCACCTAGATCCTTGGAGTACTCTACCAAGAGTTGAGACCTCCAATATGGATCAATCCTCCCAAGAGACAGCGCTAGTGATCTGGCATGTGAAGCTCTCCTCATGCTGCTGCCTGCTACTTTGACATCCCCCATGCCAAATTCTTCCTCCAAACTCTTCACCTCTCCAAAATCCAAGAGTGGTGAACCCAAAGACAAGATTTCTCTCATCAACTGTAGATATGGTGGCCTCCCAGGTGGAATGCCTCCATGCAGTGAGACATCAAAATCTGAAGTGGATTGTGTATATGAGTGGACTGAGTTGTCGCTCTCTTCACTGCGTAGTGCAGTCCTCTCCTTATGTGTAGAAACCTCTTGAAATAGATAAGGGTGACTGTTTGTCATCCCTTGATGGTGATCCTTGTCCTCTTCTTCCATGTATGATAATGGCTCATCCTCAATGAGAGACCCTTGAGCTCGGTCATCCCTTGAAGGAGAAGACTCCACGTCTTCACAAATAGAAGAGGGCTCTTCAAGAAATGGGGATATTTCCCTTGGAAAAATATCATGCATGTTTTTATCCCCTTTAAAAATATGGAGTGGATTTGGTTCAATAGGTCTCTCCAACTCATGCAAAGTGTTTGAGTTTTTCTTTTTAACAAATGATGGTTCACAATGTCCTTTATCAAATCTCCTCACCAATTCTTTAGTGAACTCAACATAAGTTTTTACATTTGCGTGAAAAAATGAAGTAGAATCATTAAACCACCAATCATGGGCCATACCTTTGAGGTGCAGCGCTGCTACTCTAATTGCATCCTTCTCTGAAACTTGGTGTAGCTGAAAATAGGAATCTAGCTCTTCAACCCAAGCTTTTGTTGTGCACTCTGCTGATCCATCAAAGTGAGATAGGAAGATTCTACCTCCCTTACTTCTCTTTTGGTTGCTAGATATTTTCTCCTTGAGTTTGCGAAACCCTTTGAAGTCTAAGTGTTCTTTCAATCTCCATGATTGAGATTCATACTCCTGAAGGTAGTCACTCAAGGTCTCCCCCGTCGGTGCACCTTCCTCCTCCCGACCGTGAACACCCTTGTGATAAACAGCACTGCAACCCTGGTAAACAGCAAGAGGAAGTAGAGTCTCAACAGACCAAAAAAAATAATAATCCAAGCATGAATACAATGGCTTTCCTCCTCTCCATATATAGCAATTGCTCCTCTCAACAATGGGTCCCATCCATATGTGCCATCTAGCCTATGCAAGTTTTCCTCCATTAGAACTACGCAGTCCATCATGAAGATACAATGTATCTAGACAGTGCATGTGTACTTGGTCAAATATGACCATACCAACTTGATCCAATCCTATTCACACATGTAGGTGCTCAATCCAGCTGCTTATTCTTCCCCTTTTTACATGAGAAATGCTATTTTCTCTTCTAAAGAGGTTAATGGGCCTCCCTACCCATTTTATTCATCTACTGCTAACTATAATGTTCCTTTTAGCTTGAGGCTAAAATTTGGGAACATTACATGATAGCCCCCCCCGTCGGGGTCCGGGTCAACGCCCCTGAAAAAAATTTTGGTCCTTATTTTTCAGGTGGGCGGACCTGCCCATGGTTTTGGGGCATGATGGTTTTCGGCCCTTGGTATTTTTTAGGTACGGTCAATGGAACTATGGTTATGTTCTAATCCAGGGTTAATGGATTGGGGTTTATGTATGCTTTGACATGTATATATATGTGTTGTAACAGTAAAAGGAATATAATGAAAAATCAAGTTGGTCATCCCAATTTGGGATCGAGGGGAAAATCTCTGTGTATATCTATTTTATGTTTTATGCTCTCGCTATTTTTTATTTTCTATTTTTAAGATTTGTTTGTTGCTAATTTCTGTACTGGGTTAAAACCTACAACGCCGAACACAAAATTCGGGGAGATTACCTGCACGTACGTTAATTCCTTGGTCATTTATCTTTAATTTGATCACCAAGGTGTATATGGAAGTTCATGGAAACTTGGTGTACCCTCTTCCTTAGAATTCCAGAGTAGTCATTTTGATCTTTTCATGACTCTTTAAAAAGAGAAGAGATCATCGAGCACTTGTCCTTTCACGCTCATTTAAAATTGAAAGTGACTCGAGTCATATTTTTCCTATTTCTTGACTCTTAAAATATGAAAAAATAAAATATGGTTTCAGTGTCATAAAATTAGTTACCTATGATCACATGCCCATTTAAAATTTTATTACTTGGCCTGTTTTTGTTTTCCTTAGTTTTGATCTTGGAGCCCTCGATTGGTTATCTTTTTCTTAGATGTTTTGAAATACAGTCACAATGGCAGAACTACCAGTTTCATCATCCTCACTTCCTCCTAGTGGTAGTTCTTTCCTGGACATTTCTTTTGAAACACCTCAGTCCACTAAGTCTGGCGAGCTTGCGCAACCTATTTTACCATTTGTCTTGCCCCTTGCTATTTGATCTCCTCCTGAAGGGCGAGTAAAATTCAATTGGCCTCTTTCTGGTGTTTGGTTTGGTTTTGGGGAAGAAGGAGATTTTCCTCCTCTTACGTCGGGTTCACCATTTTTTACTGCTGCTGTGCCTCCTAGTCCCTATAGTCTTTTTGAAGATCTTACGGTGGAGTCATATATGGATTCGTCTAGTCTTGTTGGTAGTGAAGGAATGCTTGTTTCTATAGGAGAATATTAGCTTTTTCCGGAAGATGTCCCTCATGTTTCTACTCAGTCCTCTCCACCATCAGTGTCACTTCCACCTGGAGGTTTGTCTCAGTCTTTTCACAATTTTGCATCTTTTTGCTTTTGTTAGATTATGTCTGGTGTTTCTTCCATCGCACAATCCAGTACATTAACTCCTCCTCAAAGTTCAGTCCTCCCTTCATTGGGACTGTCACCTTTCACACCTAGATCATCGATTATTGTTACATATGTTTCAGTCCAACCAACTGTCTATGTGGCTTCAACCACACCAACTGTTACCACTAAGTCGTCAGGATATTTTCACACTCACAGGTCTATTTTTCTCAATCCAATGTGGCCTATTAATATCGGTCCTAGTAGATCACAATCTACTGCCGTGAAGGCCCCACCTACTTCTAGTGTTGTTTCCACTACTCCTGTGATTCCTGGCAGCCTTAATTTTGAAGAGTATCTATTGGCTGTTCAACAGCAGAGCTCTCAAGGTTCTAAACCCCTCCAATCTCTTGGTAATCCTTGATTCCATCACTACGATGATGTTGGTAATCTCGTATATATATATATATATATATATATATATATATATATATATATATATATATATATATATCCAAACTATTATGATGTGTATGGTATTCCAGTCTATTTTCCACCTATTGATCCACATCAGGATGTTTATGATCCTTATCATACTGTTACTCATTTGGGACCTAACCTGCCTGTGCAACCCTCTGGATTGCAAGGAAAACCCTCATCGCGACAACATTTAGCTCAACAGGGCCCTACCTCTGGCCCACAGGGACAACCATACGGTTCACAAGGCCAACCTTCACAAGGTCAACCTTTGGTCCAACATGGACAACCCTCCAGTCTGTTTGGTCAACCTCAGAATCCACTAGGACTATCTTAGGCTCCTTGGGGGAAAATCTACCCACCACAGGGACAACCTATTACACCAAAACCGCAGTCACATGCTCAATATGGCCAAAATGTTGTGCAACCAGGACAATCCTACGGTCCTCCTTCGGGTCAACCTAGTTATCAAGGACAACCTGGTCCATTGCAACCATTGGGCCAACCTTTCCTACAAGGCCAACCCGGTGGCCCTCAGTACTTGGTTCAACCAGCTCAGCAACCGATTCAACCTTCTCCTCAGCTAGCTCCATTGTTTCAGCAACCAATTCTACCCCTTTATAGTCAGCCAGGTTTACCCGCTCAGCAGCCTGCTCAACCTGCTCAGTCGGGTCTGCTTTCTCAACCGTAAGGTGCATATTATCCTCAAGGTTCATATCCACCGATGTATACTAGGCCTCAGGTTTTACCCTCAAAATAAACCTGTATATCATCAACCTCAAAGCCATGCTTAAATTCCACAACGGACTCCATACGGTGCTCAACAGGGACCTTAGTGGTCTACTCTAACTTAATATCCTGGTCCTCAACCACAGTATCAATTGAATTATCCTGCTTCTAACCCCTATGGTTAGAATCCTTCGAGACATAATGCATGGGGATAGAATCCCCCTCAGACTGGGTGGAATGTAAACACAGGTCCTTATTGAAGACCTTGGATGACTTTTAACATCAAATTACCATTTCTTGCTACGTTGGAATTACCTGATGTGTTAAAGTTAATGAACGATCCCATTCTCCATAACTCGTATTGGCCTCTAGTTCCAACCAATATTCCTGATGATTGTCCCAAATTTGAGGGCAAATCTGGTGAAGAGCCCCAAGCGCATGTTATGACTTACCACTTGTGGTGTTCCTCTAACTCTTAGGTTGACGATTCTATTCGACTCTATCTTTTCCAGCGAACTCTTACTGGTGCCACTGCAAAGTTTTACATTGAGCTATCTCATGGCGTCTTCCAAGACTTCAATTATTTAGCCATGGAATTGGTTACACATTTTCAGTTACCAGTCTATTATGAGACTAGGACACACCTCCTCACTTCATTGAAACAGGACCGAGCTACTCATATCTTTGATCATATTCATGAGTGGAGGTGTTGTCGTCGCACGATCAAATTTGAAATTCTTGATCAACTTCTGACTCATTGGTTCACCACCTCCTTTGTCAATCATATTTCCAAAGACATAGCTATGGGGGCATGTGTAACCGAGGAATAAGCCATTTCTTATGCCCAGTACCTTGATCTTGTGTACTCTCAGTCCCGCGTATTGTATGATATATTGCTTGATGTTCCCCGACCTCGAACTTCTAAACCATCAACGACTCCATCCGTCGATGGTATTATTGGTTCTGTGTCTTAGACTTCTCAAAAGTCTTCTTCATCAAACTCTACGAAGCCAAAGTTCGCTTCTTCCAATAATGTTGTTTCTCAGTCCACTTCAAATTTTGGTAAACCCAAAGAATTTAATTTTGTTCAGGCCAATCCTACAGATATTGTCTCTAAAGGTAAAAATAAGCATAAAAGTAAGGCCAAAGTCGATACCCCAAAATAGGATTCTCAGAAACCTCATACTGGCGATGGCTCTGAATGCAAACCGAACTACCCTTGTTTAATTTGTGATGATGAGCACTTCACCAAGGAATGTCCTCGATGATCCAAAGTGAGTCACTTGTTCAGAGGCACCTAGGGAACTATGGATATTCTTAAAGAACCCTTCCCATCCCAGCAGACTCATATGGTAGAACAACCTCAGTTCTCTACCCCATTTGGCTCTCAGGTGTTCATGATGAACAGTTCTGACATTGTTTCTATTTATACTCAATTGAAAGATCATACTGGATCCCGTTAGGCTACAGGGAAGGAGATCATTGATGGTCCTCCTCCTCTGCCTGTTGCTGGCCCTCTTGAAATTGAAAGGCCCAATGCTAAATCCATTGTGCAACCACCTTCCAAAGATGTACTTCACAAGTCTTCTTATAATCCCAACGCCAGTGCCACTCACCATTACAATATTGTTGAGGATTTGGATCAGGCGCCATCCGTGATGTCCACGTTAGAAGTAATTTAGAGTTGCCCGTCTCAAAGAAGAGCTTTGTTATCTGCGATCAGCGGGATTGATCCTGCCAATACTAGCCTTCTTGCTTTCGATTTAGAGGATTTCATTCCACGACTTTCGCATCAGATTGCACTCATTATTCAAGTTGTTATTAATGGTCTCTATATCCATCGAGAAATTGTGGATGAAGGTGCATGAACTTGTGTCATGTCATCTTTGTGTTGGAAAGTTATAGGTTCTCCAGCCCTGAATTCATCACCAAATTCCCTTGAGGCATTTGATGGAAGAGAATCAAAACCTTTAGGTGTTCTCGCTAGTTTACCGATTACTTTGAAAGGGAAGACCATCAATGTCGAGGTCAAAGTCGTTGATGCTAAACTCAGTTATAATCTTCTCCTTGGTCGTAGTAGGACTCATTCCATGTTATTTGTTCCGTCCATTCTCTTTCATGTTCTGAAATTTCCACACGAAGGAAAGATTGTTACTGTTGACCAATTGTCATTCTTCACCTCTTCTTCCGAGAACAACATTCTGTATGTGGATAATATTCCTACTCCTTACGAGAGTGTAGGGCCAGGTATTTTTAAAGATCCTACCCTCATGGGTATTTTTCCTCTTCCTCCACCATATACTGTTCAGATCCATATGATCTCTCGGTCTGATGACACATGGATTATTCCTTCGCCTGAATAGATCGATTCATTCAAATATTAGATGCCTTTGAGTTTGATTGAGATTGATTATTGTGAACTCATCGCGGCTTCAGAAGCTTTATCCTCTGATCATACTCTTTCGAGCATGTCTCTTGACATTTATTCTCAATCCCCTTGGCTTGGCGATTCTAATTCGCTATATCCTTTAAAAGAAGTGTTTCCCTCCAACGAAGCCATCGTGGAAACCATGTCTCTTGAGGATCTGTCGTGGGATGATGGTCATCATCGCTCCTCTTTCATGCCTGGCCTTGGGGCTATGTCTACATGTCTCGAGAATTTTTCATCTCAGGTTCCTTCTCGTCCACTTTAATTGCATGTTCTAATGGATGACGATTTTATAGAAGGCAACCTGAGCAATATTACATAGATGATGCCTATTGACATTTCCGTTAAACTGGGAATTGTCGAGAACATCCATATCGGGGTCACTTGTTCTTTCGATGAAGTAGAGTTTACACTAGCCTTTTCCACGAATTTCGTGATGTCTTTGAATGGTCATACGAAGAAATGCCTAGCATCGACCCTAGTATAGTGGTGCATGAAATAATTAATTACCCTAGCTCGAAGCCTGTTCGCCAGTGTCTTTGTCCAGTGCATCCTAGAAAAGCCGCTGCCATTAAAGGTGAAGTTGAAAAACATCTCAGAGCCAGTTTCATTTATCTGATTCCTTTGACAAAATGGGTGTCTAATATTATTCCTGTCAATAATAAACAAGTAAATATATGCATCTACATTGATTATTGTGATATTAATCGAGCTTGTCCTAAGGATAATTATCCCACTCCCTTGATCAATCAAATCATTGATGATTGTGCCAGGAGTGAGATTTTTTCCCTCATGGACGATTTTTCTGGTTATAGTTAAATTAAGACTGCCTTTATCTATCCTTGGGGTACTTTCGCATATAAAAATATACCTTTTGGCTTAAAGAATGTGGGACTACATTTTAGCGAGCGATGTCGCATGCTTTTCATGATATTCGTGACATCATTGAACCTTATTTGGATGATCTTCCCGCTCATTCATCTAAGCGTATGGAACATCCTAACCATCTTCGTCAGATTTTCTTCGTTGTCGATGCTACAATATTTGGCTTAATATGCACAAGTGCGTCTTATGCATTGATTCTGATAGAATCTTAGGGTTAATCGTGTCCAAATATGGAATTCACGTCAATCTGCTCAAGGTGGAGGCTATTATTAATCTCCCATCTCCCTCCTCATTAAATCAGTTGCAGAGTTTTCAAGGTAAGGCTAATTTTCTACACCATTTTATACCTAACTATGTAGAAGTGGCTAGAGGATACACATGACTATTAAAGCAGGGCATCCCATTCTATTGGGATGATATTGCTCAGAAGTCATTTGAGGCCCTGAAGACGTTGCTTGTCAACGCTCCTCTATTGCGTCCTCCTAACTATCATTGTGATTTTTCCCTTTATTTAGTCACCGCTTTTAGTACGATTTCCATGGTTCTGGTACAAGACAATGATGACAGTAATGAGCATGTTATTTATTACTTGTCTCGTAACCTTCTCGATCCTGAAACCCACTATGCACATGTCAAGAAGTTAGCGTTAGTTGCAGTTAAAGAAGTTCAACTTTTTTGTTATTATATTCTTTTGTGTACGACGACTATGATTTCTGATTGCAACCCCATGACCTATATTTTGTCTCGAAAATTTTTGGGGGGTAAATACTCGAAGTGGATTATCATCCTCCAAGAGTTCGATTTTGAATTTACTACTGCCAAGTCGAAGAAATCACTCGTCTTTGTTGATTTGATCTGTTCTCTCCCTTCAGACTCTCCTCCGTCTCGTTCTGAGGAATATATTCCAGATGATACACTTTTCTTGATTAGCACCCTCAATCCATGGTAGGGTGATATCATCATTATCTCTAGACTTCTACTTTCAGATCTGAGTCGACAAAGGATTCCCACCGACACATCTATCATCAGTCGCAACCTTATCCTATAGTCGAATATACACTCTATCGTGTCGACGTGGATTCAATTATTTGTTGATGTATGACTCTGAAGAAAGCTGAGAAAGCCCTCAATGACTGTCACAGTGGCGCTTGTGGAAGTCACATGTCTGTTTATGCCACTGCATAAAATATTCTTCATGCTGGTTATTTTTGGCCTGCGATATTCAAAGACTGCATTGTCGCGGTTCGTAAATGTCATGATTTCCATATTTATCAATGCAAGATGTGTGCGCTGCCTACACCTCTTCATCATGTCATTATCATTGATCCCTTTTTGAAAAGGGGCATCGATTTTATGACGTGTAACCCTCACTCGGTTGGGGGGCATGCTTATATTATCGTAGCCGTGGACTACTTCAGGAAATGGGCTGAAGCAATGCCTACACTTGTCGCTGACGATAAGAAAACTACTCAATTCATATTCAATCACATCATTGCTAGGTTCAGTTTCCCTCAGGCCATTTTTATTAATCATGGTTCCCATTTTCGACATTACATGGTGGCAGACTTGAATTTTAAGTTGGGTCTGCGTCACGACATCTCAACGCCATACTATCCTCAAGCCAATGGCCAGGTTGAAGTCGTTAACAAAGTTCTTGTTACCATGCTTCAGCGTACGATTGGGATCCAAAAATCCAATTTGCATCTCATGTTATTTTGATCTCTTTGGGCATACTGAACCTCAGTTAAGAATGCAACCGGATTTACTCCATTTCAGTTGGTTTATGGTCTGGAAGCTACACTCCCAATTGAGTGCGAAATACCGTCACTCAAGTTGGTTGTTGAATTACTGTCGAACACTTCACCAGAAGAAGAGCATATCCTTTACTTAGAAAGGCTATATGAAACTCGTCGCTTTTCTGCTCTCATTATCGAAGCACAGAAGAAGCGGGTCAAAGCTCATTTTGACCAATCGGTTTCCCCTCGTTTCTTTGTCAAAGGAGATCTCGTCCTCCTATATGAAAAATCTCATGATAAGCTGGGAGCAGGTAAATTTCAACCCATGTGGCATGGGCACTACATTATTAAATGTGTGTTGGAGAATGGGGCCGATGAGCTTAATGATTACAAAGGTCGTCTATAGAACAACCTAGAAATGGGTTGTATCTCAAAAAATATTATGCATGAGTGATTCATGCATGATTTATCTACATAGGTGTTTTTTCATTTTTGTACATGTTTTGATTTGGTGTGCTTTGCGAGCATTTTTCTTCTTATTGGGTCTTGCTTGTTTGTGCAGATGTCTATTACCCCTTATGTCAGTTTCATGGATCGTGCTTCCCGCAGTACCAGGATTTTATCTTCAGTAGCTTGGGTAATCTATGATCCTATTGGTGAGTTGATAGAACTGCAAGGTATTTGTCTAGGATGAACCACAAAAAATGTCATTTAATATAGTGTTGTCCTTGAAATATTAACCGAGGAAATTAATCTCGACATACGTGCATTGCTTGTAAATCTAGATTCACAGCTTGTTGTTCTGCAACTCAATGGTCATTATTCGGTTAGAAACCCATACATTTTGAGATTGTATTTACATATTCATTTTTTGGAAAGACATTATGATTTAATTACATATCAACATATTCCTAGATGAATGAATGCATTAACTGATACAATGGCTAGCATTGTATTAGACAAACATTTTCATAATTTGTAAAATCATCATCATGTGAAAATATTCATGTAGGAATATATATATATATATATATATATATATATATATATATATATATATATATATATATATATATATATCATATCGCGTGTTATGCATTAGTGTGCATAATACATTCAAAAAATATGTGTGTTTCTGTTACATCCTAAGACACCATGTCTCTCAAAATATGCAGATATAAAGCCTAGGTGTCTAATCGGCGTGATGCTCATGATAGCATGTCATTGATCATAAAAGTCACCTCAGTAGGCGGTGAATGTGGCTTGGCACCCCTACGGTATGTCTCTGGTAGGCACAAGGAACATCGTCAAATCGTGCATAGTTCGGGACTCCATGTGTGATCCCTTCTAGGTTGTGCACGATTTCCTCCTCCTCACCTTCCTCACCATGAGGGTCGAAATCATGAGGGATTCACCTTGCTATCAAAGACAGGCCTGCGGGTCTCTCTGGGCCAACATCTACAAATGCATGGATTTAATGTCAGAACATACATAGTCAAAAAAAAAATCATAACACTCATGAAAATTAAAAATGAGTCTTACCCAAATATTCATCCCAATCCTCTCCCTCTGGGAGTGGAAGGTCCGGATCACCAGTAAAATATGTACTAGAGTAGGGCTAGTCCTCCACGATGATCAACTGTCAGTGGAGCTAATCAAAAAATTCTAGTCCCTAGGACATCTGTTGACTGCCCCCTACCCTTGGCATCTGGGCTACCCATCTGGCCATCCGTGGTTCTCTTGCTAGTGGTGTTAGGACTATGACCTCCTGATGCTAAAAATTTGGTAGTCGTTCCAGGAAGAACAATACCAGGATAGACCCATAACCGAATTGCTTCAACTTCGCCTTCTTGCATTTTTTTAGCTAGTATTTCATTTTTATTTTCACGGCCTCTGCCCAGTTGTAGATGTTCAGTGTCAAGTAGTTTACAACAAAGAGCAATTGTGTCTTTTTTGCTTCATGAAGTGCTTGCAATCCCGCAGTTCGTGTGATGGTATGTAGCATTAATTTTAGTGCTAAGTATGGGATAGTCTGGATATCGATTTTCCCACTTCCTGATCCCTTTCGTGCCCCTGGAAATACCCTGTCAATAACCATGGACATGTTCTCCATGCAAGTTCGAGTGCCGGTTAGGATCAGTGTTGCTCCCCTCCAGGATAATCCTGTGATAAAGTAGATGTTAGAAACATCAATCTCAAGTTCCTGATCTCGAAGGATGAACTTTTCCTGATCTTCATCCCATATGTTGATCAAATACTGTAGCAGCTCCAATTGAGCACAGAGACACAGTGTTAGGAAGAACTTCTTCATTCCACAGTCTCTGAGAGCTTCCATGCATCTATCATTGGCCATGGCAAGCTCGTCCTCTTCAATATGTTCCCATTCTTTCCATTCGATCACCATTTTTGCCACTTTCTACCTGCAAACACATTCATATGATAAGTATTAGCCTTTTTTGAAGCTTGGATTTGTAAACAATTGTGTCTTTAATTTTCATTTTTGCATAAGAATGGTCCGAAACAGTCGTGCCAATGTGCGTGCCCTAGTGTAGAAAATTGGGCAGTTGGCGTGACTCCGTGTCTGAAGCCCGCACTAGCCGCCGTGCCCTAATATTCACATTTACTTCCCTTGAAATAAAAATTGGAAGTTGCAAGTAGTAAAAGATAACTTGAAATGAAGGGAGAGATCTCAGCGCTTACCTGAAACTGACATATTCGAGATTGGTCTGCTAGATTTACCGCTATCGTGGCCGCAAAATCACACTGTAAAGTGGGTAACTATTTCTCCACAAGAGGTAAAAAGTAAAAAGTAATTATTTTTACCATTTTTGGCATTTTATAGCTTTTTAGAACCCTAATTAGGTTTTAAGACATGTTTTTTGATTATTTTATTATATTATTTTTGAGAAATGGGTTTTACACGTGTCTCTTGTGCAGCAACAGGTTTTCAGGACATGGTGGTGGAGTAACAAGTTAAATTTTATACTTTTTCGGACTCGGTAAAAACACGAAAAATTCACTACTGGAGTCATCTTTTAGCTCTTTTCTAACTCTCTAAAATTGAAAATATTGTCAAGACTCTTGTCATTTTGAACTTTTTAAATGGCTATGAAACAATATCTACCGAGTATACGTTTACCCCTTTTTCCGGCTAGGATAGATTATTTACGAAAAAGGAATACCTTGGCCTATTGCGACTAAGAGGTTCTTTCAGATATTGTTTTCTACCTTTTCGAATCTAAGAGACTATTTATGAAAAGGTCCATGATGGAGTTTTCTTTTTTTCCTTCTTTTCAAAATCTCTAAACATCAAAAGATGCCAAGTTCTCCTTTTGTCAGACTCATTAAACCCTGATGACATCGGATTTCATTGCCATGACATTACTCGAGTTCCTCCTTCCTAGGGCTCGTAAAATGTACTAGGTTGGATTTTTCCAAAGGAAAAACTTACAACAAAAGCATATGCTATCCCCTTGAAGCTTGTTTTAAAAAACAATTGGGGTACTAGCTAGAAATGGTGGGGGGAAAATGGAACCAAGCTTTAGTTATGTTGGCACTATGTCGCTCTTGAACATGGCACTTGTCTACATCTGTGTCAGGCTGATGACATCTCATTTCGTCACTTTTTCCTCCATGGGTTTCGGTAATATCTTTTGACCTCTCATATTCTCTTTGCCACATCTCCATGACCTTAGATCCCTTGATACAAAATACTGGCAAATCCAGTGTCGTGCTATTGATATGTTCAAGAGAAGTTTTCCTCTGCAGTTTTTAACCTTCCTGTGATTCTATGTTGGTCCTGATTCACTATCATCATGTTACTCTGTCTCCCGTTGATGATGTGGGAAACTAATGCCAAGATACTGGGTTAAACAAATCCTAGCATATAAAAACTCGTGCTACCTTCAAATTTAAAATTCTTCATTAGAACCACAAATATGTTTAGCTCAAAAATACACATGAAGGAAAGAGAGCCTGATAAATAAAATAATGATATAAAAACATAAAAACTCTTCGGCTAGATATTACAATGGGCGGCCTCTTGGCTCTCGACCCTTCAAACCATTTTTATTACTCTCTGTATTCCTCACTTCCTCACTTCCTCGCTTCTCTCTATCCCCTCTACACACTCTCACAAGTTACATATTTATACATAAATATGAATTTATTCCACTCCATAATTTCCTCCACACAAATCTCAACTTAAAATCTAATTTAGATTTATCTTTTTTTGGACTCAAGTAAGTCCCGTTTATGAGATTCCTAATCCCTAGATTATCTACCTAATTCAACTCCACTCATATCCTTAATTATTTAAGGAATATTTACAATAATCCTCACATTTATAGTTTCTCTCCTAATTTATTAAAAATGAGAAAATTAATTAATAAAATAACTAAAATATCTCACCCCCCTAATTACATATTTGAAAAATGAAAATTTAGCTTTGATGCTGCTGCATCAGACTCCCCATGTAGACAAGTTTTCATAGACTCCTGTCTATGAGGTTTGTCACTTTTCTGTAACAATGCAACAGCCACAAGTTCTGATGACTTACTCCCTCTAGGATTCCAAACTCTATTCTGTCGCTAGTCCTTCAAGGCGTCAACTCGATTTGATAACTCATCACCCACTCTGTCGATCAGATTCCATCGGCCTTTCCAAAAATTGCTTCTGCCACTTCCTCAGAGTAATTCCTCTTTGTCGAATTCTTTCATCTCCAACTGAGCTGAACTCTTAACTTCCTGCAATGGAGAATAATCAAGAAATATTTCTTGATTACAACTATAGTCCTTGATTGCTTTTATAGCAACAACTCTCTCGTCCGGTGTTGTACCTGCATTCATCAAAAAATTGTTAGTTTTAAAAAAATAAGACCTTTCGGTCTCTTTTGATGCTTTAGGCATCAATCTCCCATCATCGAATTTTTGGACTTCAATAGATTCTATTTCGAATTGCTGGCTCCTTCCATCTTCATCCTCCTGGATCAATATTTTTGTCTCCTTTTTGTCTCTATGGACACAACTCCCTTGCTGTACCTAATGCTCAACTTCTCTGACTTCGACATCATATCTGTTAATGTCACTTTTTGTACATACACTTACATCATTTTCTGAAAATTTATAACATTCATTCAACTCTATAAAAATTTCATCTCTATCATGTATAGTAACTGTAATTTCTTCTGGATCAGGTTCTGCAAGTTTTACTTCTCCATTAGGTTCCTTAAGCCATCGTTCCAAGAACTTGATTTCCCTATGAAATCTTTTCATCACTTCATCACAACCTTCATTCCCATCTTCATCCTTCTTCTGGAAATATTCCTAATTTTTCCTGGTTTCTATTCCATCACATTGTAAAATTTTGTCAGCAAATTGATTAAACAAATACATTTGTTTACCTCCTTGGAATATCTCCTCGGCATTTCTACAATGCTCCTGCTCCATAATAGTTTCAACTTGTGGTCTCACACGAAACAAGACTTTATTTATGATTTCTTCCTGCTGCAACAAATCAATACCTTTTTCTTCTAAAAGGCATTTTCCATCACACTTCTCCTTAAGAGTTTCATTCATATCCATGACAGTTCCATTAGACTGCTCAGCCTCTTTTACACATCCTGCAAACATACATAAACTGTGAGATTTAAAAAGGTAAGGCTTCATAGCCTCTTCTTCTTCTCTTTCCAACACATCTTCAGCTTCTTTTGAACTATCCCAATAGTTCATGATATTTTCCTCATTGATCTCTTCACCTAGGATTTCACCTTGTTCTAGGCCACAAATGGAAACATCCATTTTTAACTCAGCTTCTCTGAGTTCTTCACACCTCAACATCTGCTCGAGCTTCCTCAGCTCTTCCATCAATTGTATGTTTACCTTCTTTTCCCTCTTTGTGTGTAGCCTTTGCTACTTTACCTTCTTCCTCATGGTCCAACCATGTGTCTGGTCTTTCACATTTCTCTGCAAAAATTTCATTAACAATTCAAGGTGAACTATTATCTCAGCCTTCTCTCTCTCGTACTCTTCATCCATCAACTGCTCACATATGCCACTTAACCCTAGCATTTTCATTCTTTTTCCTTCTGATGTGGTCTTCATCAGATATTCGGAAATGAATGACACCAGTCATCTTCTCTTCCTTTGTGAACTTCATATGTTCATGTTTGGATTTCATTCAATCCACCTTTCAGCAATCCTTCACACTTTTCGTTCATCAAAAATGTAAGTTCTCCTCCTGCACTTGTCTTCTGTTGGTTCTCTATCTTGGAACCAATATCTGGCAACCCTCTTTCCTCACTTTGCTACAAACAACAATTTCAGTAATTCATGTGTTACAATGACCAAATCTTTGGGTGTCGGGCTTTGCCGATCATGCACCCCATTACATTCAGACTTTTTACTTAGCTTACGACTCTTTGACTTCAGACTTACACCCATTTTTAGCTTGGATAAAAATACTCAATCTTAACTCAAACTATCCAAACTTTCATTTGAATCTAACATCTGTTTTGACTTCAAGCTTTGCCCCAATAATAATGATAGTGGATATTTTGACTCAATTCAAGTTATACAATTCTCCAACAAACATACACCCCTAATAAATTTTTAGGATGTAAAATATCCACTCTCTTTCATACTTCATTCTTATGAAAAATAATTAGTTTTCCCTTATCATGTCACATGATACTGAAGTATTTAGTCGAAATGCAATTCAGGTTTTTCAAGATTTATTTGAAGGCGAAAATAAATAAACCATTCAATCTTCAATGTTCAAAAATACCTTTCTGAATTATCATACCTCATGCTCGTGTTAAGGTTATTAATAAACCTTCTCTTTGCAATTTCAATTCTTTGGTTTCCATTCTTTTGTGTCGTCTTTTTCATTGTAAACATTCGCACGTCCTTCATTCAACTTGCTCATCATCTTAATGCAACCAGTTTCCCTGTACTTTCATGCACCATACAACTCCACATTATAAATTGAAATTCACATCTCCTCACCTATGTACAGAGAAAAAGCTATTCATATTTCAACATCTGTGATGAATAATATACAATTCATTCATTCTACCCATCCCAAATAACACCTCCTATGCTGCCACATGATGGTAAAATAAAGATTCTACAACATCAAGAAATTGTGTTTTCAACCTTAAACACAAATCAAAGGAATTCTCCCATTCCAATTACAAACTTTGGTTCAAAATGACATGGCCAGAATTATGAAGAACCCACAATATGCATAATAAACCCTCTCATAAAATGCATGTTTCTCTTTAGATCACCCAGGATTAGCACATTTTCCATTCATTTTCCATTCATTTATACCTCCGCATTTACAACATTTTCACTTTTTTCATAACATTTACAAAAGATCAACTTCTTGAGTATGGCACGGAAATGTAATCATCCATATTTTAAAATACTTCTACTCAATGAATATTGATTCATTCAATGAGCACTTACCTTGAATCTTCTTGTGGTTGAAATGATCCAACCCTTCTCTCATGTATTCTTTTGGGAATGCATTCAAGCCTCTATAGACTTACTTTGAACGTGCAAGTTCCATTTTCTCCTGAGAAAATAAATCTCTTCCCGAAAATCTTCTACATAAATATTTCCCACCAAACAAATGTTAGAAACCTTCAAAGTACGCACAATCTCCCCTCTTAGCTTAAGCCAAATTTCCTCATCTAAATCTCTCAAGTTTTTCTTCAATTTTGAAAAAAATCTTCTCAAAAAAGAAATTGAAGTTGACCTTAACATAATGTACTAGACTCCTTTTACTTCATGATATACAGACCTTGACTTCAACTTTGACACTAGTACATTAATTATCCCACTTCTTATACCATACAATCCACTTCTTACAAAAAAAACCCAAAATAATATAAACTCCATTTCACACTTTATAAATCCTTCTTCTCACAACCCTCCTACTTAAAAATATAAAATTAAACTATGAAGTTATGCATTCTCAAAACCCACACATGGTTTTATGAAACCATATATTACCCACTCGAAACCGTGTGCAACAACTCACCATTTTTCCCCACCATACTTTACAACATCAATTTACTTTCACCTTTACCTCTATTATTTACTTTCACCTCATTCAATAGTCACTTATGAGTTTAACCATGTAAATTTTATGTGAAATTAAATTAATGGCTTCTTGTGAGTTTAAATGAATAGCTTCTTGTAAAATGAATTTGAATAAGAAACTCACGTAAAATATATTCCAGGAAACTAACCATAACCTTTTACCAAAATACCATTTCACCCAAACTTTTCAATCTCCTCGCTTGTTTCCATGACCACTTACCCTTTGGCTGATGCAATTCTTCGTGAAATTAATCTAGAAATAAATATTCCATGCTTTAAATAACTAGAGACTTAACTCTGATTCGATTCCTTCTTCTCTTGAAAATAGAATGCTTTCATAATCCATATATTAATAAAATTTCACCAAAAATCCATCACACTATTACCATATTACCATAAAAACTCACGCACCACTCTCATTTACTTATGAAGTTAAATTCACACAAGTATATGAGTATTTTACCAAAAAAATTGATATGCACCTACCCAGAGTTAAATGGAAATACACCCAGTAATTAATACATAACTATATGAGTATTTTACTTAAATGTTTTCACGTATGGAAACATACCACAATTTTGATATGCACCCACCGCACATTATCCAACACATAGAATTAAATTGATATGTGCCCTTTAATCAATCACCAACACTGATTGCATAGCGTGAAAAACTCACAGCACTCCATCTCTTCTAGGCTACGCTGCTTCCACCACACAACTTCAACACGTTAGTTTTTGACTTCTCCAAATCGGTTCCTACTCTGTTCAAAATTCTCTGAATATACAACAATGTTCTCCTTCCATATGCTGGATTGAACCTTTACTTCAGACTCGTTTCTCATCTCTGATTTAATGCAGATATGCAGGTAGGGTCAGCTCCACACTGTTTCTTGACGAGTTCCACTCTTCAGATATGTTTCACGGCTAAGATTTCATGTCGCCATGGTTTCAGAATAATTTCTGCAACACGCCCTTGACGTTGCTTTCTTGATCACGCAGTCTCCACACTCTTTCAATTTGGCTATTACAACAGCATTCTTATACTTTACATATAACTCAATGCATTCATACAACTTGGGAATTAATCATAATTTAATCAACACAAACTTCTTAAGGCTCTGATACCAAAATGATGCCAGGATACTGGGTTAAATCAGATCTCAGCATGAAAAACACGTGTGCTTCCATCCCAATTAAAATTCTTCATTAAAACCACAAATATGTTCAGATAAAAAATACACACGAAGGAAACTGAGCTTGATAAATAAAATACTGATATCAAACCATAAAAAACTCTTCGGCAAGATATTACAATGGGAGGCCTCTTGGCTCTCGGCCCTTCAAACCATTTTTATTACTCTCTGTATTCCTCACTTCCTCACTTCCTCGCTTCTCTTTGTCCCCTCTACACACTCTCACAAGTTACATATTTATACATAAATATGAATGTATTCCACTCCATAATTTACTCCACACAAATCTCAACATAAAATCTAATTTAAATTTATCTTTTTTTGGACTCAACTAAGTCCCGTTTATGGAATTCCTAATCCCTAGATTATTTACCTAATTCAACTTCACTCATATCCTTAATTATTTAATGAACATTTACAATAATCCTCACATTTGTATTTTCTCTCCTAATTTATTAAAAATGAGCAAATTAATTAATAAAATAATTAAAATATCTCACCCCCCTAATTACATAATTGAATAATGAAAATTTAGCTTTGATGCTCCTGCATCAGAAACATTATGGCCCACCTTCGATAAGGTCACTTCCTGTCGACTTCATCTCATTATCCATGAATTTGATCTGGAGACCCCCTTCTGGTACCTTGGAGCCCGCATGCCTCAATGGCAGGTTCTTTGCATTCGACACAAGGTCCACCTCATTGGCCTTTGATCGAGTGATTTTGCAGGTGTTCAACGCAAGATCACTATTCACATTATGTAGATTGTACCAGTTGTACCTTGAGATCCACTGTCATTATTGGTGGTTTCTCTCGTGCCTGTTAACAACTTTCATCATTGGCTAGTAATCAAGTGATTTTCTTGCATGTTCAAATTCAGCTCATATATTCGCATGCTTGAATCTGTACTTGTTCAAATCGAGATGGAGCGCAAGACCCTAGATTTTGTATGATAAAATCCAGGCTGCGGATTTTTGTGGATTATCATGACTTATTGCATGACTCTTTTGATTAGATGGCTAAGACCATACCTGAGTCTATTTTTTGATCCTCACTGCTGGATGGTTGCATCCATACCTCGGATCATAGTTTTTATACACTCTATTATGGATGGTTGCGCCTATACCACATGTTCATGTATCAGAGATATCAGTTGTACTTGTAATTGCAGGTTTTCCAATAGCAATCTTTGGTTTGAACACATTCTCATAAAGCATTTCACCCCTCCCTCTCCCTCGTACCTCACGCTTTAGGGGGCATCTATTACATAGAATTTTGTCACTGTCCCTGTAATCCCCATCTCGCCCATTGGAGGGTCATTTCCATGATCAATACACAGTTTCATGCCTTGAAAACACCATCATTGTATCCCTTTGCATGAGATTAATATTACTTCTGTTGACAGTTCCCTGAGCAGAGACTCAAAAACCCCTGTTTTTGCTTGGGCGCGAGTAGCCAGTTATGTCATGTCTCAGTTAGCCACCCACACCGAGCTGTTTATGGAATGTTTTTTAAAAATAGAGGTAGAGATTCCATTCCAACAACTTCGAGGATGAGTCAATGGGAGTGGTTGAACTAATAAACCACAGACTTACTCCTTTGGTTTATGGTTTCCACCTCTTGTGGGAACCTCCTAAAGGATAGGCCTCCCTCCCACCTTTGTAGGGATCCTAAGCTCCTCCTTTTCCTCTATAAAAAGAAGCTATCTCCTTTTGAATAAGCTAGCTGAACTTGGAGAATTGAACATACTATAGCAGAACTTCTGAAGGGATAGAATAGGAAGGAATTACGTTGAGAGAGCTTGAGTCCGTGCCTTCTTAGAGAGCTTGAGTCCATTCCTTTATGACGTCTGAATTCCCTGATGAACATCTGAGACGCGCTTTGGCTGAACCCCACTGGAAGAGACCACAACGTCAAAAATTTGGTTGTATCTCTTCCTTTCATTAATACATATATGTGACTACTGTTTTGTTCCACTTTTGTGTTTTGACATTTGTTTAATGCAATATGTTTAGCCCTCTTTGACTGGATAAAAATTATGAATGAAATGTTATTATGTCGTATGTTGTTCTTGTTTTCTGATTCTATGTGAAGGTATCCTAGCATTATTGTGGAAGGATTGTGACTTGCCAAGGCAGGAGTGACTGGCCACTACCACTATAGCAACAATTACAGTATTGGGCTCCAGGTAGGTCAATCTACCATGTCTTCCTTCATTGAATAATTAGGAATCAACACTTTATCATGTATATTTGTTTATAGACCCACTCTAGGGCTAGAGGGATCGTAACTGTCCGCAGAGAGGATTTACCTACTTAACAAAGATCTCTCAGTACAATATACAATCATCTCACCCTGTCATACAAAAATTGGCATAAACATGCATCAATTTGCTGCCTCCTGACAGCCTGCCTCCACTGCACAATCCCTACTAATGAAGATCCTTGTATGAATTAAATCTTGCCTTTCCTTTACTATGCAATCCTCATTGGCATCTCCAATGTGTGTTTGTTTGCATTTTTGCACCCACTATAGTCACAATTGATCATCAAACAAACCCTTTCAACTATCTCTCAAGTGGGTCTCCACTGGATTTGACATGCATGTAGTTAACAGTAGTATTTCTTCAGTTGCATGTGAGACCATTGCTTGTGAATTAATTAAATAATTCATTCACTGATCTCTCACTAGTGTGTCTTTCGTTACAACTAGTTACAACTAACACAACTGAGTTTAACTCACTTAACTAAGTTAAACTAAATAACAACTCACATAACTACACATCCAACTCTGTTACAACTTTGTATCACTCAGTTACAACGAAGTCCACTCTGCATGTCCCACCAACCAACCTTAGAACTCATAATTCCTTCAGTCAACTAATTTTCCACATCAGTTAACTGAAATCAAGTTCTTCAAGGTAATAGATTATTATTTCTTGTCTAATTATTATTAAAGGCTAGTAATAATTGACATGCGATTTATTTTTAGACATGCGAACTATAAATAGAATTCGCCCATGCATCTAAAAATAGAATCTCATCTATAAATAGAATTTTCTCAACCATCTATAAATAGAATATGCACAAAATTCTAAAAATAGACATACACCTAAAAATAGCCTGTGGGACCCACCTAGTGTACGTGCTTAATTTTCACTAGGATCATCATCTTGTTGAATATCAACACTCCCTTTCAGCAAGAAAGGGATTTTAATTCACTCGGATCCTAACTCCATGGTATTAGAATATGATCCTGGTGAGTGCCTTCATGAACATATCCACATCCTGATCTTCTGTAGGAATGTACTGAAGCAACGTGATCTTTCGATACAAACAATCTTTGATATGATGATACCTGATATCTATATGCTTAGATATTTCATGAAACACAATATTAACTGAGAGTTTAATGCACCTTTGATTATCATAATGAATCACTATAGAATCTAAATGAGAACCGAACAAACCAACCAGGATCTTCCTCATCTAGATAGCCTCACATGCAGCTTGACTTGCTGCCATGTATTCTGCTTCTGCTGAACTGAGTTCCACAGATCTCTATTTCCTGTTACACCTGGAAACTTCTATATATATGATACTGAAGACCCCTCTTGATGTGCTCTTTCTGTTCATTGGGCTGCCTGCCCAATCTGCATATGTGAAGCCATGCAACTTCACCTCATTCGTCTGTTTGTACCATAAGACATACTGAGATGTGCCCCTGAGATATCTCAGGACATTCTTGCCCACCTTCCAAAAGAGCTTGGTAGGCTTAACCATCGCTTGACTAAGCTAGTTCACCGTATAGCATATGTCTGGTCTTGTATTAACTAAATACATGAGCGAACCCACCAACTACTGATAGACAGTAGCATCCACTACCTCTCGAGATGTAGTGTCCTCTTTCCTCCAGTTTCCTGGAAGAGGAGTATCCATGGGTTTGCAGCCCTCCATGTGAAACTTACTGAGTATCTCCCTTGCATACTTGCCTTGAGACACAAACAATTCACCTTATTGCTGCCATATTTCCAATCCAAGGAAATAGTGAAGGAGGCCCATATCCTTCATCTCAAACTCCTTTGCAAGGTCCTCCTTGCATGAGCATATTATTTTCTCATCAACAGTCAGTATTAAATCATAAACATAAAGAAAAATGATTAAAATCTTACCCTCCACCACAATCTGGTATAGGTTTGCATCCGCCTTAGTCTTGGTGAAGCCAAGTTCAGTGAAATAGTTTTAGATCTGAGTGTAGCAACCACGGGGTGCTTGCTTTAGCCCATACAATGCTCTTTTGAGTCTGCAAAAATGCGACTCACTACTGAAGATCTCAAATCATTCAAGTTTCTCAATGTACACTTCTTCCTCAATGATCACATTAAGGAATGCAGTCTTCACATCCATCTGAGAATGTGCCAACCCATATGTGCTGAGAGAGAAAGGATGGTCCTTATGGAAGAATATCGTATGACAGGTGCAAAGGTTTCTTCATAATCAATCCGCTTGATTTGTGAGAAGCCCTGGGCCAAAAATATTTCCTTATACTTCTCAACAATCCCATCAACGTCTTTCTTTACCTTTTAGATCCATCTTGAACCTACCACTGATTTATCAACCAGCCTTGGAACAATTTCCCAAACATTGTTTCTCACTATGGAGTCATACTCCTCCACCATTGAATCTACCCATGTGGGCTCCTACACTGCTTGTTGAAATGAATATGCCTCAGTCACAATACATTTTGTCATGAGAGCCATGTATCTAGTGAATCAGTTAGGAGACTGTCTCTGTCTGTGCTGTGAAGTAGGAACTCCTATATTTTGTGCCGCATCAAGCTTCATCCTCTCACCTTTTGTGGTATGCCTTCTGCTAGTTCTGATGTTTGGCTCTGTGTGAGTGGACTCCTCCATTCCATGAAACTCCTCCTATGGCTGATCCAAATCTAGAGACTCATCTTTGGGAACAAGCAGTTCCTCCTCTACATGCAAGTCTAGCTCCCTCTCAAGCAACAACTTCATGGCTTTCTCCTCATTGAATTTTATATCTCGTCGCACCACAGTTATTCGACTGTTTGGAAAATGCACATGATAATTATGGGTTATTTCTGTGTACCCCACAAATATCCCAACTTCATCAATCGGCTCCAGCTTCTTCCTGGCATTCTCTGTCACATGCACATAAACAGATGAGCCAAAAATCTTAAAGTGAGAAACATCTCGTTTCTTACTAGTAAAAGCTTCTTCACGTGTACTCACGCCAAGTACTTTATGAGGACATTGGTTTTGCACATAAACCATAGTGTTTCATGCTTCCACACATAAGTGCATTGGTAGGCCCTGGTCATGCAACATAGCTCATGTAGCACCCACGATCGTTCTGTTCTTCCTCTCTGCGACCCCATTCTGTTGTGGGTTATGAGGCGCTATGAGTTCTCTTCAAATTCCTTATTTTCTATAGAAGTCTTTGAATTTGTTCGAGATGTATTTACCACCATTATCGCTCCGTAGAGCCTTCACTTGCTTCCTTGACTCTTTATCCACCAATGCTTTAAACTCACAGAACTTTGAGAATATTTGATCTTTCTTCTACATGAAGAAGATCCAACATTTACAAGAATAGTCATCAACAAAAATAACATAATACCTGTGGTTTTTTGTTGAATAAAATGAGAATGGTCCACACATGTCTGTGTGAACTCTCTCTAGGATTACCCATTCACGGTTCTCCTTTTCATGAAAGGTGGTATTCAAAAACTTACCCATAGTACATCCCTTGCACTGATCTATATGCGCAAGTGTACCCTTGGGAAGTACAATAGAAATCTGCTGCAATATTTTTAGGGTGCCATGGTGAAGATGGCCCAATCACCTATGCCATAATTCACCCTCATCCTAGCTCACAACTTCTTCTTCTTTGCCCACCATTGTAGCAAAACCATCTACCTCAAGCTTGTAGAGATTCTTGAATCAAATCCCTATCCTCCTGGTTTGACCCATTGTTTTATGTCACAGGAAAGCTTTTCCATTGCTGAAAACAACGTCATAACCTCTATCCTCCAACATTGCGACTGAGACCAAGCTTTTCTTCAGACCTAGAACATGCATAACATCTTTCAATAGAAATGGTTTATGTGACTCCCTCTCAAGGTAATGGTACCAATGGCGGTCGCACTGTATCATCCATTGTCGCCCATCTCTATATGCATTTGGAGATCTTTCTTCTCCAAGTCACTGAAAAGCTCCTTATCTCCCATCATGTGAAAGGAAGCACCACTATCAATATACCACAATGATCCCATTGCACTTGAAACCAAGCATGTGATCAAAGAGAAATCAAGTTCAAATTTTGAGGCAAGGGCGTTACCAGCTGTAGCCCTGGAAACCTTCTAGTTCTTCTTTTTCTATGGGCAGTTAGTGGCAAGATGCCCATGTCCGTGACAGTGAAAACACCTCACCTTGGAAAAATCTAGCTTCTTGCCTTTAGCCTCAGATTTTGAGTGGAATTTCTTCCCCTTCCCTTTCCTTTCTTTGGAAGCCAAAGCACAATCCTCTTCATCATCATGCTTTGATGAATAGCCATCCCTGGTGTTTTTTCTGAACTCCTCCTGCACTAGATCCGACCACAGTCATTCCCAATACGACAATTTTTCCCATTTGTTGACAGAGTCTTGATAGCTGTGCCAACTCTTACGGATTCCCAAGAGAGCCAAGCTCACTAAATAATCATCAACAACCATGATTTTCACACTCCCCAACTCATCCCTACATTGGAAAAACTTTGTGAGATAGTTAGGAATATTGTCGCCCTTCTCCATTTTGATCTTTCTGAGTTTATCCTTCTGTGTCAATTTCCTATGGTCGCTGCTGCTTTGGAAAAGATTTGTCAAAGCATTCCACATAGTGAATGGAGTGGCTTTCCCATGAAGGCTTCAGACAATATGGTCTCTCACACATTCCAACATAATTCTTCTTGTCTTTGCTACTTTCTTTTTCCATGCATCAAGTAATGCACCATCCGTCGAAGTGGGATTAGGAACATCGCTATCGATGAAATGCTTCAAGCCATTATCTTCAAACACCACCTCCATCATGTCCTTCCATGAAAAGTAGTTCGAGCTTCCCTCAATTTCATACTCTAACCACAAACCATTGAAATCCATTTCAATGTTTACTCAACTGTCGCACCAAGAAATTCTTGCAGCAAATTTGAATTATTTCCACAAACAAACTCAACTACTGCTTCAATATTGCAATCTTCTCTGCTCTGATACCATGTAGAAATTTTAATACAATTATTTATTTTCGGTTTTGTTATTTCCTAAATCTACCTCAGGCTGAAGGAAGGCAGAGTTTAGGGTAACATCATACCACGCTCAGTCTGGTAGCTAGCCCTACCAGAACAGGAGAGGGCTCTCTCCGGGTCAATCTCAGCAAAAAGTAATCAATAGGGCTTGAGATGACTGAAATGAAAGATAATTTTAGGCTAGGTATATTAATAAAGTATTTTGATCGATTTTTTGGGGTTTTTTGTTGGATCAAGGGAGAGGCAGTTTTGGGTGCGGGGATTAGGCTTAGTTTTTGTAGAATTCTGATTGGGGCAAGTTAGGCAATAGTTTTGGTGCTCTAGCTTGAGTGGATGGATGAATTATACCGATGAGTAGCTGAAGAGGGCAAGAGGGGCTCAAGATTCCTCCTCAAACAGTTGAAAACATGAAAAACTAAACAAAAATGAAGGCAGAGCAATGCAAACCAACGAATTCTACCTTTATAACTTATTTGTTCAGTTTAAGAAGAAAAGAGAGTGAAAATGATACACATAAACATCAATGAACTTATAGATACATAAAGGAAAACACAATCAAAACATAGAGCCACAAGGATCCCAAAGAGGACTGCAAACCCTGGTCTATTCCTTTTCCAAAATTGCAGAATGAATGTACAATGAAGTGCTAGCAATCCCTAATGTCCAACCCTGAAAATGACTGAGAAAATACATCATATAGACATGCCTAACCCATTCTCATGCCTCTAGGGGTTGAGCTCATCATTCTAGGAGCTGTTTCAACCATATCTAAACTAGGAACTAAAAAATAGGCCATGAAACAACTTGCCTCTATATGCTAGGAAACTGATCCATTCACTCACATTTCACATTTTGGTGAATGAATATTCTAGAACAAGTAAAAAGGTGCCCAAATTACATCATGAATATGAAATTACATCAATATAGATCAAGAGTTACGTCAAAAAGTAAAACTAGCCAAAACTAGGCGAAATTGTGAGCTGTGGAGTGAAAAATAGGCCAAAATCCTCTATGCGTCGCGCCCAAAATCTCTATATGTAGCACATGTTTGGAGCTGATTTTGAGGCACTTCCTGAAGTCCAAATTGAGCTCATGATATCTCGTTGGAAATGCCTACCTATCTACTTTCCAACCCAAGTGGAATTTCTAGATTTGGTGTCCATTTTCCCCTCCACAAGTTCAATCTTCCAAGACTGGTTCATGTGTGTGTAAAAAGTGGCAGAAAGGCCATTTTCAAGGTGTTTTTGACCCTTTAGGCCACCCAGAACTTGATGAAATCCTTAGGCCATTCTTGAGCATGCATAAATTTTCATAAAAAATCCAGAAATACCAATTTTTCCTCCATAAGATCTCCCAATTGTAAGCGCGTGCAAGGTGGTGCTACGCGTCCAGCAGAAAAACCTGTTTTGTGACCAAAAATTCAAAAATGAAAAATTTTTCTCCAAATTCCTTGAAATTTGGACTGAAGGTCCCACATCAAGTACCATGCTTAGCCAAAGAAGCTTCGGCCAATATTTGGAGCCGATCATGTCTTTTTCGCCTCCTCAGTGCCCTTCTCAGCCTTGCTTTCAGGATCTTGATTTTCGCTTTGCAAACATGTGTGTGTGCCCAATAGTGGTTCTTCATGTGTCGGAGCATTTTATTCTCTTTATTCGCCTTCTCCAACAGCTTCTCGAGATGAATGTTGACTCTTTCAAGCCAAGTCTCCCTATCGGCCTCAATCTCCCGTTCAATAGGTGTCATCTTGGATGGGCTTCTTCGGGCAGCTTGTTTGTTCTCACGGATGTTTTGCAACTCCATGATCGTATGTTGATCCTCCAATTGCATTTTTCATTGCTTCAGATAGTTTATGATCCAATGAGCTCTTAGCAACTTGTCATTGAATGTGTTGATCTCAGTTTTCTGCTCCTGAATGATCTCCCTCAGTTTTGAGCTTGGAGAGCTCAAATCCTCATCAAGCAATATGAAATTGGTATCATGGCCTCCTAAAGGGCCCTCCTCCTGCATAGGCCTCTTTCCTTTGTCCTGTACCTATACCTATGATGATGACGATGGCAACGAGACCCCTTCCACCCCGGGTGGAGATAGTACTCGTCGGGCTGCTGCAAATAATGATCTCGTGCCTCTCTGATAAGTAACAAATACTGGCACATCGATAGGCTCTGTCTCGAGACCTTCAAACTGATGTGAAGGCTCACCCGCACCATGAACAACCTCTGGAGGAGGTTGAGGGGCTGTGAAGAAGTCATGGGAAATGAAATCTTCCCATGCAATGCCCTGTAATCCAAGTTGATGTACCACAATCATCTTGATGAGCGCATAATGATAAATGCTGTTATGCTGCTACTCTGGAGTCTTCTTCTGGACAAGAGTAGTCATCCTCTCTATGTTTCGGCACATGAAATATGGAATATTCATCATCCTTAATCTCTTTAAATGCATCAACAACTTGATGTGGTATGCATAAAGGCATGAGAATCGGCCCTCACAACTGAAGTACCTGATAATGAGTCTCATCAATGGCACATAGGATTCCTTCAGAAACCGGAATGGGAATACCCTGCTGAGCTGCCTCACATAGCCAGGCTTGATGTATGGCTCGTAATGTACTCTATCCACCTGCTGTCTCTTGTTCCACTCCTCTCCTACATTCGGTATTCCTGTTGCCTGAGAAATGGTTTCTGGCGTCAAGGTGAAATTTACACCAGCGAGAGTAACATGACCATCACGCAAATGTAAAACAAACAACCGGGCTAACTCCTGATGATGCTGAATCTGAGCAACTCTCTCACAGTACTGATAGCATGATTTCTCTCGAAAATAAGCCATGGAAAGTGGGCAGGCCTGTAACTGAGTCAATGAGGTGGGCTCCTCTCTCACATGTCTGCCTCCTTTACGAGGCCTTCTCGGTGCATGAAGCTCTGTGGTAGAATCACTGTCTTGCTCATATGATGATTCAGTGACCGTCAAGGTGTTTGCAAGTCTATGTCAACTGTATTTTGTTTTTTTGAAAATGAAAAATGAAGACTTTGATGTTTATTGCCTCCAATTGCCAAAATATAGCCAAGTAGGAAAAGACTATGATAAAAAGGGACAGTGGGTATAGAACTGTGGGAAATAGTACCGTGGTAGGAATGTGATTTCAGTCAAGTGAATTTTACAATGTGGGGAAAATCACTTTACTGTGTTTGGGAATTGGGAATTTTGAAAATGATATGGGAGATGGTAGGGTTTAGGGATAGGGAAAATGTGAACAAGGGATATAAGTGGTTTTGGGACGGAGGAGAATAGGAGAGGCACTGTGATAATTGTAAAATAGTGAAGGGAGTAAACCAATGGGGAAGGTAATGTTTGGCACAAAATTGTTTTTAAACCACCAATTTTAAAACCCTAAGGAGTAGTTCCAAATCAGACTTTTGACAAGAAGATAGGGTTCATGTTTTTACCATTCAACTCTTATATTTTTCTTTTCAAATCATAGCAAACACTGTTCAATAGCAGTGGCAAAGGCTCACACACTCACTTGCATCATGGAAGACGAAGTCGATTTGAATTATGTTTGAGCAGAGGTGAAATTTTCCCTGTCGGCTCTGTGCACCGCACACAAAACCCAATGCGTCGCGCCGTGTGAGTGAAAAAAAAACAGCAGAAAATGACTGTGTGCATCGCAACCACCATATGCACCGCGACCTTCCTCCTCTGCGCCGCGACACTGAATTCCTCCCACAGCTCGGCCTCCAATACTCTGTTTTACTCCTCCATGATTTGAGTCGACTTCAATGTGATCTCTCGGCATACCAATGGATTGTTTAACTCCAAAAATATCTTATATGATTAATGACTTTTATTTTTTGTTTGAAATAACCCACCTTTGTAATGTTTTGACTTCGGCACTTTTCACTTTTAATACAAACTCTGTTCTTTCATTTCCACTTTGATTTTTGGCTGAATGATGAATATTTTGGCTACTTTTTGCAAGGATAGATGGCATGGAAATTCAACAAAGGTGACCAAGGTTGCGCCGAAGAATTTCACAACTGAAAAAACTTGGAAAATATACATGGCATTTATTACAAAGGACAAAATGACGATTTTCTTCAAAACAGAGTTTTGAAGAAAAGTCATGATCAAGCAATATAATAATGAAATTTTACGATGAAAACTTATCTTGAACCTCCCTCATGTGCCTGCTGGCATTATTAAACATTTTGAAGACTGAACCCTAGACCTAATGACTGAAAAACCCAAAAAAATATTTGATGACCAAGAAATCAAACAGGACTGTAAATGACCTTAAAATTGATTTTGATGAACTTTGATAAACAAACCTAAGCCATCAGGTACAAGGCACGAGGGGTATGAGCGACAAAACCCTTCCGTCAGAAGACCGATGCTCCTAATGGAATGCCAATGACTGAAGTGAATGAGATGCCTAAAAAATGAAATGAAACAAAGAGATTTTGATCTCTGACGGAGGGATGAACAGACCGAATCTAACAGGTTTCTCCTGATCTAACAATTATATTGCACTGTTAAATACAGAATCCTTCTACTTAAAGCTTTGCAGAAATTTAATCGCCAATTGCAAACAAATGAAGAAAAATCAATCACACATAACACAGATGTTTTTACCAGGAAAGCATAAAGCTAAAAACACCACTATCATATATTATGTATATATCATGGATCATGAAACAATATCATACAAAACTATACTCCAAGAGCTCTCAGTACAATATACAATCGTCTCACCCTATCATATGAAAATTGGCATAAACATGCACCAATTTACTACCTCTTGACAGTCTGCCTCCACTGCGCAATCTCTGCTGATGAAGATCCTTGAATGAATCCGATCTTGCCTTGCCTTTACTGCGCAATCTTCATTGGCATCTCCAATGTGTGTTTGGTTGCACTTGTGCACCCACTATAGTCACAACTGATAGTCAAATAGACCCTTTCACTTATATCTCAATTGGGTATCCACTGGATCTGACATGCATGTAGTTAATAGTAGTACCTCTTCAGTTGCATGTGATACCACTCCTTGTGAATTAATTAAATAATTAAGTCACTGGTCTCTCACTAGTGTATCTTTAGTTACAACTAGTTACAACTATCAGAACTGAGTTTAACTCACTTAACTGAGTTAAACTAAATAACAACTCACATAACTACACATCCAACCCTGTTACAACTTTGTATCACTCAGTTACAATGAAGTCCACTTTGCATGTCCCACAAACCAACCTTAGAACTTGTAATTCCTTCAGTCAACTAGTTTTCCACATCAGTTAACTAAAATCAAGTGCTTCAAGAGAATAGATTATTATTCATTGTCTTATTAAGGGCTAATAATAATTGACATGCGATCTATTTTTAGGCATGTGGTCTATAAATAGACTTCACCTATGCATCTCAAAATTCCATCTCATTTATAAATAGAAATTTCTCAACCATATATAAATAGACTTCTGCTATAAATAGAATATGCTCAACATTCTAAAAGTAGACATACGCATAGAAATAGCTTGCGAGCCCCACCTAGTGTAGGTGCTTAATTTTCACTAGGACCATCATCTTGTTGAATCTCAACTGTACTTCCCATGTGTCCCAGACTACATGGGTAGGATTTATGTGGGTCATAGATAAAATATAGGGTGAGCCACCTCAATATCATAATGGCGGGGAAATAACACACCAAAAAGGTAAGGAAAACCTAGCCCTCTGGTTACTTATAGCTCCAAGTAGTTATCCTTAAGCCCCTTGGAGATCCCAGAGCTCATAATCCAACTCAAGCGGGACCCTCTCAATAGGGTTTGTCCATGATACCAAGATTCTCATGGAAGGTTAAGAATTTGACCTTCCCTAGGGGCTTTGTCAAAATATATGTGACCTACTCATCAGTCCCAATGTAATGGATCCTTACAATGCCTCGTTGTACCATGTCCCAGACAAAGTGGTACCTAATATCAATATGGTTAGATTGGTCGTGGAACACGAGATTCTCAGAAAGACTAATCCCACTTTGGTTGTTAGAAAGGATCATAGTGATATCTAGAACATGCCCAAACAACTCACCAAAGATATTTCTCATCCAAATAGCTTCAGAACAGGCCATACTTGCTGCAATGTATTCGGCCTCGGCAATGCTCAAAGCAACCGATTTTTGCTTCCTTCTCATCCAAGATATCAAAGCAGAACCTAGAGTGAATAAAAATCCATATGTGCTCTTACGATCCACCACAATGCCTTCCCAATCGAAATTGGTATATTCATGGAGCCTCATACTCTCGACAGTGTATCTCATCCCATGGTTGACTGTGCCCCGGAGATATCTCAAGATATTCTTGGCACCAATCTAGTGAATGTGATGAGGTTCAACCATATATTGACTCAACATGTTCACGAAAAAACATATGTCCACACGTGAGATCACTAAGAACATCAAGGTCCCCATGAGTTGATGATACTCAGTGGGATTTCCCAACTCGGGCCCAACAGCACATCCACACAACTTCTTAAAGTTGAGTTCCATCGGAGTAGTCACGGACTTGCACTCCACCATACCAAATCTCTCCAACAGCTTCATAACGTATTTTCCTTGAGAAAGGAAAATATCATTTGACTTTTTCCAGACCTCCAAGCCTAGGAAATAGTGCATCTCTCCTAGGTCCTTCATTTCAAATTTGGAAGCTAGCTCCCTCTTACATTGATGAATAAGAGGGTTAGTACCTCTCAGGAAAATATAGTCCACATAAATAACCAGAATGAGAGACATGTCATTATCAACCTTAAAATAAAGGTTTCAATCAACATCACTTTGAGTAAAGCCCAACTTCATCAAGTAGCTATAGATCCTCTCATACCAAGCCCTTGGGGCTTGCTTCAACCCATATATGGCTTTCTTCAACCTGCATACATGTGTGTCTCTGTCTTGAACTTAGAACCCAAAAGGTTTTTCCGCATAGACCTCTTCCTTGATTGAGCCATGTAAGAAGGTAGTATTAACATCCATCTGGTGTAGACTCCATCCTTACGATGCAAAAAGGGAAATGATCGATCGGATGGTGGTGTAGCGGGAAGCAGGTGAAAATATTTCATCATAATCTATGCCTTCCTTTTGTGAGAAACGTCAGGATACAAATCCTGCCTTAAAATTTTCATCATTTCGAATCAAATCCATGCTTGATTTTGTAGAGCCATTTTGAGGTGACAATAGATTTATCGTTCGGTCTAGGTACCGCATCACAGACATCATTCTTCATGATTGACTCATATTCGTCATGCATAACATCCTTCTAAACTTGATGCTTCATGGATTCTTCAAATAGCCTAGGCTCAAGTTGTACAATGGTTCTCATGGCTGCTAGGTACCCTTGGTACCTATTTAGCATCCTACTTTCATAGAATTTTCCCCTTGGAGCAATATGTCTCTCGGCATCTTCGAGAGTGTCTCTAATCCATGAGGGTCTCCTTTTCTTTGAATAAGGTGGATCTATAGGATCCATCAGACCTTCAACGTTCAACATCGTTTCATCCTTTGGCTCTTCCTGATTTCCTACTTCTTCTTCTTATTTTTCTTCCTTTGAGATAGGAAGATCCCTAACCTTCCCGAGGGCATCATCTTCCTCTAAGGTGAAATCGTGACATATCTCCACTTCTCTTTGACTAGGAATGTAAATTCTATGTGCCTTTGAGGTTTCACTGTAGCCCACAAACATTCCCTTCTTTCCAAAAGAATCCAATTTTATTCTCTTTTATTTTGGCACATGAAAATATATGGGACTTCCAAAAACTCTAAAATGAGAGACATCAGGCTTCGTACCAGAGAAGACCTCTTCGGGAGTTTTGGAGTCCAATGCATAATGGGGGCATCTATTTTGAACATATACAATGGTGTTGGTAGCTTCCCCCATAGGAATTTTGGAAGACATTTTTCATAGAGCATGGCATGACCAACTTCCAAAATGGTTCTATTGTTCCTTTCAGCAACACCATTTTGTTCGGGATTATACATAGTAGTGGTCTCCCTTTTAATGCCATCTTCCTCGAAATAGTCATTGAATTCATTTGACTCATATTCGGTTCCATTATTGGTCCTCAAAATTTTCATCTTCTTCCCTGTTTCATTTTCAACCAAGTCCTTGAAGGTGTGGAACTATTTGAATGCTTTTTCCTTCTTCTTAAAAAATTATATCCAAATTTTTCGAGATAAGTCATCTATAAAAGTGATGTAATATAAGCATCCTCTGAAGGATGTTATAGATAGCATAGCAGATATATCAGAATGAATCAATTGTAAAATATCAGATGTATTCATGACACTTGAGGGGAATGGTCCCCCTGTATGATTTCCTTTGGCACAATCTTGACATACACCTTCCTGATCATCTTTGAATTCAGGCATACATGTCACCATTTTCCTTGCTTCAGGAAGTGCTTTATAATGAAGGTTTGCAAACCTTCGGTGACATATCTTAGATTGAGGACTTGTGTTGCATGTCATGGCCCCTAGTGGACTCCCTTCAATATGATAAAGTGTATCAACCCTGAAACCAAGAGTAAATGCTTCCTTGAAGTTCCTCTTCCAAATGCATACCTTTCCATCAATGAATTCCACCTTGAATAATTTTTCCTCCATTGCCGAGATAGACACTAGATTCTTCTTCAATTCAGGTACATAAAAACATCTTACAAATGGAGGACTTGACATTTATTTAGATGAAGGGTCACAATCCATGTCCCTTTCACAGGATAGGTGGCATTGTCTCCAAGGATAATCTCCAAATTAGTATCCTTTTCAATCAAATTAAAGAAAGCCTCTTTATATCCAATGAAGTGCCTTGAAGAAAAACTAGAAATCAACCAGTTATCTAGGGTGTCGGGAGGAGATGCATAAACGAGGGAAAATATAAGAATATATTCATTTATCTTATTATCGGAAATAATAGATTCATCATACCTGGAGTTACTTTACCTCTTCAAAGGTTGACCATTTCCATTTCCATTTCGATTAGAGGGAGCCTTCCTCTTTCCTTTGAACCTGTTGTTTCTTCCATTTCCCCTGAATTTTTTGTTGTTGTTGTCATCATCATCTCGGGGAGAGTCCCCTTTATCAGGGAACCCTCTAGTGAAGTGACCAAACTTGTTACAATTGTAACATCTTCCCTTTCTTCCTTTGGGACCCGCTCTTCTAGGATTTTTATTTCTCGGATGAACATTATTCCTCTTCTTTGCATGAGAGGTGAAGGCAGTATGATCACTTCTATTCCCATATAAGGGATGGTCGCTCTCCATCATCCTTGTCTCCTCTTGAGTCCATCTCGTCAACCATTCATAAAAATAAGGAGTTATATTATTATTGAGAATAGTAGTATTAAATACATACCATGGCTGGGGAAGACCTCCAAGAGCAACGAGGGTGAGCTCTCAGTCAGCTATAGCCTCTCCAATATCTAAGAGATCATTGTTGATTTCGGTGATCCTCATGAAGTAGGATTGGATGTACTCTCCCTTGTCCATCTTGAAGTTCTTCAACTTGTTCTTCAAAAAGAGAATTTTATGAGAATTTCTTGCCTTGAGCATGATAACCAACATACCATACATCTCCTTAGATGTTCCCAGCTTGGAGATATTCAAAACCAAGTGCTTATGAATAGAATCCTTGATGATATTCTTTGCCTTGAATTCCCATTTCTTGTACTTTGTTTTTAGTGGCAGCCAATGAATTTGATGGAGGCTCAATGATATTTCCCTACACATAATCCATAACATATTGTTCCTCCAATGTTAGATCCAAGGACATTTTCCAAGCATCATCATCAGAGTTATCATTCAGCTTGTCATCAGATTTGAAGTATGATGAGGGGGCCATTTATTCGGTTCTTGTCTATTCAACTTCGGTGATTTCTCTTCTCATTCTTTCTTGGGGTTTTTATTCACCTTAGCTCTGATATCATTTTACTTTTAGCTAACCATGGTATGTTCTATGCTTAGAGCAGTTTAATTCAATCTTTATTATTAGCCCAATTCGATTTCCAAATATGCAGCCACATAATTATTGACGGTAAATGATGATAGACATAAATAAATTGACAGAATACAAGAAAAGACAACAGATACAAATATTATTATAATTCTTCTTATTCAACAGAGAGAGAGAGAGAGAGAGAGAGAGAGAGAGAGAAAATATATTTTAGAGTAGTGAACACGATTCCATAGCTAGCAAAGTCTTCACTCATTAAACCAGCAAATTAGCCTCCAATGAAGCTCGGTCAAACTCGACCTTTAGTCAAATTCAAGAAAAACCCAAAACACTCTTGAAATATGGCCAATGAATTGATCAATGGATGCAGTCAAAACAACAGTCAAACCTACAATTAACAACAATCAAAGTCAACGCTTCACCTCGTTTTCTGTGCCTCTAGCTACGACCTCTCCAAATAAAAACTCCAAAACACAAAATGTAGTCAAATCATAAGAGTTGACCCAAAGTCAACACTGGTCAACATTGTCCAGAAAATCCATAAACCAGTTCAAAAATCTCAGCTTCTCTTTCACATGTGTGGAGGAGAGAGAAGCCTCTGAGGCTGTACGAACCAGTCAGATGAGAGATATATTTGTGAGATGAATGAATGATGAAATGAGGATCATGTCTCTCCTTTTTATATCCATGAATGAGGGTGTGTGACACAACATTTGGGGCTTATGAGCCTACATTACAATTCTGGCTAACCTTGACAAATTGTACATGTGTGGAAAATAAATTCAAAATCCAAATTCTCCTCATCCAAAAAAGATGATATTTAGATCCATCTTGCACCTCTTTGAAATAGGAATCCAAAAAAAATAACATCTCCATCATACAAGTAGTGCAACATGGAGTTTTTACCTAGTTTCCAAATTTAACAATCTCTGATGGTGTTATCAAGGGTTTTCAACACTATCAGGGCAACCATTAGAAGTCTAAGGGTTGCTCATTATAGGCAGGTTGAAGAGGCAGATAAAAGGAAGATCCTCACATAGGAAATATAAGACCTGATCCTACAAACACTAGATTACATTGTAACTCGAGTAGTAGGAATGAAAACATCCCATGTAGTGACAGTACCACACCTACAGTTATGTATCCGATGATTAGGACCCACCTTTTCTTACTGGTGTGAAGGAATGGTGGCCAATGTGAAGGATAATCTCACAAGGCCGAAGAGGAGAATAACTAAAAATTGTGGTTATGGTATCTTACTTGTAACTTTATTCTTCGAGAGGATTGTGGTTATGAGACCCCATAAATTTTATTATGTAGTATTTCCACCGGCAAGAGAACCCCAGATGGCTAGATGGTGTTCTATTTAACCATAGGATGACTGAGTGCATACTAGCGACTGACACCCACCCACTTATTGGAAATAGATGACTACTCATATAATGGGGTGGAATTCATGAGAGATGCTTCCATGGTCTTTCCCCCTGGCAATGGATTTGATGGCAGAGGTAGGAAATTTTTATTTTTTATGTTTTTTCATTTTTTTTGATATTTTGGAATATTTAATTTTTTAGATTTTTGACAAGAGTACATAGTCACTAAAGATAATTTTTATGAGATGTAGATGTGGCACCTACACATCCAAAACTATATTCTCCACTAAGGATACATGTACCATAGGCTCTGGCCTAAGCAACATCGATAGAGGAGATTAAGGATGGAGATGAGGAGCTATGGGATTTTACATGGAATGTCGATGGATTGACATCGAGAGTTCCTATGAAGAGGATGGATGAGACTCAACGACACATACAGAGGCACACCTTAGGGGTGGCTTCATCTCGTCAACGTGGCCTCCTCTGCCGCATTCTAAATGTGGTTTTATGTTATTGTGAGCACAAATGAGAGGGGGAAGTAACACATGGTTGCGCAGTTTTTGATGTATCAACATATGTATGGAATAGTAGCCAAGGTCTTATTTGCCTAGTTTTGAACTATGTACTCATACTTTTGATATAATAAAATATTGAATTCTATGTGTTTTTTCTACTATGTATGTACAATAGATGTTTAATTGTTCATTTGAATGGTTTAAAATGTTATAAATGTGAAAAAATCCAATCTAACATATAATTATCTAATGAATCATCCAAACAGTTTTGGTCTTGAGGAATATGCTCATAATCAATATAATCGAATGAACATTCCAAGATACGTACCCTTAAAAATTAATGAAACAGAGTTGGGTTCCTTACAGAGTATAGACAGTTGAGCTAAGACACTATGAGTTGAGAGTCAAGTTGAACAACAAGGTGGTGTATGCCAAGATGACTAGCCTTGCTTAAGAGCTCAATGATAACACTATTTTTGGCGATGTTTTTTGCGACAAGACGAAGAAAAATAACCCCATAACTCACAATATCATCAGTGGGTGTAAAGAGGACCTAAGCGGTGGAAGCAGAATTCTGAGTGTAACAACTTGCAGCATTTTCAAAGCCTATATAAGGGAGTGAGAGTGTTGATATTTGTACAGCAAAGGTTGGCCACACGAATTACACATGCAAACCCGGTAAATTATAATGACAAGAAAAAATGATCTAAACAAACTCACACCTATATACATAATATACAAGCGACCATTCAAAGAAACTAAGATAGTAGCATTTTATATAGAGCCCATTACCTGACTCTGATAGTGGACTCCTTTCATGATCAATCAACACGTAGGCCCCTTTATTGAGAAATTGTTTAAAAATATAAGGCTCGTGCCACATGGGTTAGAGTTTACCATCCCCTCACTTATCATGGTATTGGTCATAAACCAAAAAGAGATCACCCATAGAAAAGACACGAGGTCGGATAGATTTATCATATTGGGCCTTAATGCATTTCTTATCAAAAATTTTATTGACTAGGGCGAGAAGGTGTTTCTCATCAAGATGGTTAATTTGTAAAAAAAGTGCTTCCTTGGCTGAGGTGTCATGGAGTAACTCGACAAATAGTTTAAGATAAGATATTTCACACTCGATAGGAAGGACTCACTCTATCCCATAAACCAATTGGAACGAAGTGAAGCGAGTGGAAAATTTCATGGAGGTTCGGTATGCCCATAAGGATAAAAATAAAATAAGGTGCTAATTATATTTATGTCTTCCTAACATCCATTTCAACATGGTTTTCAAAGTATGGTTCACAACTTCTACTTGGAAATTAGCTTGAGGATAATTCGGTGGGGAATGTTCATGGGGAAAACACAACTTGGTAGCTATTTCCTACATCATATTATTTTGAAATTGTTTTCCATGATCATTCTTGATGTGTATAGGCACACCAAACCTAATGATGGCATGGTTAAAAAAGAATAAAGTGAAGGTATCACTGTCATTGAGACGTGTAGGCATACATAGAACCATTTGGTAAGATAGTCAACGATGACAATGATATAATGATTTCCTTGGGAAAAGAGTGGGTTACATTGCATAAAGTCAATTACCCATGGGAAAATGGTGTGACAGCAATAAATAAATGTAATGGGGTAGGATGAGCATGCATCTTGCGATAAAATATATGACACAGATGGAACTTCTTTATTGCCATGATGAAATATTTAAAAAGTGAATGCCAAAAGTAACCAGCACGTAATATCTTTTGAGCAATGGTATTCCCATAAATATGACCACCACATGCCCCAATGTGGAAATCATTCAAAACATGTTCAACTTCTGCATGAGTAAGACATCGACATAAAACAATGTTGACACCATGACTCTAAAGAGTATCATTGATAATAAGATAGTGTCGAGGCTAATGGCGTAAGTGTCATTTGTCATCATGAGACAACTCGGCCCGAAAGAATTGGTTTTGGAGATAAATAAGAATTTATCCATACCAAGGATCGGAAGTAATAATGAGAAATAAGGATTCGTTAGGTGAAGGAACCATGGTTACAGTTTCCTCATAATTTGGAGGCAGTTGAGTAAGAAGCTCGACGAAGGCTAGGGATTTTTTGGATTTAGCAATGGAAAAATCCAAATCAAACTCCTGAAGGATGAAAATACATTTAGACTATTTCCCCCCTATGATTTGATGAATAAGGATGTGCTTCATGGGGTTGGAGTTAGCAATGACTGTAGTATTTCATAGTGGAATATAATGCATGAAGAGTTTCACAAAAAATACTGCTGTGAGAGCCAACTTATCAACATGGGAATAGCGGAGCTTAAGACCATTCAATACTTTTCTAAACTAAAATATAGGATGTTCATTGTGAATTTCATCCTCTTGGATGCAAACCATGCCTAGAGAAGACTTCAAAGCAGCGATATATAACAAAACATCTCAGTTGAATTTAGGAGGGCATAGTAAAGGTGTCGATAACAAATCCTGTTTTAGATCGTCAAAAGAACATTGGGCTTGATCATCCCAGATGAAAGGGACTCACTTATTAAAAAAAAACATGAATTTGTAGGAAATATGGGCATAGTTGGCAATGAAATGTCATAAAAAAAAAGCTTTTCCCCGAAGTCTTTGAAGTTGGAAGACAATATGAGGAGGAGGAAGATTGAGAATCGCCACAACCTTGGAAGGATCAACATAAAATCCTTCTTAAGAAATGATGAATCGTAAAAATCATCCAAATTGTATGCAAAAGTCACATTTATGTGTATTAAGCCAGATTTTTTAAAAATGACATTGGAGAAATAGCTCTTGAAGGTAGGGAGGATGGTCCCAATAGAGAAAAGGAGCAGTAATATCATCAAGGTATACTTTAACAATGTGTTTTATATCATGAAACACATAAGACATGGCCCACTAGAAAGTAGCACCAACATTTTTAAGACCAAAGGGTAGTTTACATTAGGAAAAGGTACCCCACAGACAGATAAAAGTAGTCTTGTGTTGGTCTTCCAGTTTAATTTCGATCTAGTTGTATCTAGAGAATCCATCCATGAAGAAAAATATAGTGTTACTCATACAAGCATCGAGAATCTAGTCGATAAAGGGTGTAGGATAATTATCCTTAGGGAAGGACACATTCAGGTCATGGTAATCAACGCAAATTCGAATAGTCCCTTGTTTTTTATGGAATAGGATTAGAAACCCATTCTTTCAAAGGTACAACATAGATAAAAAAAACATCAATAATTTTTTGAGATTCAGCTATAATAGTTGATTCATTACGTGGGTTAACTAGGCGAAGCTTTTTCTAAATAATATTATCTCTAGAATATGTCTTTATTTCATGGTGTAGAATGCATGGATCGATGCTAGACATTTCCTCGTCAGGAAATTCAAAAATGTCATGAAATTATTTGAAAAGGGAGGTATAAGTGGAAATCTCAGAGGGAGTGCAATCGACCCCAATCAATATGTTTTCCACGACACCTGGTTTCATGGAAATATTGATCAAAATTGTAGTAGAAATTTTGGCTAGGTTTCCTTTTTAAGAAATGGAAAAAATCCATTGAAAATTTGTAGAAGGACCGACATTTCTAGAGGAAGTCAAGATTTGACGAGACTCATCGAAATCCTCAATGTTTGGTAGAAACAAAGAACGATGATGAAGAGGTCCCCAAGGACAGTCAGAGACAGACATGAATTATTGAATAACTTCATCAGACGATAACTGGAAATCAAGAAATTCACAAGGGGAAGGATGGTTAAGAGCTAAGGAATGAAAAAATAAATCATCAGGTGGTACCAAGATGGCATCACAAGAAGCACCAGATGAGGAAGCCAATTGGATATCCTGATAAGAAAATTCCGTTGGACTTAAGGGCATGGACACACCATATTCATCAATCTCAGATTTAGAAGACACCACCCAAGGATCATCAAGAATCTGGGGTCCACCAGCGCGTGAAGATATCATATGGTATCGAGAAATGGTAGGATATGAAGGAGTGTTGGGTGCAGTGATTTGAAGAAAAACCCCCATAAGAGTAGAACGTTTAAAAATTCCTGCACCAACACTTTGAAATTGACTATGGCCGTCTCCCACAAGTGGTACAAAATTCCTTGTGGTGGAAATATGAGTTGACGACTTGCAATAGACAAGCTGATCAAAAGTGATAACTTTTCCTTCATGGGGAAAGAAAAGTGGACATAAAACAAATGATACAACTACGGTCATGAAATAAAACCAACTACGGTCAAGGAGAAGGTTGTAATCTAGTGAGGCGTCGACAACTTTGACATCAACATATACCGTTTTTCGACCTAACTCGATGGAAAAATATGGAAGAACCCCATTGGATATGAAATTATGACCATTAAAGGCTTGGAGAATGGTTTTGGACCTGGCGAGTGCCAAAGAACCAAGAGATTTCCAACAGGATATTGACATGACACATGTGGAAGAGGCCTCATCTACCAACATGTGGCATATATTCTTCTGAAAGATCCACCTGATAATATGGAAAGCAATATGATGGGAAAGACAAGGGGGAACTCTCTCAGCATTGAAATCGATGAGACTAGAGTGAGATAAATCAAGTCCACCGATGGCAGAGAACAAGGCCTTTCCCTACTAAGGACAACTTTGTAAGACCTCCAAGGTAGACATGGAACAAGGATCCTAGGTAATATATTTAACAATATTGCAATGTTGAGCATCCCTAGAAGAATGGTTGTGTGTAATCTTATGGGGAACACCTGTGGGTGGCTACAGATATGTTCTAGAGGCTTATCGAAAGTTAGAGGTCCAATGGAACTAGGTGGAGCTAGTGAGTCCTTAGAAGGAGAACTTGACTCAGGCACATCATATGATTTCGCTCGTGTAGTCACATTTACATCATCCTTTACACATGAAGACAAATGAACTATGAGGGGGATGGGAAGAGTACCCCTCATTTCCCCCTTGCAGAGGTCGAGAAGGATGATAAACCATTTGTTTCTGAGGTTGTGTAGGGAATGGATGAGTCACAATAGTGGTCTACTGAGTAGAAAACGGTGAAAGAACTTATGGAATTCATCCATTTGAGGAAACTCATGAGTAAGAAGGTCTCATTGAAAAAATTTAGAGGGAAACTTGACCTTTCGGTGAAGCTCATTGGTGCCCCTTCCCTGACTCTTAGGATTGGTTTAAGGATATTGGGATGTTTGATTTTGTTGTTTATTTCTCTTATTATTCTTGTTTCTCTTACCAATAGATTGAGGTTTGTTCTTCGGTTGAGTGGAATTCATCCTGAGAACATTGGTGGACTTATGAAGAGGGGGTGCTTAAGTAGGGCCAGATGCCCTTGCTAGGGCTTAAGATGTAACAATCAATTGCCCAAGGCAGGAAGCAAGTTTCCTCATAGGACTGAAATAGACCCAATCACACCATCGTCATGTGGGCGAGGAACAGGTTCAAGACAGTCAATAGAATGCCTAGGGGCATTAAGCAACACTTCGTATAGTGTACCCATATGTGAATAGATGAGTTCCAACTTTTTGGCAGCTAGAATGGCATGTTCCTTGGTAATGCCTCGAAACATGGATACATCCTTGGAAATATGGGGTCGAAGAGACTGAATAAAACATTTATGTAGAATCTCATCTGATAACTTGGTTCTCACTGACCTCTTGTGAATATTTCACTCATGAATGTGACCAAAAATTAGCGTGGTATCATCTTGTTTAAATTTAGAAAAAAGGTCAGAGTAGATATCATACTGAATAAGCAACTAGAAATGTGTCAATAAATTTTTAGCTAGGGAGGCAAAGTCACCATAGGATTATATATATAACTCGATAAACCACTTTGTGACATCCCTAGTTAACTTTCGTTGGAACAAGTGAAGTTTAACAGCATCATCCACTAAAGAGCTAGATGAGCACCACAAATGATAGGTTGTGATATGATTGGATGGATTCTCCCAAGGCTTCCCTTTAAACTTGGGAATATCAGATCGTAACTTGGCAGGCATGGGTGGCCACTAAGGATCATGACGAATGGGTTCATTAGTCAATTTAGCTAAATCTGGTAAATAGACAGAGGATAATTTTTTTTTTTAATTTGAATAAATGGGTCATAAGCAGGGGAATACCGTGACCAACCTTGCGGTTCCCCCATATACGGATTATATAGATGCACTTGCTGATGTAGAAAAGGGTTCACCCCAGAAAAAGGTTGTTGCAGGCAAATATAAATAGTATATGGATGTTTCCCCCCTAGGGTAGAAACCTACAGAGACAAATGGACCCCAAAGAGCATGAATACTTATGGAATTGTACCAAGGGTTAAAGGAAGCACCACTCTACATTGTAGGACCAGCATAAGGAGGATAGCCCATGTGGGTGGCAGTACTGGAAGCATGATTTCCTCCAGGTAAAATATCTCCTCCAGTAAAAGTACTGGTAGGTGGCACCCCTCCAAAGAGAAAAATGTACTAAGTTTGTGATATAATAGAAGCTATATTTCCCCCGGGGTGACTAGGGACAACTGATGACCCACCCCACCCCCCCACATATTTCCTGAAGTAATTGTGCCTAACTGAGGAACAAGAATGTTTGGTTTGGAAAATCTCGGTGAAAGTATTCCTAGACCTACTCGACGATTAGGTTGAGGTACCATAGTCAACATAGAAGATGGTGTGGGCATGGAAACATTCAGGAAACTAGTAAGAGCCATAAACGCGATTGGTGGAATTACCCAGGAAGAAGTGAGAGGCATGGGTGGAGGAGTTAGAATGGGCACACTAAGAGGTAGCAACACTAACATGGCAGCCGAAACTGCTGATGCAGAAGGTAATGATGGCTAAGATGTAATATTCCCAATTAGTCATGAGCTAGTTGGAATATTCATTTTTGTTTTATTGATTTGTTTAAGGAATAAGGTGGCAAAGGAGGTCCATATTTCTCCTTAATCATGAATAAATTGATGCCAAATGTGAAAGAGACAAATATTGGCAGCTTAATTGAAGTACCCTTGGTGTGAAAGGGGCTGGATCACTTTGACTGGGTCAACCTTGACCAAATCTACAATGTTGTCATGTAGGAGTGGCCATCATTGAGGGACAACATAGTTTTAGATGGAGATGCTTTGTGTGATTCTAGTGATATTTTTGGATGGGGCTTAGGGTTTGCAAGCTCAATTCTATTTAAGGAAAAGGATGGTAGCCATATGAAGGTTGTTGATCTATATGATATTTCTAAATATATGGTCTGTTTAGACATATATCTTTCTCTTGTTATTTAGCTAAGATAGAGTGTTGCTTAGCACAGGGTGTTCGTGATCGGGAATCCCACCTCTTCCATTGAGTAGCTCTTGGAGGAGTCTTGCACTACATTATCCACTATTTTTCTTAAGGTAAAGCTTCTTCTTTCAACTATATTGCAGATCATGTTGAGGGTTTGGTTGTTTTTGCAAGCTGCAACAAGTGGAGACTAGATCTCTAGATCTAGGCCATTTTAGGGCTCATTTTCAGTGGAGGAGGTTTCCACTTCATTGGGAGGACAATATTGAAGGGCTTTGAGCTCATTTTCAGATCTTGGCATCAGACCAACCTTATTTTGATCCCTACAATGCAGTTTACTTCTAGATCTATGTTATTTCTTTAGGTGGAGTTGCAGGGTGGTTTGGCACACCATTTGGAGAGATGATTTTCAAGTGATGGGGATTTGCCTTTCAATTTGAAGATATATTGGAGGAGGCTATTGTATTGATCATATCAGATCAGCCACACTTTCTAGATCTGTATTTTTCAGTAGATTTATAGACTTAGATCTCAGATATACAACTTGTACTTGGTGTTTTGCTGAAAACCCTTGAGGGGTTCTTTAGAGGAGCTTTTATAGTGCATGGATCTGATATAGATCTAAATTTTGGAGCAAATATCATCTCTAGATCTGATGTATAATAATTTTCTGTAGCAGAGCTAATAAAATAATGTTGTAACGGCCTTCCAGTTTTTCTACATGATTGCAGCACCTCATATTGAGGCATATTCTTCATTGGAGGCTTGTATTTCCTGTTATGCATCTTATGGGCCATATTTTACACACATTTTGGTGATGTAATAACATATGAAAGGTCTCCATATTGGCATCTTGATTTATAAAAAATGATCTATGTTATTGTTCCAACATTTTGCACTATATGCCTACTTTTCCCATTCAGGAATATTACAATGGTATCAAAGCATAATCTTGCTACAGCCTGTATTGATAGAGAGAAGAGGTATCAAAAGAGAAGACACATAAAGTTTGATTATACTGATGAGAAAGAAGACAAGGGTAAAACCCTTTATCTGGAGGTGAATATGAAGAGAAGGAGTTCCCTAAGATCCTTCTTAGAGCCATGCAAGACATTGCTTGAGAGATAAAAGAGATGAGGATGGAGAGATTCGAGGAATCCCCTAAAGGATTTCATCATGGAGAAGGCTCTAGCATGTCTCACCACTAGAATTACCAACCAGTGCATCAGCCACAAGTTTCCCAACGCTCTACTATGCCTAGATTTTTGGCTATGGGAAATGAAGGGTTTCAGGAGCAAGAATCCCTTGAAGACTATTTTATGGAGTATGAATCTCAAACTCAGAGATTCAAAGATCACCTTAGTTTTTAGGATTTTTTTCAAATAAAGGATAATAGAAGACCAAGGCATCATCATAGAAGTGGTGGATTCATTCAGAATCATGATCGACATCACATTATGGGTACATGGTTTTTACCTAATTTTTATGAGTCATCCAAGTGTACTGCCAAATCATGGGTAGAAGAAATTGACATCTACTTTCAGTTGAACAAGGCTCCAGAAATGGAAGCCATTAATATTGTAGCACTGCACCTTGAGGGTGAAGCACGTGACTGGTGGTTCCATGGCTTATCTACATTGGGTCATGCCATAGTTCACTAGAAGGCTGGTGGAAAGATTTGATAGAAGAGATCCAGAAGCACCATTCATGAGCCTTGAAAATTTGAAACAATCAGGTAATGCAGAACCTTACATGTCTAAATTTTTAAGACTTTCTGTTATGGTTCCTGATTTGTCTACAGCAAGAAGGGTGTACATGTTCATTGATGGGTTAGATGAACCTCTTCATGGGTTGGTTAAATATACCAAGCCCACTACCCTACATGATGGTATTGAAAGGGCTATATACCTTCAAGATTCCTTGCCAAAATCAAAGGCAACATTTTAGCATAAGCTCTCTTTTCCATCAAAGGGAAAATAAGAAAAGGTTGCTCCTTCAAAGGAGAGTCAATACAAGAAACCTCTTGATGATGATGTCTAGAGAGATCTAAGAAGAAGGAATAGTTGCTTCACTTTCCAAGAAGCTTGGGAAATTGGACATAGATTTGTAGCTGGAAAGGCATATTACATAGAGGTCTTCTCAGATGATGAGGAGGAAGAAGAAGATGAGCTAAGAAGAGGTCACAACGCTGACATTGTAGGAGGAGAACCAACATCATCAGGAGATGGGAATGGAGCATTTTATACTATTGGAGAGGCTCTTTCATCTTTGAGAGGAGTACCTAAGTACTTGAACTTAAGAGTTCAAGTTTCCATCTTGAATCAGAGGATCTCTATTTTGGTTGATAGTGGGGCTACCCACAATTTTATTGATGCCTAACTAGTGCAAAGGAGGGAAATACCCACTGATGCTTTTGAGAGATTTTCTGTTTTGGTCCCATGAGATAGAACTATGCAAGGCATGCAATATGTCTCTTATTTATCAGTCACCATGGGAACATATACATTGTTTTCTCACTTCTTTTTGGTTGACATACCTCACACCAATGTGATATTGGGTGTTCAATGGTTGATTAATTTGGGGAAATTTACCATTGATTGGGAGGCTTTGAAAATGGAATGGGTGGATAAAAGGAGTGGTAATACTCAAATAATCAAAGTCATGCATACATATCCCTCACATACAACTTCCACACAGAAATCAATGATGTATTTCCATAGTGTAAGTAAGGACCTTATAGTCCCATCTATTATGCTTATGAGATTGCTTCATGGGACACTATTATTTAGTGGAAAAACACCTGGGAGGCCAACTGATTTAGATTTGGTGAGATATATCTCACAACATGATGCTCCAAGCATAGATCTAGGAGGTATGGGAGCATTAGAAGGCAATAATACAATGCTAGGAGTCTTCGGTAGGCTCAAGGAGGAGGGAGACATTCTCCCAACATCATCGTTACCCACTCTCATTTCATATTTTGCGCTGTGGGAGGAGATGCGTGGAAGGAATGACCTTCCAACATATAATATTGGCATGGAAGATTTTAAGGATGATAAAATCAATATGATAGACATTCCTTTCGATAGATCATCAACGTTGTCACTATGGGAGATTGATCCATATTGGAAATCCCAACTGTTGGTGGATTATTCCAAGGATCTTCACACATGCATGATACTTGATGACTAGCTACAAGAAGAGGGGTATTCAGTCCAAGAAGGAGTAATATATTATCATTGTAGGATATTCTTGTCAAGAGCCTCCAATCTCAAGGAGAAGTTGCTACAAAGGGCCTATGAAGAGTTCTTTTTGAGTCACACATATTCCATGAGATTCTACAACATCATCATGAGAAGCTACACTTGGAAGGGCTTTGAAGAGGAACTATATCAACATTTTCAAATATGCATGAACCATGTGGAGTTGGGAGAGAAACATAACTCTATGAACTATTTAATTCAGCCACCTCCTTCCTCTTTTGGAATGAGAGGACATGTATTAATGCACCACTCCATTTGTATGACGAGAAATGTTGGTGAAATATATGCTTGTGTACCCAATATTCTATTTGATGAAAATATGCATTATTTTACTATGTTTATGCAGGCCATAGCTCCAAGGAAGAGCACTATACCATACAAACTTCATGGCCAACTTTGGGCCACAAAAATTTCTGAACATGGCCACTCCCTTGGGTGAGAAAGGGAGATATTGTATCATTGTGGGTGCAGTCCAAAAGCACCAAACATATCTCACACTTTTAGCCATAGTGAGATGCCTTGGGCAACAAATAAGTGGTGGGGAAACCACTTACCACATCATGATTTGATGTAATCAGGTGATGCACTGTGCTTGTTCCATATGTGGGACTATGACCCACCTCCATATGCACAAATTTCTGTTTATATGTATTTGATTTTGATCCCATACATTGATGATGTGCTTGTATTTCTTATGAGAATGTATGAAGGGAGGATGGGAGGTATTTATGTGCCCTATGGGATGGATATTATCCATGTTCACTATGCTACATGTTTCAGGGAGAACATTGGGAAAACCATGTTTTTTTCATTTGAGTTATTGTCTCCTTATGGGATGGATTATTTACATCTCATGAGAACTTTGGAGGAGAAATTCATGGAGGGATGGATTGGTGAACACTTAGCTTATGGAGGAAGCTTATCACATGTTGGTGTCACCAATGAAGGAGGAGAAGAGTTGCAACACTCACCTTGTCAGTTGCTTAGGGAAAAGAAACATTTGGGAAGGGAGGACTGTAATATTCCCAATTAGTCATGAGTTAATTGGAATATTCATTTTTTTTATTGCTTTGTTTAAGGAACAAGAGGGAAAATGAGGTCCATATTTCTCCTTAATCATGAATAAATTGATGCCAAATGTCAAAGAGACAAATCTTGGCAACTTAATTGAAGCACCCTCGGTGTGAAAGGGGTTGGATCACTTTGAATGGGTCAACCTTGACCAAATATACAACACTATCATGGAGGAGTTTCCATCATTGAGGGAGAACACAGTTTTAGATGGAGATGCTTTGTGTGAATGTAGTGATCTTTTTGGATGGGGCTTAGGGTTTTCAAGCTCATATTCTATTTAACGAAGAGGATGACAGCCATATGAAGGTTGTTGATGTATATGATATTTCTGAATATATGGTATGTTTAGACATATATCTTTCTCTTGCTATTTAGCTGAGATAGAGTGTTGTTTAGAACAGGGTGTTCCTAATTGAGAATCCCACCTCTTCCATTGAGTAGCTCTTGGAGGATTCTTGCACTACATTTTCCACTATCTGGCTTAAGGCCAAGCCTCTTCTTTCAACTACAACATAGATCATGTTGAGGGTTTGGTTTTTTTTGCAAGCTGCAACAAGTGGAGACTAGATCTCTAGATCTAGGCCATTTCAGTGCTCATTTTCAGTGGAGGAGGTTTCCACTTCATTGGGAGGACAATATTGAAGGGCTTTGAGCTCATTTTTAGATCTTGGCATCAGGCCAACCTTACTTTGATCCGTACAATGAAGTTTACTTCCAGATCTGTGTTATTTATGTAGGTGGAGTTGCAGGGTGGTTTTGCATACCATTTGGAGAGCTGATTTTCAAGTGATAGGGATATGCCTTTCACTTTGAAGATATATTGGAGGAGGCTATTGTATTGATCATATTAGATCAGCCACACTTTCTAGATTTGTATTTTTCAGTAGATCTGCAGTCTTAGATCAGAGATCTACAACATGTACTCGATGTTTTGCTGAAAACCTATAAGGGGTTCTTTAGAGGAGCTTGTATAGTGCATGAATCTGATATAAATCTAACTTTTGGAGCACATATCAGCTCTAGATATGATGTATAATAATTTTTTGTAGAAGAGCTAATAAAATAACGCTATAAGGGTCTTCCAGATTTTCTACATGATTGCAGCACCTCATATTGAGGCATTTTCTTCATTGGAGGCTTGTATTTCTTGTTATGCATCTTATGGGCCATATTTTACACATATTTTATTGTTGTAATAACATGTGAAAGGTCTCCATATTGGCCTCTTTCTTTATAAATGATGATCTGTGATATTGTTCACCATTTTCCACTATATTCCTACTTTTCCTATTCGGGAATATTAAATAAGACTCTGCCATAGGTTAAAGAGTGGATCAATGCACGTGAGCATAGGGAGGTGCGGAACCGTTTGAGTTCAGCTGCAATAAAGTAGGTCCTAATAGATCAGTCAAAGCTGGATTGGTAGGAGCATCAGAGTGGTCCGCCAATTTCTTAATAGAGTACATATTATTATCAGTGGGACGAGGCAGAAATTCCAATACTATGTGATGGTCTAACTCTTGAACACCGAAATTCATCCTCCATGTAGGAGAAATGAGTCCACTTCATTTAGGACGTAAAACTTGAATACAATGTGATCGTCAACAAACAAATTTAGTGAGGGTGATAATAATTAAAGTACAAGTATATTAGTACAAACACCCTAATTCCAAAAGGATGGACTCTGACCAAACAATGCACACTAGAAAAATCCTAAAAGATATCATGCACAAATAGAATACAAAGAAGTTTGAGGTGGAACAGTTATAATAGTGACTTGATTCCCAACCCTTTTAGCTACGAACTCGACACAAGTGCCCACACAAGATGTGGAACACCCCCTTAGGGGACTGAGAGAGTATGAATAATATGTGTCCCAGTTACAAATAATATGGCCCTCACCCTGTACCTATGTATGATACCTATAAATAAATACCACTATGGTAACCACCTACAATAACACGACTTGGGCGGGACAGTCGCAAGAAAAATATACATGCAAGGGCAGGACCGAAACCCCCTTGAGAGTTACCTACCAAGTGGTCCTCAAGAGATAAGAACATTGTCTATATGCGTGTGAATTCTGCTATATCGTTCCACCTGAAACTAAGAAAAATGGATCATGTTACCCTACCTATCCCAAGTGTGACCTCATTCTTAACCCTCTTGTGAGAAGGGCTTCCCAATACACACTATTGCAAATGGATTTTACTCCCTACCACAAGATTCTAAGTTGATTTTGTGGTCTTGGAGCAGTTAACTGACACTCCTATCTCCAAGACCCTAGCCTAATCTAGTGTTAGTGTACTACTAATGAAAGTAAACGATGAATTTAGTTAATTTTATTATCGCATTGATTGTAATGGTTATTTTTTATAGAAGTAGGAAGTGACGTGGAACTAAGATGGTGTGTAAGAATCTTAGTTAGTCATCCTAATGCACCTATATGAAATTTTCATTTTCACTTTGATGAATGCTAGCTACCAGAGGGTAAGATTTTATCTAACACACCAATGCCTATTATGGTACAGTTTTCACTAGATCTTCGTGAATGCAAAATGTCCCTTGAATTTATGAATTAATGAACCAACAAAAAACCAAAAAGGCATATTGAAAAAGAGATGAAAGAAAGTTTCCCAAGCAAGAACGCAAAGCACTCCAAAAGCGAGACATCTAGGAAAACAAAGCCTAATCAAACACAATCAAAGAAATCGAATTGAAAGAAAAAGGAAGGCAATGTCAATCATGCTAGGGTTGCAACAAAATGTCTCAACGAGGGCTAATGTTTTAGAAACGACTAAACCAAACCCTAGAGGAAAGAACACCTAAGCAAGATCTAATGAAGGTGACACAATATGAAAAAACACACTGAAAATAAAATGTTCAGATGAAAATTGCACAACTGGTCAAAACACCACCATTTGTGACACAAATGACCAAAATATCAAAGAGATCACTCAATACGAAGGAACGAAAATGAGAAAAAGCCACAAAATCTGAAGGCAGAATGTAAATCAGGTCTAAAAAATTGCTGAAAATAACCAACCAATATAATAATGAATTTAAGAGGAAAAACTCAAAACCCAATCCAAGGCACCCAATCAAAACTCAAGAAGAAAATCAAACAATAACGCGCGAGAGAATACCTTGAATAAACTGATCAAAATAGATCAGATCATGGTTATACAAGGGTTGATCAACTATAGCAAATGATAACCAAAACATGTTTTCAATAGATCAACAAGCAATAACAAGTTTAATGCCTAATGAAAGAGGAGAAGTCCTCTAAGTGTGCACTTAACCAATCCAAAGAAAAACACTAACAAAAAATAGTTATGGACTAGATCCAGCAAACACAGATGAAGCCCAGGCTGTATAAAAGAAGACACAAAAGTATCAAACTGAAAGCAAAGGTATTTCAAGGACTAAAAGCCTTAGCCACTCGCACACACTTTCTAGGGAGTGGATAAGGATCCCTGGCCACAGGCACAAGCTTGTAAGGTAGCGGTTAAGAGAAAACCTCAAAATTCCTCTATAAGCTCGCAGAGAGGCTAAGAGGAAAGAAAAATACAGAGGTAATGAACCCTCAATTTTAAAAAAAAAAATCGGAAAAATTTGAGAAAACTCAGAAAATTTGATAAGATAAGATTCGATCGAGATCAAAGGAAAAGTAGACACAAAGATAGTGTGCTCTCATTGAAAGCACCAATTTTTTTGCATCATACATTGCAAGGAGTTGTTGATTCATGATCTAGTGTCTGATTAGATCACTAGACAAACATAGACAAGACTAATGAAACAAAATAGATCCCAATCATGTATGATCATCAAGCATCATGCAACAAATTTTATACTACGAGGAAAATAAATGGTACCTTGCCTCCTCGCATATTGGGGAAGGATCTTGAGTTCATAGCAGAATCTTCGTGCTCCACTCAAGCGATATGCTTCATCTACCCTCGATCTCAACACACAACCACAAACACTCAAGAATGACAAGCGATCTTCCTCGGAATATTGTTAGATCAAAAACAATATAAATTGATTACAAGATCTGTGAAAAACATAAGCATGTAAGGCAGAGAACATACCTCTTCATTAATCATATAAAATCTACAATGCTTATACCTTTTCTTCCATGCTTCCTCTCCACGATCCGACAAAATTTCCCCATTATATCCAAGAAATGAGCATGAAGATCACACACATATAACCAAGACATCACAAGTTCTCTCTAGCACAAAAATAGAAGCATAGGATCAAGATATCCTCTCTCTCAAAGATAGGCTTTCCAAAACTAGCCTGGCCCTCTCAAAGGGTCTAGTATAAATAGGTAGCAGAGAGGTTTTGCGAGGATGAATATGGACACTCAGGGGGACGAGAAGTTACAAAAGCTTCTAATTAATGAGTCCTCTCTAGTTTTAATAGATGCGATATCAAACTGAGCTCCTAGGGACTGAGTCACTTTAGAACATTCCCTTGGCTGCAGACACATGAAATGCTAGAAAGTTCCCTATCCATAGGCATAAGTAGGCGTGGTAGTGGCTATAGGGTCTTGGACGCAGGCACAAGCTCGCTTGCCTACGGCTAAGGGTCAAATTGGCTCAAAAAGGGTTTTCATGTTGGGAAAAAATCATCTAATCATTAGGGCTAAGGGTTAGTGGTCTAGGGGTAGCAAAATAGGCTGATAACACCTACTCTAGGCTAACCTAACCTAGCCTTGCCTAGCCAAATATAGCTTATTGTAACCTAGCTTACTTTATCCTAGCCTAGCCTAGCCTAGTACAACTTAGCTTATTATATCTTATCTTAGCCTAGCCTGGCCTACTTTTTCCTAGCTTACTCTATCCTACCATAGGCTAGCCTAACCTAGCCTACTCTTGCCTACTCTAGCCTAACCTATCCTAACCTAACCTAGTCTAGCCTAGTCTATCCTAGCTTATCTTATCCTACTTTAACTTAGCTTATCCTACTTTAGCTTAGCCTAGACTACTCTATCTTAGCTTACTCTATCCTACCTTAGACTATTCTAGCCTAATCTACTCTTGCATAGTCTACACTAGCCTAAACTACCATATCCTAACCTAGCCTAGTAACCTACCATAACCTAACCTATCCTAGCCTAGCCTACTCTAGGTTAACGTATTGTGAAAAAGTTTAGCCTAGCCTAGCTTGTTCTAACCTAGTATAACCTACTCTAACGTAGCCTAGTTTGGACTAGCCTAGCTTAGCGTAGGCTAGCCTAGTCTACTCTAGCCTAGCCCACTATAATGTAGCTTAGCCTAGCCTACCCTAGCCTACCCTAACCTACCTAGCCTAGTATAGTATGTCATGGCCAACTTTATCTTACTCTAGCCTAGCCTAACATACTCTATCCCAGTCTATCCTAGCTTAGTCTAGCCTATCCTAGCCTAGCCTAGCGTAGATTGACCTACTCTTAGCTAGCCTAGCCTAGCTTTACCTTACCTAGCCTAGCCTAGCTTACTCTAGCCTAGTGTAGTCTAGGCTAGCCTACTATAGTGTATCTTAGCCTACTTTAGCCTAGCCCGGCCTAACCAGCTTTAGAATAGCCAAGATTAGCCTACCCTACTCTAATCCTACTATAACCTACTTTAGCATATCCAACTTTATTAGCCTAGCCTGACATACTCTATCCTAGTATATCTTAGCCTAGCCTACCCTAGCCTACCCTAGCGTAGCCTAGGTTAGCCTTCTCTTACTCAGCCTTGCCTAGCCTTAACTTTCCTAGCTTTCTCTATCCTAGCCTACCCTACACTACCCTAGCTTATGTTAGCCTACTCTAGCCTAGAGTACCCTAGCCTAGGATAACCTATGCTTACTTATACTTTCCTAGCCTTACCTTTCCTAGCCTAGCCTAGCCTATTCTACCCTAGCTTAGCTTAGCCTACTCTAGCATATTAGCCTAGTCTTGCCTATCCTACCTTACTCTAGCCTAGTCTACTCTATCCTAACCTACGCTAGCCTACTTTAGCCTAGCCTAGTGTAGTCTACTCTAGCTTAGCCTACCCTAGCCTAATCAAGGCATCCCTACTCTATCCTAGCCTATCAGAGGATACTCTAGCCTAACCTATCTTAAGTTATTCTAGCCTACTATCCTACTCTACCCTTAGCCTACTCTAGCCTACTAGCCTAGTCGAGCCTAGACTATCCTTTCCCACTCTACTTTAGCCTAGTGTGGTCTAGCGTAGTCTACTCTAATTTACTCTAGCCAATCTGAGTGTCCTCTATCCTACTCTAACCTAGTTTAGCCTACTCAAGCCTAGCCTATTATAGTCTAACCTACTTTGGCCTAGCCTAGCTTAGCCTACTCTACTATTAACTACTTGGCTACTCTAGCCTAGCCTAGACTACCTTAGGGTACTTTATCCCACCCTATCCTAGCCTATCTTAGCTTACTCTATCATATCATATCCTACCTATTGTAGCCTAGCCTTTCCTACATTAGCCTAACTTTATAGTTTCCTATCCTCTTCTACCCTAACCTACTCTAGCCTAGCCTAGAATACTTTATCCTACTCTAGTGTGGCTTATTCTGGTCTAACTTACTGTAGCTAGCCTACCTTAGCCTACTCTATCCTATCATATCCTATCCTATCCCACTCTATCATATCCTAACATAGACTATCCTTAGCCTAGTATAGCTTACTAGCCTACTCTACACTACTCTACTCTAGCCTACTAGGCTACTCTAGCTTAGCCTAGCCTAACCTACTCTATGCTAGATTACTCTACCATATCCTTGTCTAACCTATCCTATTCGACTCTAAGATACTTTAGCCTACTCTATCCTACTCTAGCCTACCTTAGCCTACTCTAGCCCAGCCTATTCTAGTCTAACCTACTCTAGCCTAGCCTAGCCTAGCCTACTCTACTCTAGCCTAGTGTATCCTACTTTAGCTTACTTTAGCCTAGCCTAACCTACCCTACCTTAGCCTACTTTATCATATCCTATCCCAGCCTAGCCTATATTTGTAGTTTCCTATCCTATTCTACTCTAACCTACTCTAGCCTAACCTACCCTACTCTATCCTACTCTAGCTTAACCTATTGTGGTCTAATATATTCTAATCTAGCCTAACATAGCCTACTCTACTCTAGCCTACTAGTCTACTCTAGCCTAGCCAAGCTTCCTTTAGCCTACCCTACCCTACTCTAGCCTAGACAAGCCTATTTTAGCCTACCCTACCATAGCCTACCTTAACCTACTCTAACCTAGCATATGCTAGCCTATCTTTAGCCTACTCTAGCCTAGCCTATCCTTATCTTACTCTAGCCTAGCCTAGCCTAGAATAGCATATCTACTCTAACCTACTATGGCCTAGTCTAATCTAGTCTATCCTATTCTACTCTAACCAACTGTAGCGTAGCCTAGCCTACAATGTCCAACTCCAGCCTAGCTTGGCTTACTTTATCCTAGTGTACACTATCCTAGCCTATTCTAGTCTAACCTACTCTAGCCTAGCCTAGCTTAGCCTACTGTACTCTCACCTACTCGGCTACGTTAGCCTACCCTAGTGTAGGCTACTCTACCCTATCCCATCTTATTCTAGCCTATCCTAGGCTACTGTACTCTAGCCTTGCTTATCCCAACCTATCCTAACCTAGCCTACTCTCTTCTAGCCTAGCCTATCCTAGCGTAGCCTACTGTAGCCTACTCTAGCCTAGCCTATCATGTTCTAATCTAGCCTAGCCTGGCCTAGCCTACTCTAGCCTAGCCTAGCCTAGCATAGCATATCCTACTCTACTTTATCCTAGTCTAGCCTACTCTATTCTATCCTAGCCTATCCAATCCCATCCTAGCCCAGCATAGCCATCCTACTCTAACCTAGCCTAGCCTTTCCTACTCTAGCATGGCCTATCCTACTCTACTCTACTCTAGTCTAGCATAGCGTAGCCTACTCTAGTCCACTCTAGCCTAGCCTAGCCTATTCCACTTTAGCCTATCTTACTCTAGCCTAGTCTATCCTGCTCTACTCTAGCTTAGCATAGCCTAGCCTACTCTAGCCTAGCCTACTCCACTCTAGCCTAGCCTAGCCTATCATACTCTAGTCTAGTCTAGCCTATCCTACTCTAGCTTAACCTACCTTACTCTAGCCTAGCCTAGCCTTCTCTAGCCTTCTCTACTCTACTCTAGCCTAGCCTCTCTACTATAGCCTAGCCTACTCTAACCTACTCTAGCCTAGTATAGCCTACTCTAGCCTAGCCTATCCTACTCTATCCTAGCCTAGCTTACTCTTCTCTAGCCTATCCTAGCTTACTTTAGCGTGACCTAGCCTATTCTATCCTAACTTACTTTAGCCTAGCCTAGCTTATTCTACCCTAGCTTAACTTAGCCTACTCTAGCCTACTAGCCTACTATAGCCTAGTCTACTCTAACCTAGCCTAGCCTATAGTAACCTAGCCTAGCCTACTCTATCCTAGCCCATTGTATTGTATCCTATCATAGCTTAGCCTATCCATAGCCTACTCTACCCTAGGCTAGCTTTTCATATCCTATCCTATGTACTCTAACCTACTCTAGCGTACACTAATCTAATCTATCCTATCCTACTCTAGTCTAGCCTACCCTAGCCTTCCATACCCTATCCCATCCTAGTCTATCCTATCTTATCCTAGTGTACTCTAGGCTTGCCTAGCCTCGCCTATCCTAACCTAGCCTAGCCTACTCTAACCAAACCTAACCTAGCCTACTCTAGTCTATCCTAGCCTAGCATATCCTATCCTAGCCTATCATATCCTATCATAGCCTAGCATAGCTTAGCCTACTCTACTCTAGCCTAGCCTAAGCTAGCCTATCCCTGCCTACTCTAGGCTACCCTAGTGTACTCTACTCTAGCCTAGCCTAGCCTATTCTAGTTTAGTCTATCCTACTCTAGCCTACTCTACTCTAGAGTAGGCTAGCCTAGCCTAGCTTACTATAGCTTATCTTACTCCACTCTAGCCTAGCCTAGCGTGTCCTAATCTAGTCCAGTCTAACCTAGCCTACTCTAATCTATCCTAACCTAATATATCCTTCTGTAGCATACTCTACTCTACTCTACTCTAGCCTAGCCTACTCTACTCTAGCTTAGCCTACTCTAACCTACTCTATCCTAGCCTTACCTACTTTACCTGAGCTTTATTTAGCCAACTCTAGCCTACTAGCTTACTCTACCTTACTAGCCTAGTCTAGCCTAGTCTACTTTACCCTAGCCTAGCCTACTCTGGTCTACTTTAAAGTAGCCTACTCTACTCTAATATAGCCTAGCGTAGCCTTCTCTAGCCTACTCTAGCCTAGCGTGGACTAGTCTATTGTAGCCTAGCCTAGCCTATTGTAGCCCAACATAGTCTATCCTAGCCTAGTCCAACCTAGTCTACTCTAGCCTAGCCTAGCCCAACCGAATCTAGCCTACTAGCCTACTCTAGCCTACTCTCCTCTAGCTTAGCCTACTCTAGCCTATCCTATTCTACTCTAGCCTATCGTGAGCTTACTCTAGCCTAGACTAGCCTAGCCTATCCTAGCCTAGCCTACTCTAGCCTAACCTAGTCTAGTCTATCCCATTCTACTCTAACCTATTCTAGTGTACTCTAGTCTATCCTATTCTAGTCTAACATACTCTAACCTACCCTAGCTTAGCCTACTCTACTCTAGGAAAATTTAGCCCACCAAACCCTAACCTACTCTACACTATCCCATCCTAGTCCAGCCTATCATAGCCTACTCTACTCTAGCCTTACTTAGCCTATGCTATCCTAGCTTACTCTACTCTAGCCTAGCCTATCTTAACCTACTCTACTCTAGCCTTTCCTAGCCTATCCTATCCTAGCCTAGCCTCCTATAACCTATCCTATCCTAGCTTAGCCTACTCTAGGCTACTCTAGGCTACTCTACTCTAGCCCAGCCTAGCCTATCCTGCTCTAGGCTAGCCTAGGCTACTCTACTCTAGCCTATCATGGCTTAGCCTACTCTAGCCTACTCTACTATACTCTAATCTAGCCTAGCCTAGCCTAGCCTACTCTACTCAATCCTATCCTACTCCACCTTACTTTAACCTAGACTAGCCTAGCCTACTCTAGAGCATCCATGCCTACCCTACTCTAACCTAGCCTAGCCTATCTTACTCTACTCTAGGCTAGCCTAGCTTACCCTAGTCTAGCCTAGCCTACTCTACCCTAGCTTATCTTAGCCTACTCTAGCCTACTAGCCTACACTAGCCTAGCCTAGCCTACTCTAGCCTATCCTACTTTAACCTAGCCTAGGGTACTCTAGCCTAACCTAGGTAGTCTAGCCTACTCTAGCCTAACCTAGCCTAGTCTAGTGTAGCCTAGCTTAGCCTTCTCTAGCCTAGCCTACTCTATCCTAGCTTAGTCTAACCTAGTCTACTCTAGCTTAGCCTACTCTAGCCTACTAGCCTACTCTAGCCTAGACTAGCCTAAGGTAGCCAACTCTACTCTAGCCTATCCTATTCTACTCTAGACCAGCTTAACCTATAACCTTTATTGTGTATTAAAAACATTTACTAACAATTTTATTTTATAGTATGTATTTAAATATAAAAACATTGTCATTTTATATTATATATTTCAACTATTTTTTCATTATACATTATTTTATTTTAATTAAACCCTATATAAATTTATAAAAAATTATATATATATATATATATATATATATATAAAAGCTCATATTTACATTAAAATTTGATTTTATATTATAAATTAAATATAAAATTACATAATTTTATATTGTAGATTAAATATAAAACAAAGTAATTTTATATTAAATAAATTGAAACATTTTTTCATTATATTATTTAAATTAAACAAATACACCATATCATATGACTAATATAATATAATATATTTTATTTATTAGTTACATAAATTTTAAAAATAAATAAAACTAAATAATATTAATAAAAAAACCATTCAAAAATTAATATATAAGACATTAATGAACTAGATGTAAAAGCTCACTCATCATTTAATTTAAAACCATATTTGTTTAATTACGCCCAAGGTGTTCCTATTATGAACTGGGATGAACAGTGTTCCCAGCCAATCTCGTACTCCACCTATAGCCTTTTCACCCTCTCAAAAATTTGACGCTTGGCGGTTGCTCCCACCCTCCTGCTGTCAACTCCTTACTGGACGCGTCAGCTCCTTCACGTCCGTGCTGGTCCCGCCTTCCGCGTTCGGTCGAGTCATTTATTCAAATGACCAATTACTAAAATATATATATATATAAGCGGTATAAAAATTAGATTTAATTATAAGAGCAGGCGTGAAAAACAAGCCATTTAATATAAAACCACATTGCTATAAAAATTAGATTTAAGCGTTCCAGAAATTAGATTTAATTATAAGAGCAGGCGTCGTGAAAAACACATGTTACACTAGCGAATTTTTATAACTCACACCGAACTACATCATTTAAATTAAACTAAACTACAAAAGAATGAATTACACTGAAACTAGATAAACGAAAATTAAACGCATTGTAAAGTATAAACGTACATGCACATGAAACTACAACAATCAATGGAGAAACTAATTAGATGATTTAATAAGCGTGGCATGTATGGAACGAATAATGTGATCAATGGTGATTGGGTGAGTAGGAACTTCAATAGCTATTGGATGAGTAGGAACTACGGTAATGAATGATCTTTGTAATGGTTTATGAAGAAGACTATATGCTGGTACATCATATAAATCAGAGGTTTTCTTTTTCTGAAAAAAAAAGACTACGGTAGTGAATGGAAAAACTGAATAGATGAGATAATTTGAATAATAACGCCTTTTTTATATATATATATATATATATATATATATATATATAATAATAATAATAAGATATTTAAATCAAAATCTAGTATATAAAATTAAGATATTAATGAACCACCTATTTAAAACATGAACACAGAAAATTATAAGAGAAAGGCAGCAGTGAAAAATGAATTTCCAGGGCCTAACTGATTTTTATAACTCATATCAAACTGCACCTAATTTAAAAAAAGCTAAACTATAGAAGAATTACATAGAAACTACACTACAAGACACTTGAACACATTGGAAGGTTTAAACATACATGCAGAAGAAACTACCACAATTTCAATTAATTGGGTAAATACAATAATTTAATAAGAAAATACACTCAGAAAATTAAAAGAAAGAAAAGGCATAGAAATCTTGATTTCTATAATTACGTAGCTGAAAATATTAACAAAAAGAACACTGAAATGGATGGACTAGGGTTTCAGAGATGAGAGGAAATGTACCTTTAATTGAAACCCTGCGAATTATAGAGGAGGAGCAGCTTAAACCATAGCCGATTCTTCACTTTGAGTTTCCTATCCATCATAACAATACAACATAAAATATCCCTTCAATCATTTTCAAGGAAATGAAAGAAGTTCCCTGCTCGAGATTTGATATACCAGACATAGAAAACTAAATGAAACTAAACTACAGCGGCATTACATGAAGCTACACCATGGTACACTTCTGGATGTAATGATGACGTGGCTAAAAAACCCAACAAAAAACACTCTCATAAAGTTAAAACCAAAAGAAGATACAAGCTCCTCAATTGGAGGTTCCTATCCATCACAACAATACAATAGAAAATAATCTAACGGTGATCCCTTCAATGATTTTCAAGGACATAAAAGTAATGCCCTGCACTAGAGTTTCCATATACATTGAAATACACTGCAATGACTAAAATGAATTAAAAATAACTACAACCTCTGCTAAGGTAGAGAAAAACAAAGCTCAAATGAATCAATATAATAGGTACCTGAAATTAAAAAAAACCCAACAAAAAACACTCTCATAAAGTTAAAACCAAAAGAAGATACAAGCTCCTCAATTGGAGGTTCCTATCCATCACAACAATACAATAGAAAATAATCTAACGGTGATCCCTTCAATGATTTTCAAGGACATAAAAGTAATGCCCTGCACTAGAGTTTTCATATACATTGAAATACACTGCAATGACTAAAATGAATTAAAAATAACTACAACCTCTGCTAAGGTAGAGAAAAACAAAGCTCAAATGAATCAATATAATAGGTACCTGAAATTAAAAGAAACAGGGACCGTATAAGCACTCTGCCGTCTTTCCTTCGAAGTTGGGAAGTTGTTTTCTCCAATTGCCTCCTCCCCGGTAACATACATACCATATCACAGACTTTGCACAGGCACAAACTCACTCATATGACCGAATTGGCAGAGGCACAGACTCAGACGCCCAAGCACACAGACTCAAACACCCAAGCACACAGACCAGGCCAAATATACATAGACAGACCACATCAGACCAGAGCAGAGGTACATGAGGAGGAGGAAGTAAACGAGCAATGTCTGCAACCATAGATAGATATATGTAATGTTTTTTTCAACGGATATGTTATGCTTTTTTGAATGACAAATCCCCTGCAACCATAGATAGATATATGTAGCCTTTTTTTTCAACTGATATATTATGCTTTTTTGAACGACAAATCCCTGTCCCTTCGCAAATGAGGAGAATTTAAAATTTGTCTACAGGCAGTCCGAAAAAAAGTTGGAATAAAACGTTCACATGCTTTCCTTTTCATTAATTTAGGTTCATGCTTTTGGTTGTTCAATTTCTTTTAATTACTCTGTTTTATGATCTTTAATTAACGGTTACCTTTCTAAGTTTAGAATAAGTTTCATATGACCTGGGCAAAATCTACCATTGATGGACTAAAGAAAGCCAAACTTTTAAGAGGTTAGAAACGAGATTGTCGACTTATTGTATTGGTTAGCTATGCTAGCGTTTCTTTAACGGATCATATCGGTCTCTTTCCTTGAATAACAGTTTCACCGACGAATCTCTTATTTCTTCCCCAGTTGAGTGAAAAACTTGAAAATTATCTTATTTGATTATTGCTAACTATTTTTTATTACTTGTTTTTTAATAATAAGCCCAATGTAATTTGTTGTACATTTTTATACAGATATATCGGCCTCTTTTATTGAACAACTGTTTCTCAATTTTTAAAATTGGTCTACCCACAGTCCTTAAATAAAGAAAAAAAAATTCGCATGCCCTTTTTTTCTTTTAATTTGGATTCATGTTTTTTGTTTTTAGTTTATTTTAATCCATTCATTTTACTATGATATGTTTCTGTTAGCCCTGATTGACCGTTACCTTTTCAAATTTATAACAATAATAACCCAAGTTGTTTAATACAATGTGAATGAAAATTATTCAAAACAATATAGATGACTTCCTTACTCCACTAAACGACAAAGAGCAGTTTCATAATAGGTTGGTGATGATTCCTTATTGGAGACTGTTATTTTTCAAATTTATAACAATAACCCATGTGGATAAAAAATCACATTATAGATGACTTGGTCACTCCGCTAAACGACAAAGAACAGTTCCCTAATATGTTGGTGACGATTCCTTATTGAATTGGAGAACTCACTTAGTGACTGCAATGTACTTAGTGACCCCACTTATTGAGATTTGGTTGATCCCATGACATATAGAGTTGAAGTTGAAATTGTTTTATGAAATGTTGATAAAGTGGATCATGGGGTAAGCATGGTTAGCTTACTGTACAAATATTGTTTTAATAAGTATTAATTGAACAATTAATTATTACATGATTAATAATGTAAAGTATGTTAATTCTATTTTCAAATCTAATAGATGTGATGCTAAATAATAATTTTGTTGTCATAAATGTAATGCTTATCTAAAGTAATGCTATGACATATATAAATAGTTAGAAGAGATTATTTAATGGGTACCTTTGAAAATGGATATAGTATGAGAATCATTTAAATGAGATGATTTTCTTAAGTGTTATAAAAAACTTTCCATGCAATATTCTTTCATATAGATATGAATCAAGAATAGGTAAATGATTCATGGAATTTAAATACTGATCATTTTGAATAATTAATATGTGATATATTTCTCAATCAAAAGATATAATAATTTTTTGATGTGATGATTCTAAAATATTAATATGAAGGTGTATCCATGGAAGAAACACCTCAATCTAATAAGAAATTCAAGTGCATAAAAATCAAGAGAATACTATTCATGTTTGTGAAAATAAATCCACCATTGGCATAATATGAGCTTTGATGGAAGCCATCTCCAAAATTTTTCTTCAAATCCATGAAGAATATATTAGATATTTTTAAGTGTAGAAGACTCATTACACAAGGAAGATTTAAATATTTTAATGATATAGAAGTTGCTTGTGAAGAGAAAAAATATAAGGGTATGCCATTTTTTTTTAGTGTTCTTACTTGATTTGATATTGTATATAATATAAAATATTATAGTCATAGGGGTATTGATAAAGTGTAATATTACTTATTAATTAATTTGAGCAATGAATAGTGGTACTCAATGTTATAGGAAGATTTATTATGGCTAGAAAGTTATTTACTTATTATAAAATCAAAAAGAATTTGTGTCCTTCTATCTTGAGAATGTGTATATCCAAAAGGAGTGAAATGACATGACTGTCTAACTAATGATAATAAGTTTGCATCACTGGTGATATTGATTTCTTAATTAAATATGTTAATTTGTAAATTGTGCACATTCTCTCTTATTGTCAATATTTAATTTTAATTTTAAGATTTGCATAACCATGGGAATAGGTTGACCCAATTGAGTTATGCATAAAACATGTTTTCTTAATGTTAGATCATAATACTTTGGATTGTATTCAAATTTATGGATAAATAAGATATATGATTTTTGATCCTATTTCTGTTCATAACCAATATTAATATTTATGTTGTCTTGTCCATATGGAGAAACTATCAAACCATCCAAGCAGCTCCATAATTGATTACATTGGCATTTTGAATTCAGTTAATATATTATTCATTATAAAAGTTAGGTTAGCTATCTAGTTATTATAACAATAAGTTCCATTCAACTGCTAAATGAAAAGTAATCCTAAAATTTAAAATAGTTATGTTTTTTTCATTGTTAGGTTATGCATAAACATGTAATAGAGCTAGAATATCTTGATATCATAGCTTGAATTCTTGTGGTTTTAGCATATGTATGATTTGAGTTGAGTAAAAAATTGAAGCTTTCTAGCATGAATTCAAATGACAAGATTTTACGGATTAGTGCAAGAAGCCAAAGATTATGGTTCTCTCAATAATCCCACAAGAGAACTTTGTTCCCAAGGAAAAAGTTTTGCCTGAACATGAAATGGCACACCCATTAATGAGTATCATTTAGAATTATTCTTAAAGGTGACAAGTATTACAATGAGAAAAGGTCCACATGTACAAAGTCATTGGTAATCTCAGAGTTGAGTTAGAAGAAAGAGAACAATGCAAAATACATTGAATATAAAAAAAAAACTTTGGTCCAATGATGAAAACCTTATCCATTTATACTCTTAGAAAATAAAGTACCCTCTTTTACACTCTTAGCATCAAACATATTAAACCATGGTGAAGTCACAATGTAGTTGAGAAACATAAAGAGAGAAGAAAGAGTCCACATAAAATGATGGTATTGAATAATTTTTTTATGATGTATGCCCTCTAACCTCCCTTAAATTGTTTTAATAACATTTATTCACATTTCTGAAATATATTCTCTTTACTAAAAGTCCAAAATAAGACATCAAAATTCTAGGGCTTGGATCCACAATTGACCTAAATCACTAAATTTTCCCCTCTCAAAGAGTTCTTTTTTTTTTTTTTTTAGGGTGAGACTGCACAAGGGTTTTTAACTAATGACCTTAACATCAATGAATTCCTTAAAAGTACACTCAATCAACATCTACTCAAAATCCATATGTAATGGGGAGAAAATATAATCATAAAGGAAAGTATATAATTACATTTTACAAATTAGATATGTTAATGCAATAGATATGTATCACAATCACAAAGCCTTATTTAATAAAAAAAAACTAACATCCTTCCATGTTTTATAATTTTTCCAATCACTCGGGATTAATGATATAATATCATATCACTTATAACTCCCTCGTATCATGAAAAACGCTCACAATTAATTATAGGAAAATTATCTACCACAATTACCAAGTTAGTAAGGAACTTTGCATATGCACTCAAGCATTAGTAAGGAACTTTCCATATGCACTCAAGCACTAGGATGGAAACATGTTAACAACATGCACTAACAATAACTTTAATATCATGTTGGTGTGCACAAACTATATAATTATTGAACATAAATCGTGTGGTTTTCTTATTTAACACCTTCATGCCAACATGACATAAAAAGCATGGCCAATGGAATTTTGACTACTCCCTTTAATTGGTGGGTAATTAAACGAATAAGGAATGAGGAAGTGGGAAGAGAATAAAGGGTATTCATGGTGGTTTGCCCTTTATTTTGATAATTATTTTTCCTATCTTATTGAAATCTTTGATATATTTTTCTTTAAAGCTTTTCATATAGAAAATTTATGTTTTTTTTATTGGTTATTAAGGTTATTTTTATAGTTTATTTTTATCTACACATGATTTATTATATTATTACAATGAAGGATTTGAATTGCATAGGAAAGTTGAGATCAAAAAAAAATGTATGATCTAGTAATAACACTTATCAATAAAAGAAGTGATTATGATTTTAATTATATTTTGGCTTCAAGAATAAATACGAGTATAGGTTGATAGACTAGAGAATTTATATGGTTTTCAATGTCATTATTTTTTAGTACTACCACTACCAATTCATGTTTAAGTAGAATAAATCTCAGTTCTCTATCATTATGATCAGTTTTGAATAAAAAAGTAAGATAAATTTGTTGCATTTTTATTGTTTCTTACTTAAAAAAAGTTCCAATAACATCTTTCAATAAGCACCAGCCAACTACAGATAGAACACATATATGCATCTCTTTTTTATATTTAAATTATGTTTTCATATTGATTATATAATTTTGTGTTCATACGGTAGATGATAATTAGTTAATTCATATATATGATACGGTAGATAATAATTTTTATATTTTTCTTCATGCTTTTGAGAAATTCTTATGTGATTTATACTTCTACACTTTAGTTTATAATCCTTAGTACTTGAAACATGTTTGATAAGAAATCTAATATTTATAAAAGCTATAGAGATTGATTAGCAAATAGCATCCCTTAATATCCTAGTTCCAATAATACATTAACCTATTTCCTTATTCCTTCACAAATGAATTGATATCTTTATCCCCACTTGTACATTGCCAAGGGAATTACAATGAATATCACAAGATATATTGATAGTATTAAACATAGAGAACTCTCTTGTTAAACTCGAAAATTCCACTTATGCAATTATTTATAATTTTATTTAATTTCAAATTAACATCTTTGTAGTTCCTTACATAATTCATCACACCTCATAAGTTTTCACAAAACATAGGTTGACATTTAAAGTGAGCTAAGATTTTCAACATTCATTGTTGCATTAATATTAATTTGAAAATATATTAAAAAATAAAATATTGTTTCATAATTAGCAACCTAAAGACAAATATAGCATATTCTTTAGGAAAAAAACTTATTTTTTTTGGGTAGCTCAAGTAGATACAAGTGATCAAGTAAAATAGAAACAAGATTATGAATAAAACATCTAAAATATTCTTGAATAAGTTTCTAGTCTACCTGATCAATGGTTTATTTAATCTCGTGAATCTTCTTGCTAATAGAAACAATTTATCTAATCTCGTTAATCTTCTTTCTAATAGAAAAAGTTAAACATAGTGAAGGATAACAATATAAAACCGACATGGAAGAATAATAATAATAATAATTTGAAATATTTGAGTTCTCTATTTCGGAAACCAATTAGGAATGAAGGATGAAGAATATCAACCCTACTATTCTATATAATACTCTAACATCTTTCTCTTAGAGTTTTATGTTATCTATAATATATATTTCAATGCTTAAAATGCTAAAACACTCAAAATTTCTCCTTCTACCTTAAAATATTTATATTTTAGGTGATTTATGATTTTGGAAGGAAATAAAATTACTATTTTGGGGCAAGTGATGTTGGATTTTAAGAACAACAAGAAGATCTAGTTGTGTAAAAAATAAATACACTAGCAATTACAAGACAAGGAGAGAAGAGAGAATGAAATAAAACTCAAATAGACTAAGAGATCAAATACCACTTTTAATTATTTTTCAAGATACTAAATAATTTATTTAATTGATTACAACTAAATTATTTAATTGATTAGAACTGAATAACATTAGAAGAAAATCAACTCTCCTTCTGCACACACAACTAGTAGAAAATAAAATCATCCTTAGTTCCAATCAACTAGCCCAAAAATAGGGTTATATGGTCTAAAACCAAGTTAGGGTAAATAGTTAGGATCAATAACATAGTTGGATGAGGATAGGATGTGTGATAAATACATGAGAATTGCAGTAATAAATCACACATGAAACTCTTAAAGCAATAACTTAAGTTATACTCCAAGGATAGGACTAAAAGTCAAAGGATAAGTTTTCCTAGGATAACCTGATTTGAGGATTTTTTTGGATAAGGTTTTTACCCATGAAAAGGAACGAAATGCTCACCCTTGGATACATATTCTAGGGATAATTACGCCGTAAGGCGTTATTATTTGAAAACAACTTTGCTGGTGTGCATCGTGTCATAATTTGAAATCGTTAGATTAGATCTTAGACGATTAAAACATATTCAGCCTTTGGATGAGAAAGCAAAAGTAGTTACAAAAATTTAGTTATGCGCTTTTTCTGCTCGGTGGTAAATTTGGCTATGTAGAATCGGATGATCGATGTATTTGGGCTCCGTTAGGGTAACGATACCCTGTTGCTGCCACAATTGCGGAAATCATTATTTGCTTCATGCTGGATCGAGCTCTGCAAACCAGAATCTCTTTTCTCCTTCATCTCATTACATTGTACAGTGATCCAAATATGGCATCCACTTTTTTGCCTCTCCTCCCTGATTCTTCCTCGCAGGAGTTCATTTCGGGGCGCTGAGGAAGAGGAAGACTTATTGGATTCTCCCAGTTCTTTACATTGTAAATGTGTTTCAGATGGTAAGAGTGAGCCGACATGCGGTGGGCTGATGTAGATATGATGAGGGAGGGATTCAAAAAGTTGCTGCTTGGAGAAGATATGTCGGGTGGAAGCAAAGGAGTTAGCACGACCTTCCGCCATTACCAATCTTTCAGGTTTTTGTTTTCATTAATATCTGTTTGATTCTGAAAGTGGTCTGTTTTGCATTTTAATTCAACGCATGTGACTGCACATATTTGTTTCAGCATTGTACCCAGTTCGCAAGGCTGCTCTGACGCTGATGACAAAGTCAACCGCTCTCTTGGGTAAGCCTCCAGATGATACCATGCTGCAAGCAATGGGTGCAGCCTGCAGTGACCCCATGGTTAGCATGAAGAAGGCTGCATTGTTTGCTTTATCAGAGGAATACTTTCTGTGGATGGAGAATTGGTTCTGGTTGGAGGATTCTAGACTCAGTACGACACTCAAATTAAAGGCAACCAATTTTAAGATCTGTGGCTTCAAATTTGCTTCACACAGAAAAAACTTCAGGTTTTGAAAACCTTTCCTACTCAGGGAGTGATTTCAGAATGGTTGCAGTCTGTGCCACCATTAGTAATGGATAATGAGTCAAGTATTCAAGAGGAATGTCTGAATCTATTTCAAGAGCTTGTCTTGGACAGAATATCTTCAGTTGCAGCCCAAAATGCGTCTGGTAGACGTTTAAAGTTTTCTGATATGTCTTCATCTCAAGGTCCAGATCAGGAGATGGTCTCATTATTCCCTCATGGTGTCTTGCCCTTGCTAAAAGGAATATTTGATGGAAATGTGGCATCCTGTGTGAAGCGAATATGCACAATGTTGGGAAAGAAGGGGCGATTGAAGGGTGGAATAGCCCTTGCACTTCATAACATTATCACCACGTCTGAATCTGTAGCATTGAAGTATTCAATACCTATAGAGAAATGGAATGCCCCCCCTGGTGCTTGGATTTTTCTCTCTGAAGTTTCAGCATTTACTCCTAAGGCAGTTGGTTGGAAATTTATGTGCCATCATTGGCAACTTCTTGATAAAACAGAATAGAATAATGAAGCACCTCAAGGCACACCGTATAACACTCCTGTAAAACAAGGTATGGACAAAATTTTTGAAGAAAATGAAGCCATGTCTGTTGGCTGGGCTGCCGATCGAGTGTTTCTGCTGCAAACGATAGCAAATGTTGTTGTGGAACTTACCCCAGATGTTGCTGTGGAACTTACCCCAGATGCAGCTGCTGAACTGGCTCATGATTTGTTGCAACGCTTGGAGGCTTTCAATATGCATCCTACTGAGGTGGGGGCACATGTAAAGGCTCTTATAACTTTATGCAAGCGACAGGCATCCACTTCCGAAGAAGAAACCCATATTATTGTTGTGTGGGTTGATCAGCTATTTGGAAAATCTGAGGGAATATTGGATGAATATATATCGCAGTTTTCAAATGCTGAAAAAAATGACAGCTTTAAGACTCCTCAGCCTACAAGTAAAAGTTTTGGTTTTGGGGCAATGTAATGTTGTCTATTTCAGTACCTGCTGCTACTAAAAGTTGCAGTGGGCTTTAGAAGTGCTACAACTAAGACGGTTCATGATCTCAATGCACAGCCATCGAATATCAATGAGTGCTTCACCCCAGGGCAGCAGACCCCCTCCTTGGGAGGCCAGACACCATCACCTGAATTAGATGTAGATGGTCCAGGCCCAATTCCGATCACTCCTGGAGCTTCTCACCGGGATTTGGGGTTTCTTTTGAGAAGGCGATGCATGGATGATAAAGCAGTAGTTCGCAAGGCTGCTCTGACGCTGATGACAAAGTCAACCGCTCTCTTGTGTAAGCCTACGGATGATACCATGCTGCAAGCAATGCGTGCAGCCTGCAGTGACCCCATGGTTAGCATCAAGAAGGCTGCATCGTTTGCTTTATAAGAGGAATACTTTCTGTGGATGGAGAATTGGTTCCGGTTGGAGAATTATAGACTCAGTACGACACTCAAATTAAAGGAAACCAATTTTCAGATATGTGGCTTCAAATTTGCTTCACACAGCAAAAACTTCAGGTTTTGAAAAACTTTCCTACTCAGGGAGTGATTTCAGAATGGTTGCAGTCTGTGCCACCATTAGTAATGGATAATGAGTCAACTATTCAAGAGGAATGCCTAAATCTATTTCAAGAGCTTGTCTTGGACATAATATCTTCAGTTGCAGCCCAAAATGCGTCTGGTAGACGTTTAAAGTTTTCTGATATGTCTTCATCTCAAGGTCCAGATCAGGAGATGGTCTCATTATTCCCTCATGGTGTTTTTCCCTTGCTAAAAGGAATATCTGATGGAAATGTGGCATCCTGTGTGAAGCGAATATGCACAATGTTGGGAAAGAAGGGGCGATTGAAGGGTGGAATAGCCCTTGCACTTTAGAACATTATCACCACGTCTGAATCTGTAGCATTGAAGTATTAAATACCTATAGAGAAATGGACTGGCCCCCCTGGTGCTTGGATGTTGCTCTCTGAAGTTTCAGCATTTACTCCTAAGGAAGTTGGTTGGAAATTTCTGTGCCATCATTGGCAGCTTCTTGATAAAACAGAACAGAATAATGAAGCACCTCAAGGCACACCGTATAACACTCCTGTAAAACAAGGTATGGACAACAATTTTGAAGAAAATGAAGCCATGTCTGTTGGTTGGGCTGCCGATCAAGTGTTTCTACTGCAAACGATAGCAAATGTTGCTGTGGAACTTAGCCCAGATGCAGCTGCTGAACTGGCTCATGATTTGCTGCAACGCTTGGAGGCTTTCAATATGCATCCTACTGAGGTGGGGGCACATGTAAAGGCTCTTATAACTTTATGCAAGCGACAGGCATCCACTTCTGAAGAAGGAACCCATATTATTGCTGTGTGGGTTGATCAGCTACTTGCAAAATCTGAGGGAATATTGGATGAATATATATCGTAGTTTTCAAATGCTGAAAAAAATGACAGCTTTAAGACTCCTCAGCCTACAAGTAAAAGCAGGTCACGGACAGGTCATAGACAAAGAAGAAAAGCATGTCAAAATCTTCTTTCTTATTGCTGAAAAGAGCAGTGAGTTCAAAAACATGGTGGAGGAGGAACATAAACAACACCAGCCACTTCAAAAAACTCGTTAGTAAAGAAGATCCCTATCCCTTTTCCCCTCAATGTGGATGGGTATGGATGCGCATAACCTTGTATCCTTTCAACATGTTCGTTCAGCGAGAATCCCAACTCCTTGCGTTGCAATTGACCCACAAAAATCCACTAGGGATATGGTCCCCACGACCAAATGATGAATTCAAAGCGATTGACCCTCCTGACCCGCGTGGGCTTGTTTGAAAAAAGGAACTGCAGGTCTTTGAGTGATGAAATGCGCTTGGATTTGGGTAAGTTGTCCACGCGCAAAGAAGGTCCAAGTTCCTTGGATTTGGGTGCACAGGCAAACCTGCAGCCATTTTTCATCAAGGTAACTGCTCTGTTTCTCTCTATATTGTATCCATTCACTGAAAAGTCATGTGTTATGCCCATATCCTTCCTGATATTGAATTGTTTGAGGCAGTTTAGCTGTATTCACACGACTGTTGTGTGTTAGGCTCATAGCAGTCCTGAGATTAAATTGTTTGACGTGTAGTAGTTGTTTTTAATGATATGTTCAGATGACATTCAGCAGTTTTGCTGAAGTCTAGTCTCTCATATGGGTATCATATCTCCCAATCTGGTTTGTAACTTTTGTTTTGTCTCATGTTGGCAAAGCTCATTCTTATAAGGGAAATTTGTATTCTCACCTTTTCCTGGGAGGTCTATAATTGCTACTTATCAATTTTCGATCTTTATATTGTGACTGCTTATGAATTTATTCATAGCAACCCCAGTGAACTAATGTGCCCCAAATTATCTTTCCAAATCATCTTTCCTGGAAAGATGGAACAAAGACACTCCAGGGAGTGGAGTGTAAATGGTAAATGCCTATTAGTGCACTTTTCAAGGCCTCACTTGTATCACTGTTAATCCATTGTGTTATTCCCATGTCAGCCCTTGATCCTAAGATTGAATCCTTTGTGTTATTCCCATGTCAGCCCTTAATCCTGAGATTGAATTGATTGAGATGTTAGCAGTGAGAGAAGCAAGGTGTTCTGCAGCTTGGGTGGGACTGGAGGGATCCATCACTACCTCATGTATTGAGTGCAGATGGTATTAGGTCATTGAATATGGACAACAGAACACAACCATCTAAACTTGGATTTGAATTGCATCTCAAGCTTGCAAATCTTGAAGATACATATCTCAAGTTTACACTTGAATCCTGTGTTTAGGTTGGTTTCTGCTAGTGTGATTTCTTTTAGTGTTGATAATTTTAAATTTTTTTGTGATGCTATTCAGTCATTTTCTCTAAACTCAAGTATCTCACTTGGGTATTCTTCTCAAAATTTGATTAGTAATGCTTTTGGTTGGATTTCACACATGGGAGAGGGATTCCATATTTTTTTTTCGTGTTACTTCGATGTCCTCTGCCATGCCACTTAGAGAGGACAATAAAAACTAAAACTAAGATGGATGTGGCTCTTATTTAAGTAATACTTTTTTATTGCCAAACACCATTGACCAGACTAATTGCATCTCATGGGTTGTAAAAACTAGTAAGGAAGATAGAATTGCATCAATTGGGCAGTACATAGTAGTATACAAGAGAGAAGAAAAATCGAGGATATCATATTCTATGGTTGCTGGTTTCGCTTTAACTTCTGAATTTTAACAACATATAGCTTGTGCTGAGAATGTATATCAGAACACGGAGCTGCCAATTTGAACGGCTTGCCTTCCTAGCAAAATTGCATATTCAAGAGGGCTAATTTAAGCATCCTGGAAGGATTTTTCAAATTTGTTGTTAGCATAGACTTCTTGCTATAATATGTATAGCAACCATCATAATTTCGTGCAGCTTGGAACCTCCGGTGAGCATGTTTAGAATTTACAAGTACATTATCTGTTAGTTCTTTTTTGATGCCACATAGTCAAAGCAGAAGGATAGTGCCAACACTCTTATTAAGTTATTTAGAACTTAGAAGTTGAGCTAGGTTAGAGCATAATTTAGGGCTATGTCCATTTCTTGAGTGCAAAGTAAATAAGCCTTACAAATCAGCCCACTGTTATCCTTGGAGGAGAGGGAAAATAAATTGTTTCAGTACTGGATTCCAAAACCAAGATGAATACATTCTAGCCCTGAGATTTATGAAGTTGCTTTTAATTTTTGAATCCTAGTGTGCGGTTTTTGTTCACTTGAGTTTTGCATCAGATGCAGGGTAGGGTACAGCAGCAATTGTCAGATTCATAGTAGCAGCCATTGAGACACTAGGCTCTTAAAAAAGTGTGTAAAATGACAAATTTACTAAGAAAAGGCAAGCGGAAAATAAAAGAAGAAGGGACAGGAAAAGAAAATGATGAAGGGAGGGAAAGAAGCTATGGAGAGGTCAAAATATACTCTGGGGTGGTTTACAATAGGCGTGAGAAGGGTTGTAGTGCACTACAAGCAACCTTTTAACTATTGGAAACAGAATGGTGCCAACCTGATGGTTGTGTGACAACTTTTTGAAATAAAATATTCTTCAGAACTGTTTGAAGGCACGATATGTACATTAGATTCAGCCTTGAAAATGTTATCTTAAGCCTTTGTAACCAACTTCTTGTCTCAACATATAAATGTTTGCAAAATTTGAAGTAATAGTCCTAGCTGCATATTTGAATTTTGATTAAAAGACTCGATTTACATTAGATTCAGCCTTGAAAATGTTATCTTAAGCCTTTGTAACCAAGTTCTTGTCTCAACATATAAATGTTTGCAAACTTTGAAGTAATAGTCCTAGATGCATATTTGAATTTTGATTAAAAGACTAGATTTAGGCTGTACCGACTGAATAATTGATAGCTGTTCATTGTTAGAATAACATTTTGTTTACTAATTTAAATTTGTACCTTACGACGTTTCCTTTGCAACATCTGGTGCAATTTCTAGTTAAGAATGCATTAATGGATATAAAATATAGAAATGTTATCACCTACTCACTCACATATATCCTCCTAGATGGCATTACCTACTAAAAATAGAAATATTATAAATAGTAAATGTTAAAAGTAATAGGACCACCTAAAGGGAAGTAAATTTAGGGTAGGTAAGGTATGTTATTTTGATGTACACCAACACTGTTAGACACGGTCTTGTCAGTCCTCCGTTAGAGGCAAATTCACCAAGGTTCATTTCTCGTCATTTGCAGTCATTAAATGCCATTTTGGTCAAAAAGAGTCATTTTAATTCTTGAGTCCAGGGTTTTGTCTTCAGAAGTGCTTCAATAACATGTGCAGCGATGAATATGCTTATTTCAGATTGTCATCGTCAAAGTGCTCAAGAGCTTTTCTTCAAAACTCTGTTTTGAAGAAGAAATTTTCAAATTTGTTTTATGTAAATAAGCTGTCATGCTGCCATGTGAGTTCTATGTTCTTCAGCCATAACATTTCTCCATTTAAGGTTCTAGTCACCTTGCCAGAGACATGCTGACATTCCTGCAAAAGACAAAAAAGAAACTTCTTTTTTTTCAGTCCAAGAGTCAAAAGCCATCGAAAACAAAATTCAGTGTGGAAATTTTCAACTAGTGGGTTTTGCTAAAGTCTAGTCGAAGTCTTGTGTCAATTACCCTGCAAAACAATTAACAAAGAAGTCATCATTCAAGTCAAGAAAATCAAATAAAAAAAACAACCTTAAATTCATGCCAAATGTCGAGCTGAAAAAGAGCAGAGCTATATTAGATTGTAAAGCAAATCCATTGTTTTTGACAACCTATCTGCATGTCAAGCATTCACAAAAATCCAAAGGAGAAAGCCGAATTTGGAGGTTGAAGAGTGAATTTCAGTGTTGGAGAGGCCGACAGTGTGTTGACAGTGCGCGCGGTGCATACAATGAGCGCACGACACATAGAATGCACGCGGCGCACTGAGCAAGGTTGTGCAGAGTATTTTTACACGTGCGCGGCGCACTCACCAGGCGCGGCGCACTGGGAGTGCGCGTGGCGCATAGAGCCATCCAATTCGAAATTCATTAATACTCTGCGTTTTTTCAAAATCAAACTATTTTTCCGTGATTTCCAGTGGTCTTCAAAAATGACAGCTTTGGCCATTCATCAGTTGGACTTGAGTGCTACGGTCCACACAACTATGTTGATGTCATGAAGGATGCTCTTTTTCATAATACTGGTGGTTTCTACAGGTTATCTATGATGATGTTGACAAGGTTGATGCATCGAATTTCAAAATTTCACCTCTGGTGCAGCGTGCTCTTGTGGATAGACTTCCTGTAGTTTCTCTTGAGTCTAGCATAATTTCACATGGTATGCCATACCCACAGAATTTTGAGACTACAAAGCAGGTTGAGATGCTTGGTGCGGAGAATGTCGGGAATCTCATTAAGTTTATTGATGAAAGAAAATGTGGATCACTGGCATTGAGAGCGATATTATTTAGATGGGGCCGTGAGCTGGGATCATATGCAATCAAATGCATGTCGTCGATGGGTGTTCTGGTCGTCTCACACAACGTTATCATAAATTCTTCAGTTAAGAAGTGGTAATAACTCAGTACAAAACTGCGTCTCGGGCTCAGTCAAATAAAGTTTGGGTTCCAAAATAGTTGCGCACAGGTGAAGGCTCGACAAGAGTGTGATGATTACATTGAGAGGGGATCGATCTCTGCGTTGGAGAGCAAAATGTTTCTTCGATTCTGACATCTAGTGGCTTTGGCGTTAACAATTTTCATAACCTGCATTCGGCTGCAAATCCCACTTCCGATTTCTTGGACGAGCTTTCTGCTATTGATGTGGCACACCGAGCTGCAAGTCCAGGTGGAATAGTCGACAATTCCTTTGCAGGACTTACCAATGCAATCATGAATGAGCTCATACGAATGGCTCGATGATACCAGTTGTAACTGTTTTTGGGCTCTGTCGTTTTTCTGCTGAGAGTAGAAAAAGTTACCAAGGCATTGAGTGAGGTCAATAAAGATTTCCCTTTGTTCTAGAGAACATATATTCAAAGGCTGATGGTTTTGGTTGGGGCAAGCCTTGGTGCTGCTGCTGCGATAGACTTTGTTGTTTTATATCTTGAATCTGTTTCAAGTTTGGTGCTGATCGATGCAAGTGCATATGCAGAGGGTACTGGAAACATGGCAAAATTCCCAAAATTTCTAGCATATGCTGGGGTTTCTTTACTGAAGAGTATTCCATTGCGATCATATGCTAATCTTTTGGCTTTCCATAGCATATCCACTGCAAAAATAATTGATTCGATGAATGTGGGTCGTTTACATTGCCTTCTGCCACATTGGGAAGAGGCGACAATTGATTTCATGCGTAGTGGAGGATACAAAGTTGTTACTCGTGTAAAAGAGTAATAATGTCAAGTTTACAGGTGAAAAATAAGACTCTTGTGATTTGGGGTGAGAATGACAAGATCGTTAGCAAGGAATACGCACAGAGATTGCAGAATGATATACAAGAATCAAAATTGCAGTACATTAGCGAATGTGGACATATTCCTCATGTTGAGAAGCTAGAAGCTGTTGCTGTCAGCACTGAGATACATGAGGATCTTCTCTTGAAGATGGGCATTGATTCACCCTTTGGCATTGTTTGCTTGGGGAAGGTTAACGCTGTTTATGAGAATGGTCGGGAGCCGATGGTTCAATTTTACGACTTTGTAAATTAAGGAGAGATAACAGAATTTTTGCAACAGCTGGATGGGATCATAAGGTTCACAGGTATGATTATCGTGAAAGGAAACCACCTGTAATCTTGAAACGGCATGGCACAAAATAATGACGCCAAGTGTGCAATGTGTATTAGGTGGCAACTGGGACTTAGGTGGCCCATGCATAATGTACCCTTTAGTATGAGCCTCTTCATATCATCTTTCATGATCAACGGGAAAATTAGTGGATGCAACAATGGGTAGTTGGTTTCTGTAGTTAATTTTGAGTGATAATAGGAAAATATTTTGAGGTGGTGTTGAACTGGGGCATAATTGAATGGGAAACAAAATGGAGACAAAAAAAAGGGAAAGTGAAAAGTCAAAGGCTAAAAATAAATCAAGACTACCTACCACAGCAGAAGAATAGGATCGATCTCCTATTAATGACTTCAGTTAATAATCCAAATGGATCTGCGCTCCAATATTTGTCTCTTAATTGGCCATCAGAAGATTTCAAGGGAAACGTTGGTCTATTTTTAGAACAGAAGAATAGTTTTTTCTATTTCTGCAATTTCAGTTGAAATAGCGCCCTTGTTTTTGGGTCGATCTATTTTCTTCTAGCATAGTTTATTTAATGTATTGAAAAATCATTTGTAAGGGGTTGAGAGAGTTCTGAAAAACTGTGGGAGGAAAAACCCAGTGCTCTCACTGTACAGCTTGACGGAGGAATAATTAAATGGTACAGCTCTGGTTCATAAGATCCTTGCGGTATGAGTTTAACAATTGTGTCTTTCTTTCCGTTTCATATGTAGCCTGTGATGTTTGACATTTCATTCATTATCATTTCAAGCTGAATGCTTTTGCAGTAAGAGAGGTAGAATCCAATTTGTTGCTATGCCTTGGGAAGCGTTTAGGATTTGTGTATTTTCTTCTGTTGGAAAGGATTCATTGTTTAAATTCCCTTTTCAGCTTTCTTAAACAGTCTTTACATACCATTTAATTTCAATTTAATTGTTAAACTTCACTCCTATCTCGCCTTATGGAATAATCTGTGCCTTTGATTAAATCTCTGCTCACGCTGTTCCCTGGCCCCATACTGCCCAGAAAACTCAAATATTCATTAAAACCCCTTTCCTATCAATTTACTAGCCTAAAATCATTATCAGTTTTGCATTTAGGTCATCTCAGCCCCTTTGAAAACTTTTTGCCGAGATAGACCCGGAGAGAGCCCTCTCCTGTCCTCGTAGGGCTAGCTATGAGGCTGAGCTTGGTTTGATGTTGCCTTGAGTTTTGCCTTCTTCAGCCTGAGGCAGATTCGAGCGCTAACATAGTGGCGACCATACTGGGGAAGTCTTCCCCGGTAAAGGATGAAAAAGTTCAGATCTGATCGTTGATGGTGAACAACGGTCAGACACTGCAAGGCTGAAATCTTTCACCTAGCGATTTCATTTACTAAACAATCTAGAAATCGATGCTTCCTGGTGACTTTATTGCAGGGAGATCAGTAGTTGTGAGATTTTCAAGATGGACCGAATTGCAAGAAGATATGCTCCCATGAGCCGAGATCACATTCCAGGTTTCCCGAATAAGATGCCCAAGGTAGATTGGTCAAGGAATCTACCTACGTTTAATGATGATGGTCAGAAGGATGCTTCTTTACATCTAGTTAGATTTCACATGCATATTCGCAAGTTGAAGGTGGATTTTCCTGAATATTGCTTGATGAAGATATTCCTGGCCACTCTGGAAGGTGAAGCCCAATCTTGGTATGAAAATTTTCCACCGTCCTGTATTTACTGTTTAAAGGATTTTCATGCCCTGTTCATTGAAAGATATCAAGTATCTTATCCATCATTAAATTTAGTTCATGACTGTTGCAAACATGCTTCTACTTTTATTGAAAGCCTTGAGAAATATTATGAAGATGATAATTTCATGGATGATGAGATCATGGAGGCTCTGTATGAGAATCCATTTCAGCAACATGAAGAGAACCTAGAGGATACCCATCAAGATGCTCAGGAAATTTCGTAGCAGAATCAAGATTTTAGTGCAGTGGAAGATGAAGGAATTTTGAATCTTGACAGTCAACAGGAATTACATGAAATAGATCAGCAGTATGAGGAGAATCAGTACACTCCTTCACTTGAAATCAATGAAGACAATCACTGTTTGAGCAAAAGAAAACAAAGGGTATTATCTCCTCTGTCTGCAGATGAGATAGATCAACTATTGAAAGGTCATGTTCCAGCTCAAGTTAACGCAGATCTGTAGTGTGCACATGATCAAGAAGGTGATGGTGGAATTTCTTCCTTTTCTGAAAAGAATGACAGTCTTGTAAGCAGCTTTATAGACCAGCAGGTTGAAGAGGTCTATATGGCTGAAGATGATGGAAGAGAATGTTTTGTTTTAGATATGCCCACAGAAGAAGACATCATGCAGGGAAGTCAGGTTTCAATTGCAGATTGTGATAATGACCAGTCAGCTATTTCAGATCTACATTCATATTATGATGACCAAGAATATCTTGTGCTGAAACCCATCAAGGAGAACTTTGTTGTTGAGTTCATCTGGAATGCAGAAGACACAGTTATGGATCTAAATGTTTTTAGTTCATCAGAACAAAGTCTTCATAAAGAGGTAATCCAGTCAGTTAATGAAAAAGTTTCTCTTGATGAAGTTATGCTAGATGATAGAAATGATAGTGTTGAGCATCAAGAATCAGCTGAAATTGTCTTACTTATGATTGATGAATATAATGATAATCTTGCTGTCATGTCATATGAAGATGACCTACAATATATTTAGGCTACAGGGGATCAGAACATTCAGGATTCCCTTTCAGTTTCTTCTTCATATGTTCCATGTGTTGAAATGTTTTTACAAGAGGAGATCTGCTCATCCACCTGTTTAGAATTTTTTGAAGCCCGGGAACATATTGTTACTGAAGTACATGATGAAGGAAGATTAGAATTAGAAGCAGGAGAAAAAGACACCTTGTTCTTTCAGCAAGAGGTAAATCTTCATGTTTTTCATGATCCATTGGCAAATTTGTTGCAGTCAACAGTGAAGGTGTTTATTACAGTGTTCAGTGATGAAGGAGATTATGGTCAGCTATGTTTTTGGATGCACAGTTATCAGTTTGTATTGTTGACCAGGAGATCTGATCGGGAGAATCAATCAATAAGGCATCTGCTTGATTGGTTGCATTGGCATTTTGATATAGTTTGATGGTATATTGTCTTGTAAGAAACACAGGCGGTTATATACTGCCATAAAGTTTTAAGTTGTAAGTTCAGGTCTTAGTCATGTTGAGTCATTTGTCGAAATCAGTTTTCAGTATTTTCAGTCAGTTTCAATTAATAAATCAGTCAAAATCTTGTGTGGTTGATCAAAATAATGATTCCATTGCCCAATGGATGGAGGCACTGTCTGCTCTCCCAAAGATCTGTAGTTCTTGGCACCTCCAAGAAGCGGCAGCTACCATCCCCATTGGAGCCAATGTTAGACACGGTCTTGTCAGTCCTCCGTCAGAGGAAAATTCACCAAGGTTCATTTCTCGTCATTTGCAGTCATTAAATGCCATTTTGGTCAAAAAGAGTCATTTTAATTCTTGAGTCCAGGGTTTTGTCTTCAGAAGTGCTTCAATAACATGTGCAGGCCATAAGGGAGCATTGATAAGTTTTCATTTCAGGATTGTCATCGTCAAAGTTCTCAAAGGTATTTCTTCTTCAAAACTCTGTTTTGAAGAAGAAATTTTCAAATTTGTTTTATGTAAATAAGCTGTCATGCTGCCATGTGAGTTCTATGTTCCTCAACCGTAACATTTCTCCATTTAAGGTTCTAGTCACCTTGCCAGAGACATGCTGAGATTCCTGCAAAAGACAAGAAAGAAACTTCTTTTTTCAGTCCAAGAGTCAAAAGCCATCGAAAACATGATTCAGTGTGAAAATTTTCAACTAGTGGGTTTTGCTAAAGTCTAGTCGAAATCTTGTGTCAATTACCCTGCAAAACAATTAACAAAGAAGTCATCATTCAAGTCAAGAAAATAAAATAAAAAAAACAACATTAAATTCATGCCAAATGTCGAGCTGCAAAAGAGTAGAGCTATATTACATTGTAAAGCAAATGCATTGTTTTTGACAACCTATCTGCATGTCAAGCATTCACAAAAATCCAAAGGAGAAAGCCGAATTTGGAGGTTGAAGAGTGAATTTTAGTGTTGGAGAGGCCGACAGTGTGTTGACAGTGCACGCGGCGCATACAAGGAGCCCATGGCACATAGAATGTGCGCGGCGCACTGAGCAAGGTTGTGCAGAGTGTTTTTACACGCGCGCGGCGTACTCACCAAGCGCGGCGCACTGGGAGTGCGCGCGGCGCATAGAGCCATCCAATTCGAAATTCATTAATACTCTGTGTTTTTTCAAAATCAAACTATTTTTCCGTGATTTCCAGTGGTCTTCAAAAAGGACAGCTTTGGCCATTCATCAGTTGGACTTGAGTGCTACGGTCCACACAACTATGTTGATGTCATGAAGGATGCTCTTATTCATAATACTGGTGGTTTCTACAGGTTATCTATGATGATGTTGACAAGGTTGATGCATCGAATTTCAAAATTTCACCTCTGGTGTAGCGTGCTCTTGTGGATAGACTTCCTGTAGTTGCTCTTGAGTCTAGCATAATTTCACATGGTATGCCATACCCACAGAATTTTGAGACTGCAAAGTAGGTTGAGATGCTTGGTGCGGAGAATGTCGGGAATCTCATTAAGTTTATTGATGAAAGCAAATGTGGATCACTGGCATTGAGAGCGATATTATTTAGATGGGGCCGTGAACTGGGATCATATGCAATCAAATGCATGTCATCGATGGGTGTTCTGGTCGTCTCACACAGCGTTATCATACATTCTTCAGTTAAGAAGCGGTAATAACTCAGTACAAAACTGCGTCTCGGGCTCATTCAAATAAAGTTTGGGTTCCAAAATAGTCACGCACAGGTGAAGGCTCAACAAGAGTGTGATGATTAGATTGAGAGGGGATCGATCTCTGCGTTGGAGAGCACAATGTTTCTTCGATTCTGACATCTGGTGGCTTTGGCGTTAACAATTTTCATAACCTGCATTCGGCTGCAAATCCCACTTCCGATTTCTTGGACGAGCTTTCTGCTATTTATGTGGCACACCGAGCTGCAAGTCCAGGTGGAATAGTCGACAATTCCTTTGCAGGACTTACCGATGCAATCATGAATGAGCTCATATGAATGGCCCGACGATACCAGTTGTAACTGTTTTTGAGCTCTGTCATTTTTCTGCTGAGAGTAGAAAAAGTTACCAAGGCATTGAGTGAGGTCAATAAATATTTTCCTTTGTTCTGGAGAACATATATTCAAAGGTCGGTGGTTTTGGTTGGGGCAAGCCTTGGTGCTGCTACTGCGATAGACTTTGCTGTTTTATATCCTGAATCTGTTTCAAGTTTGGTGCTGATCGATGCAAGTACATATGCAGAGGGTATTGGAAACATGGCAAAATTCCCAAAATTTCTAGCATATGCTGGGGTTTCTTTACTGAAGAATATTCCATTGCGATCATATGCTAATCTTTTGGATTTCCATAGCATATCCACTGCCAAAATAATTGATTTGATGAATGTGGGTCGTTTACATTGCCTTCTGCCACATTGGGAAGAGGCGACAATTGATTTCATGCGTAGTGGAGGATACAAAGTTGTTACTCGTGTAAAAGAGTAATACTGTCAAGTTTACAGGTGCAAAATAAGACTCTTGTGATTTGGGGTGAGAATGACAAGATCGTTAGCAAGGAATACGCACAGAGATTGCAGAATGATACACAAGAATCAAAATTGCAGTACATTAGTGAATGTGGACATATTCCTCATGTTGAGAAGCCAGAAGCTGTTGCTGTCACCACTGAGATACATGAGGATCTTCTCTTGAAGATGGGAATTGATTCACCCTTTGGCATTGTTTGCTTGGGGAAGGTTAATGCTGTTTATGAGAATGGTTGGGAGCCGATGGTTCAATTTTACGACTTTGTAAATTAAGGAGAGATAACATAATTTTTGCAACAGCTGGATGGGATCATAAGGTTCGCAGGTATGATTATCATGAAAGGAAACCACCTGTAATCTTGAAACGGCATGGCACAAAATAATGACGCCAAGTGTGCAATGTGTATTAGGTGGCAACTGGGACTTAGGTGGCCCATGCATAACGTACCCTTTAGTATGAGCCTCTTCATATCATCTTTCATGATCAACGGGAAAATTAGTGGATGCAACAATGGGTAGTTGGTTTCTGTAGTTAATTTTGAGTGATAATAGGAAAATATTTTGAGGTGGTGTTGAACTGGGGCATAATTGAATGGGAAACAAAATGGAGACAAAAAAAAGGGAAAGTGAAAAGTCAAAGGCTAAAAATAAATCAAGACTACCTACCACAGCAGAAGAATAGGATCGATCTCCTATTAATGACTTCAGTTAATAATCCAAATGGATCTGCGCTCCAATATTTGTCTCTTAATTGGCCATCAGAAGATTTCAAGGGAAACGTTGGTCTGTTTTTAGAATAGAAGAATAGTTTTTTCTATTTCTGCAATTTCAGTTGAAACAGTGCCCTTGTTTTTGGGTCGATCTGTTTTCTTATAGCATAGTTTATTTAATGTATTGAAAAATCATTTGGAAGGGGTTGAGAGAGTTCTGAAAAGATGTGGGAGGAAAAACCCAGTGCTCTCACTGTACAGTTTGACGGAGGAATAATTAAATGGTACAACTCTGGTTCATAATATCCTTGCGGTATGAGTTTAACAATTGTGTCTTTCTTTCCGTTTCATATGTAGCCTGTGATGTTTGACATTTCGTTCATTATCATTTCAAGCTGAATGCTTTTGCAGTAAGAGAGGTAGAATCCAATTTGTTGCTCTGCCTTGGGAAGCATTCAGGATTTGTGTATTTTCTTCTGTTGGAAAGGATTCATTGTTTAAATGCCCTTTTCAGCTTTCTTAAATAGTCTTTACATTCCATTTAATTTGAATTTAATTGTTAAACTTCACTCCTATCTCGCCTTATGGAATAATCTGTGCCTTTGATTAAATCTCTGCTCACGCTGTTCCCTGGCCTCATACTGCCCAGAAAACTCAGATATTCATTAAAACCCCTTTCCTATCAATTTACTAGCCTAAAATCATTATCAGTTTTGCATTTAGGTCATCTCAGCCCCTTTGAAAACTTTTTGCCGAGATAGACCCGGAGAGAGCCCTCTCCTGTCCTCGTAGGGCTAGCTATGAGGCTGAGCTTGGTTTGATTTTGCCTCAAGTTTTTCCTTCTTCAGCCTGAGGCAGATTCAAGTGCTAACATAGTGGCGACCATACTGGGGAAGTCTTCCCCGGTAAAGGATGACAAAGTTCAGATCTGATCGTTGATGGTGAACAACGGTCAGACACTGCAAGGCTGAAATCTTTCACCTGGCGACTTCATTTACTGAACAATCCAGAAATCGATGCTTCATGGTGACTTTACTGCTGGGAGATCAGTAGCTATGAGATTTTCAAGATGGACCGAATTGCAAGAAGATATGCTCCCATGAGCCGAGATCACATTCCAGGTTTCCCGAATAAGATGCCCAAGGTAGATTGGTCAAGGAATCTGCCTACGTTTAATGATGATGGTCAGAAGGATGCTGCTTTACATCTAGTTAGATTTCACATGCATATTCGCAAGTTGAAGGTGGATTTTCCTGAATATTGCTTGATGAAGATATTCCTGGCCACTCTGGAAGGTGAAGCCGAATCTTGGTATGAAAATTTGCTGCCGTCCTGTATTTACTGTTTAAAGGATTTTCATGCCCTGTTTATTGAAAGATATCAAGTATCTTATCCATCATTAAATTTAGTTCATGACTGTTGAAAACATGCTTCTACTTTTATTGAAAGCCTTGAGAAATATTATGAAGATGATAATTTCATGGATGATGAGATCATGGAGGCTCTGTATGAGAATCCATTTCAGCAACATGAAGAGAACCTAGAGGATACCCATCAATATGCTCAAGAAATTTCGCAGCAGAATCAAGATTTTAGTGTAGTGGAAGATGAAGGAATTTTGAATCTTGACAGTCAACAGGAATTACATGAAATGGATCAGCAGTATGAGGAGAATCAGTACACTCCTTCACTTGAAATCAATGAAGACAATCACTGTTTGAGAAAAATAAAACAAAGGGTATTATCTCCTCTGTCTGAAGATGAGATGGATCAGCTATTGAAAGGTCATGTTCTAGCTCAAGTTAACGCAGATCTGCAGTGTGCACAAGATCAAGAAGGTGATGGTGGAATTTCTTCCTTTTCTGAAAAGGATGACAGTCTTGTAAGCAGCTTTATAGATCAGCAGGTTGAAGAGGTCTATATGGCTGAATATGATGAAAGAGAATGTTCTGTTTTAGATATGCCCACAGAAGAAGACAGCATGTAGGGAAGTCAGGTTTCAATTGCAGATTGTGATAATGACCAGTCAGCTATTTCAGATCTACATTCAGATTATGATGACCAAGCATATCTTGTGCTGAAACCCATCAAGGAGAACTTTGATGTTGAGTTCATATGGAATGCAGAAGACACAGTTATGGATCTAAATGTTTTCAGTTCATCAGAACAGAGTCTTCATAAAGAGGTAATCCAGTCAGTTAATGAAAAAGTTTCTCTTGATGAAGTTATGCTAGATGATATAAATGATAGTGTTGAGCATCAAGAATCAGCTGAAGTTGTCTTCCTTATGATTGATGAATATAATGATAATCTGGCTGTCATGTCATATGAAGATGACCTACAATATATTCAGGCTACAGGAGATCAAAACATTTAGGATTCCCTTTCAGTTTCTTCTTCATATGTTTCATGTGTTGAAATGTTTTTACAAGAGGAGATCTGCTCATCCACCTGTTCAGAATTTTTTGAAGCCCAGGAACATATTGTTACTGAAGTACATGATGAAGGAAGATCAGAATTAGAAGCAGGAGAAAAAGACACCTTGTTCTTTCAGCAAGAGGTAAATCTTCATGTTTTTCATGATCCATTGGCAAATTTGTTGCAGTCAACGGTGAAGGTGTTTATTGCAGTGTTCAGTGATGAAGGAGATTATGGTCAGCTATGTTTTTGGATGTGCAGTTATCAGTTTGTATTGTTGACCAGGAGATCTGATCGGTAGAATCAATCAAGAAGGCATCTGCTTGATTGGTCGCATTGGAATTTTGATATAGTTTGATGGTATATTGTCTTGTAAGAAACACAGGCGGTTATATACTGCCATCAAGTTTTAATTTGTAAGTTCAGGTCTTAGTCATGTTGAGTCATTTGTCGAAATCAATTTTCAGTCTTTTCAGTTAGTTTCAATTAATAAATGAGTCAAAATCTTGTGTGGTTGATCGAAATAATGATTCCATTGCCCAATGGATGGAGGGACTGTCTGCTCTCCCAAATATCTGCAGTTCTTGGCACCTCCAAGAAACGGCAGCTGCCATCCCCATTGGAGCCAATGTTAGACACGGTCTTGTCAGTCATTCGTCAGAGGAAAATTCACCAAGGTTCATTTCTCGTCATTTGCAGTCATTAAATGCCATTTTGGTCAAAAAGAGTCATTTTAATTCTTGAGTCCAAGGTTTTGTCTTCAGAAGTGCTTCAATAACATGTGCAGGCCATAAGGGAGCTTTGATAAGTTTTCATTTCAGGATTTTCATCGTCAAAGTGCTCAAAGGTATTTCTTCTTCAAAAGTTTGTTTTGAAGAAGAAATTTTCAAATTTGTTTTATGTAAATAAGCTGTCATGCTGCCATGTGAGTTCTATGTTCTTCAGCCGTAACATTTCTCCATTTAAGGTTATAGTCACCTTGCCAGAGACATGTTGACATTCCTGCAAAAGACAACAAAGAAACTTCTTTTTTCAGTCCAAGAGTCAAAAGCCATCGAAAACAGAATTCAGTGTGAAAATTTTCAACTAGTGGGTTTTGCTACAGTCTAGTCGAAATATTGTGTCAATTACCCTGCAAAACAATTAACAAAGAAGTCATCATTCAAGTCAAGAAAATCAAATAAAAAAAACAACATTAAATTCATGCCAAATGTCGAGCTGCAAAAGAGTAGAGCTATATTAGATTGTAAAGCAAATCCATTATTTTTGACAACCTATCTACATGTCAAGCATTCACAAAAATCCAAAGGAGAAAGCCGAATTTGGAGGTTGAAGAGTGAATTTCAGTGTTGGAGAGGCCGACAGTGTGTTGACAGTGCGCGCGGCACATACAAGGAGCGCGCGGCGCACTGACCAAGGTTGTGCAGAGTATTTTTACACGCGTGCGGCACACTCACCAGGCGCGACGCACTGGGAGTGCGCGCGGCGCATAGAGCCATCCAATTAGAAATTCATTAATACTCTGCGTTTTTTCAAAATCAAACTGTTTTTCCATGATTTCCAGTGGTCTTCAAAAATGACAGCTTTGGCCATTCATCAGTTGGAGTTGAGTGCTACGGTCCACACAACTATGTTGATGTCATGAAGGATGCTCTTGTTCATAATACTGGTGGTTTCTACATGTTATCTATGATGATGTTGACAAGGTTGATGCATCGAATTTCAAAATTTCACCTCTGGTGTAGCATGCTCTTGTGGATAGACTTCCTGTAGTTGCTCTTGAGTCTAGCATAATTTCACATGGTATGCCATACCCACAGAATTTTGAGACTGCAAAGCAGGTTGAGATGCTTGGTGCGGAGAATGTCGGGAATCTCATTAAGTTTATTGATGAAAGCGAATGTGGATCACTGGCATTGAGAGCGATATTATTTAGATGGGGCTATGAACTGGGATCATATGCAATAAAATGCATGTTTTCGGTGGGTGTTCTGGTCGTCTCACACAGCGTTATCATACATTCTTCAGTTAAGAAGCGGTAATAACTCAGTACAAAACTGCGTCTCGGGCTCAGTCAAATAAAGTTTGGGTTCCAAAATAGTCACGCACAGGTGAAGGCTAGACAAGAGTGTGATGATTACATTGAGAGGGGATCGATCTCTGCGTTGGAGAGCACAATGTTTCTTCAATTCTGACATCTGGTGGCATTGGTGTTAAGAATTTTCATAACCTGCATTCGGCTGCAAATCCCACTTCCGATTTCTTGGACGAGATTTCTACTATTGATGTGGCACACCGAGCTGCAAGTCCAGCTGGAATAGTTGACAATTCCTTTGCAGGACTTACCGATGCAATCATGAATGAGCTCATACGAATGGCCCGACGATACCAGTTGTAACTATTTTTGGGGTCTGTCGTTTTTCTGCTGAGAGTAGAAAAAGTTACCAAGGCATTGAGTGAGGTCAATAAAGATTTTCCTTTGTTCTGGAGAACATATATTCAAAGGCCGATGGTTTTGGTTGGGGCAAGCCTTGGTGCTGCTGCTGCGATAGAATTTGCTGTTTTATATCCTGAATCTGTTTCAAGTTTGGTGCTGATCGATGCAAGTGCATATGCAGAGGGTACTGGAAACATGGAAAAATTCCCAAAATTTCTAGCATATGCTGGGGTTTCTTTACTGAAGAGTATTCCATTGCGATCATATGCTAATATTTTGGCTTTCCATAGCATATCCACTGCCAAAATAATTGATTCGATGAATGTGGGTCATTTACATTGCCTTCTGCCACATTGGGAAGAGGCGACAATTGATTTCATGCGTAGTGGAGGATACAAAGTTGTTACTTGTGTAAAAGAGTAATACTGTCAAGTTTACAGGTGCAAAAGAAGACTCTTGTGATTTGGGGTGAGAATGACAAGATCGTTAGCAAGGAATACGCACAGAGATTGCAGAATGATATACAAGAATCAAAATTGCAGTACATTAGCGAATGTGGACATATTCCTCATGTTGAGAAGCCAGAAGCTGTTGCTGTCACCACTGAGATACATGAGGATCTTCTCTTGAAGATGGGAATTGATTCACCCTTTGGAATTGTTTTCTTGGGGAAGGTTAACGCTTTTTATGAGAATGGTCGGGAGCCGATGGTTCAATTTTACGACTTTGTAAATTAAGGAGAGATAACAGAATTTTTGCAACAACTGGATGGGATGATAAGGTTCGCAGGCATGATTATCATGAAAATAAACCACCTGTAATCTTGAAACGGCATGGCACAAAATAATGACGCCAAGTGTGCAATGTGTATTAGGTGGCAACTGGGACTTAAGTGGCCCATGCATAACGTACCCTTTAGTATGAACCTCTTCATATCATCTTTCATGATCAACGGGAAAATTAGTGGATGCAACAATGGGTAGTTGGTTTCTGTAGTTAATTTTGAGTGATAATAGGAAAATATTTTGAGGTGGTGTTGAACTGGGGCATAATTGAATGGGAAACAAATTGGAGACAAAAAAAAGGGAAAGTGAAAAGTCAAAGGCTAAAAATAAATCAAGACTACCTACCACAGCAGAAGAATAGGATCGATCTCCTATTAATGACTTTAGTTAATAATCCAAATGGATCTGCGCTCCAATATTTGTCTCTTAATTGGCCATCAGAAGATTTCAAGGGAAACGTTGGTCTGTTTTTAGAACAGAAGAATAGTTTTTTCTATTTCTGCAATTTCAGTTGAAACAGCGCCCTTGTTTTTGGGTCGATCTGTTTTCTTCTAGCATAGTTTATTTAATGTATTGAAAAATCATTTGTAAGGGGTTGAGAGAGTTCTGAAAAGCTGTGGGAGGAAAAACCCAGTGCTCTCACTGTACAGTTTGACGGAGGAATAATTAAATGGTACAGCTCTGGTTCATAAGATCCTTGCGGTATGAGTTTAACAATTGTGTCTTTCTTTCCATTTCATATGTAGCCTGTGATGTTTGACATTTCATTCATTATCATTTCAAGCTGAATGCTTTTGCAGTAAGAGAGGTAGAATCCAATTTGTTGCTCTGCCTTGGGAAGCGTTCAAGATTTGTGTATTTTCTTCTGTTGGAAAGGATTCATTGTTTAAATGCCCTTTTCATCTTTCTTAAACAGTCTTTACATTCCATTCAATTTCAATTTAATTGTTAAACTTCACTCCTATCTCGCCTTATGGAATAATCTGTGCCTTTGATTAAATCTCTGCTCACGCTGTTCCTTGGCCCCATACTGCCCAGAAAACTCAGATATTCATTAAAACCCCTTTCCTATCAATTTACTAGCCTAAAATCATTATCAGTTTTGCATTTAGGTCATCTCAGCCCCTTTGAAAACTTTTTGCCGAGATAGACCCGGAGAGAGCCCTCTCCTGTCCTCGTATGGCTAGCTACGAGGCTGAGCTTGGTTTGATGTTGCCTCGAGTTTTTCCTTCTTCAGCCTGAGGCAGATTCGAGCGCTAACAAACACCACCCTTAACTACAATTAGTTGTGCCCAAAAAATGAGTCTGAAAAGTTTGTAGCCATGTTAGGTACTTAAGTGTAAAACAACTATATTAGCCCTAACAATCTATAGCCATATTACATACTTGTGCAAGAAAAACCTTATGAAAAATAAAAATAAAAATAAAAATAGAAGCATATTATGTCTACCATTTGGTTGATATGAAGAAGGATGGTGTTGTTGATAAAAAATACCATTATGAATATTTGCTTGAATCTATATTGTGCCATAATTTTAGAAGCTCTAAGATTCTATTTGAGTCATATAACTTGTTATAAAAGTAGTGAGGGCTCATGTAGTACAAAAAAAAATTGAGATACAATTCTTTATATCTTGGCAATGACACCCACTAGCTTACTAGTTACTTGTAAAGTATGATCAACCCTCCATTAGTTGTGATATGGATCTAAAATAGGTTACTCATGGAATTTTAACTAAAATTATAAATTATGATCAGAAATAAGATATAAATAATGTGTAAAACAATGGAAAAGATCTTCCTTAGATAGAGGTGAAATTGGTGCAACTAATTCCTAATGGAGTTGATGCAAGGGACCTTCCTCAAATTTGTAATCTAAGTTTTCTTTATTTCATTAATTTGCATGTGTTGGAAGAGAAATATAATATAATTTATGAATGAAATTAGAGAAGGTATACAACTAAAACTGATGATCCACTTGACTAATTTCAACACTAGAACAATCTACAATCTCACAAATTATCATTGAGTCTAATGTGAACTCACTCACTTAACTTTACCTAAGTGTGTAATTTGGTAGATAGGGAGGAGATTGAGTGAGATATTAATAACATGTAACACATTCTTAAATATTCTATAATCAATGTTTTCTTAACCTTATCTGAATACTCTAATAGGAGTTTTGGCTCCCAACAACATAGGAAGTCTAAACCAAGGTATTTAAAGGAAGAAAAATAATGAACATATTATTAGACACACCTAGGTCTAAAATCCATATATAAAATAATGAAGTGATAGTAGTAAAATCATCACCCTTAGCTTGATATTTTGTTCTCTTGTATTTAATCACCCTCTTGATAATATTCGATATGCACTCTAAAAATTTGTGTTATTGAAGTACTCGAGCCATAAGATCAATGGCATTCAACCTATAGGAACTCTTTGGATGAAAACCAATATTATAATTATTTCTATTTTTCCTTTCCTTCTTATAATTTAGTCCCTTAGTAATAAAGATATCCTTAGTGGATTCAATGCATTCTCCATCTAAGTGATCAAGATCCCTTGATTTCTACTTGTTCTTCTTGATATTATCATGCAGTATAAGTACACTGGAATTGAGTGTCTTTATATCCCCCATGTTAACAATATTATCTTTGGGTTACTCACTAAATCTATGAAGTCATCTATATAATGCATCTTCTAGGTTTTTCCCATATAATGTCTAGTAGTGTGGAAAGAAAAAAAAACATGGAATACATAGGTCTTGGATTTGAAATACTTATAGGATAAGGTTCTTCTATTTTCTATCAATACCACAAACCTTAACTTGTTGAATTATAATATTAAACCTAGAGAATAAGTATTGTATTTTTTTGAAGTTTCTTGGGCTCAAATATGTGAACTCATTTTCCAATTCATGTCCTCTCAACTCATCCATACTTCCAAATAACCCCTCCAACCTAGTCCATGCTTCATTGGGAGTTGTATAAGCATCAAGATGAAAGAGAAAATATAAAGAAATGGAAAACCTTAAGACCACATAATCCTTATCCATTTTGTTAAAGTACCTTTACTTCACTAAAGCTAAATTGATATTTTATTTTGTATGCATAATGATACTATGAATTTTCTTACTTCATATTAGAAGAGAAGAAAGTTTTGGGGCTTCCCCTCAAATAGTTGAATGAAGTATGACTCACAATGATAATGAGTTGATCCATTATGTTTGGGTTGTTCAATCATATATGACATAGAATAATGTGAGTATAATTTTCACAAAATCCTTAAATTCTTTGATACCATGTTGGATTTTATGAAGAAAAAGATCTAGTTATGTAAAAACAACTACATTAACATTTTCATGAAAAAGAGTGAATAAAGAGTAAAATAACACTCAAATAAACTAAGATATTGAAATACCAATTTTAATTTTCTTTCGAGGGGCTAAATAATTTCTTGACTTGAGTACAATTAAATATAACAATCATATAGAGAAGTAATGTGAACTAGGTAGGCTAGAGAAAGATAAGACCTACACCAAGTAAAAGAATGAAATTTTAGGAAAATTGAAAAATTATGTTTGAATATACCACTCCTTCAATCCATTAAATATGCATTAATATACAAAAAAAGAAAAAAGAAAAAACATTAGGGAAAAATGGATTAAGAAACATAAGAGAAAGAAAAAATACCCCATGTAGTTAATGTTATAAGGAAGTTTGCTAACCTAGTTCTAGGAAAATTTTTCACCCCCAAGTATTTTGATCTAGGGAGTCCCATAGTTGATGTGAATATTAGAAAATTTTTGATATATATTATTTTAGTGGACTTAGGAGTTACAATTAGTGTAATTAATAAGGATACCTAGCTAATATTGAACTTAAGAGAATAGCTATGACATACACATACTATCCTTCAACTTGCAAATAGAATAATTGTTACTGGAATTTTAGAGGACATCATTATATACCAATTAATTCTTGGGAGTACCCCACACATTTAATTATTTTGCAAACTAAAGCTAGAATCAATGGGTATCCTCTTATCCTAGGTAAACCTTGGATGGTCATAACCAATGCATTAATAGACTATAGGTCAACATATATAAACAACTAAGCCCAATTCAACCCCTATGTTCACCCTAATTAACCTTATATTACATTCCTATTTCTATATTATTATGTAGGCTAGTACCTTTCATGGTCTCATTTTATTTTAATTGTATCCATTTTCTCCTATATATTTACCAAGGAGACATGTCATAGGATCATAAAATATTGTATTGTACAATATATTCATTGTAAAAGGAGGTTACCCCCTTGAAGTGTACTATAATTATTGGTTTCTTATTAATTCAATATGAAATGTTCATAACATTTGGTATTAGAGCACAAGAGCCTAGGGTTTTATTGCTTCAAATAAGTCATCATGGAATTTTCACTATAACTTATTTACTTAGACATTTTAGATGGTGAAAATTTGAGGATATTGAGAAGAAATGTTGATTAAAATATCGTTAAAATTCAATATTTTAGTTCTCTATACTATACTAAATATACTCTATGGAAACTAGGGGTTGTGATAGGTTCATTTAAAATTATTCATCTTGGTATTTTCACTATAATTTTTTTCTAGGATGTTTCAAAGAGTGAAATCGAAGAAAATCCATAAGACATATCAAGGTACCTTTGGTAAAAATTTCAAAATTAATTTTAAAGAATTGAACACATGGTAAAATACACATTTTTTATTTAAGTGGGAAGAGGCCAAAAACAAATAAGTTTTTCAGAAATTTACCATAACTTTTACTTGCACATAAAATTATGGTTGGACCTATGGAATTGTAGAGAAAACATATTTGTGTATTATAAACAAAAAATTTGGTTTCATAAGGGTTAAAATATTAGATACATATACCATGAAAATGGTAAACCACTTGAATATTCTCCAAATTAAGCCTGTAAAGGCATGTAACTTACAAGTAACATAATTAATTTTTTTTTTTCCTTAATAAGGCTAATTCTATTAAAAGAAAAAGAACATATGGTACAATCAGGCTTGCAAGCAAGCGAAACTGAGAAGCATGGGAGCTGTAGGTGATAGACTATCTACCTCGCTCCTGAATAACAACTACAGAATGAGTGGAGATAACAAGAGGAACAAAAAAACTAGAGATGGACAGAGTTATCTACCCAGTGTGGGTGGATATTGCCACACGACATTTTTTCCCTTTTTTCCTGCTTACTTTGACCGAGCCGGTGGAGCTTGGCTGGGCCATGTTGTGTAACCAGCTTCAAAAATAGAAGAAAAGAGATATCAACGCCTTAGAAATAAGCCACTTCGAGGGGGAAACCTCCAATACATTACATAAATGAACAATTCTTGGATGATACAAATGAACAAAACCTCCTTCTATATATAGGAGTCCATGGGGCCACAATATAATCCTAGTGGGGCCACAATGTAATCCTAGCCGATCTAACAATAATAATGTAAGGGCACAATAATAACAATATGGGGGTTACAGGGGTACAATAATAACAATAAGGGGGGCTACACTATTAATATAGGGACTTAACATGCCCCTCTCCTTCAAACAAGTGTTGTCCTCAATGCTTGATTATTTCTTGATGCTTCTGTATAAAATTCTCATCCTCCCATGTGGAATCTTCTACAGGAAAGTTCTTCCACTTGCTGAGATACTCTGAAATTGACCGTACTTGTCGAGTTCTTGTTTCTGTGACTTCTTCGAAACTACTTTCAATGTGATGTTGATCTTCTTGTTGTGTCATTAGATTCCGCACCAAAGTTAGGTTATCATTTAAGAGTTGGAGAACTTGTTGTTGATGCTCGATGTGATCTTCCACTAATTTATCATCCATATTAGCTATTATTTGATCCTTCAAACCATCCAACTTAGCTTCCAATTCTGCTTTTAAACCATCTATGTCATCTTTGGTTGTTATTCATAAGATCGAAATTTGTTGCACTTGGTACCGTAATTTTGATATCTCATACTGCAATTCTTCCACTTCATGCATCATAGTATAGATTTCTGAGGGCTTAATGGGTGTTGAATTATTTTTAGGAGGCATTTCAAAATGCAATACTGAAATATATGCTCAATAGGCCCTTGGAATCACTTCAAACTCATTTTTCAAACGAGATTTATGCAATTCGGGAAAAACAATACACACCTTTTACTTGCTTTTGAGAAGCTCGATATTGAAATTGTATTATCTCTGTGATTGAAAATTTTCAATATCTGAAATTTAGCACTCAAGTAGCCCTCTACATTCTCTTTTGAATGCCACAGGTCTGACCTGATTTGGATTCTCCAAGACAAAGTTGTGTCCAATCTCCCACAATGACCTAATTATGGACTAGTTCAGTAGAGCGAACTTGTACGACTTGCCATGTGTCACTGTTTCATCCTTTGTATTTGAAATTGATAGCCAAGAAACTATAGTCTATGTACTTGCGACCACTTTTTACGACACTCCAATCCGATTCCCAGAGAGAGAGTTATTGAACTTTTCCCACGATCACCTCTTTGAGATGAAATTCAGGAGCCTGAAAAAGCACTACCTTCCACAGATCATATCTCCAGAAATATTGCGAACCAAGATCTGAATTTTTTTGACGAATTTCCTCAGGATTTCAGCTTCGCACCATACAAATTTCAGACTCTGAACCTTCGTAAAAAAAATTTTAGAGCGAAAATTCCACGATGACCTGTTTAGGAGCCTGAAAAAAGACCTAACTTCCACAGATGATATCTCTGCAAATATTGTGAACCAAGATCTGAAATTTTTAGACAAGCTTCCACCGGATTTCAGATTCGCACCCTAGAAATTTCAGCTTCTTAAACTTTGTAGAAAAAAATTTATAGCGAAATTGCCACGATGACCTGTTTGGAGCAGCGGAACCCTAGAATCCAAAGCTCTGATACCAAATGTTGTGTAACCAGCTTCAAAAATAGAAGAAAAGAGATATCAACGCCTTAGAAATAAGCCACTTTGAGGGGGCAACCTCCAATACATTACATAAATGAACAATTATTGGATGATACAAATGAACAAAACCTCCTTCTATATATAGGAGTCCATGGGGCCATAATATAATCCTAGTGGGCCACAATGTAATCCTAGCCGACCTGACAATAATAATGTAAGGGCACAATAATAACAATATGGGGGTTACAGGGGCACAAAAATAACAATAAGTGGGGCTACACTAAAATAATAAGGGACTACACTATTAATATAGGGACTTAACATGGCCATGACTAGCTATAGACTATCCGACGCTGGGGGCAGAATATCTTTATTTGAGTCTAAGGATGAAGACACGTGGGAGCGTTTCTGAGAGATCGAAGGAGAAAAGTGATCTGCAGCACTGGATGGGGGAGCGTCCATCGGAGTCTCAAGAGTCTCCCCATCTACTTCAATTTACTCCTCACTTGAGCTCGAGGAGTCTGTATCATCCATGGGGGGAGGTACACACGAATTCCAGCTCTTGGATTTGGATTTGCGATTCAGAGTCTTATTTTTGCCAAGGAACTGGGTGTATGCATTTTGTAAGTGCCCCGTTTGATGACAATGGAGGCAACGGAAGGCTGTATTTTCGTAATCCAAGGTTTGGTTCCAATGGAAGTCCCCAAACTTGAGGTTGATCTGATCCAGCAATACTTTTCTTATATCTATTTCTGAAAACAATCTGCCGTAGGTGTAGATTTCTTTCTCCCTTCTCAAGGTTTCCTTAGCGAGATAGTGTCCCAAGGTATCTCCAATGGCTAAGAAAACAGAGAAATGCCACAGATGCGCTGGAAGGTTTGGGAGCCTCACCCAGATGGGAATTTTGGGGATGATAGCTATAGAGGGGTCGAAGTCTGGAAACCATGGGGTGAGGAAGAGCCCAGCTGAACCCTAGAACCAAGGGCCTCCTGTTAAGGCTTTCTGGTAATCTTCATTTAAATCAAATGCCACAATGAAAAAACCTTTCGAGCATAAGTAGATCTTCCTTTTATTGGTCCAATTAGTATGGATCCATTGGTATAAATCCGCTGTGTGTGGCCATAGACCATTAAATCTGCATATGATTTCGGTTTCTGCAAATTTCTGGTAAATATCGACAACCACAGGGTGAGAGAGTTCAACAGAAGGAACTTCCTCAAGTTTATCAACTAAGAATGGCTTGGGAGCCATAGCTGGTTGAGCTGCCTTCGAAGAGGACTGTGGTTGGGTTGCGTCTTTATGGACTGCATCTTTATAAGAGAATGGTCGGGTAGAGGAGGTCTGCCCAAAGGACCCTCCTCTTAGACGAAGGGTAAAAACCATAGAAGCATCCCTTTGAATACTGTAAAAGGAAAGGGGGAGATATTCCTCTAGTTGCTTACCTTTATACAGCAGCCTCTGGTAAGAGGAGGGGATCCCCAGCCGGAGTTTGAGTTTGTAAAAAAGATCCTGCACAAGGTCTGTATCGTGCACCCATTGTAGCAACGTCTTACCAGAGAGGAGAGTGACTTGGATCTGAAGTGCTGCTTCTCCTGCTGGAAGAACCGGCTAGTTCAAGAAGCGATTCTGCTTCTGAGAAGTAGCAGAGGATGGGTCTGAAGACTCATTTGCTTAGATCCTAGGTCCTGAAGCGTCCCTTGATCAGAAACTATCCACTGTTTTGCTATGGATAATGGTATTAACTTGATCAATTTATGATGCGGCTAAATCATCAATGAAAGCCCTCAGTGCTTTTCCTTCAGCAATGTGGGCGGCAGCCTAGAGTGGGGGAGAGAAACCCCAGGATAGCGCCTCAAGTGGGACGCTTGGGCTAACTATGAACGCAGTTATTGCATATCCGCTTGGAGCGATTGTAAAGCATAGATCCGCGCCAAGCAGAGCTGCAATAAGATAGCTAACTGCTTTGTCACTGATGGCTGTGCTGACCGCATGAGTCGAAGAGACCAGTCGATACCCTAGACGAGAGAAAGTTATAGATGAGTTGGAATCTGCCACGGTCTCATAAAATCTGACTCTGCAAAAGTGCAGAGGATTGTCAATGGAGGGGAGTCTGCATATGGGGATTGGAACCTCTAGGCCAGATCATAGCCACCAATCGCCATCGCCGAGGGGAGTGACTGACCTAGCGCCGCAGAGGAGCCTTGAACTGTAAACCCCAATCACTATCGCCATCAGAAGTCAATCTCTCGTATCTTGATGAATTGAAATCTGGTCCTAGCGATACAAGTAACATAAATTTTGATTATAAGAACCAATTTTATTTGGTGAATAAAATTTGCGATAAAGAGGATTACTATCAGTATTCCTCCGGAGAAAGCTACTACACCAATTAAACCTCTCAAGGGATCATTCATGACACATGAAGAAATGTTGGAAGATCAATTGTCACAAATGCAAGAATTAGTAAAGAATACAGAACCAAAGATGGGGGAAATAGAAGAATAAATACAAAATATTTCAACTAAGAAATTAAAAAACCCATGAATTAAAATCAAGAAGAAAAAATTACCATATTACAAAATATATTTAAAAGGGAAATGGAGATACAAGGAAATCATGAAGATAAGGAGAAGCAAAGTGTTGAGACTCAATCATATATTGGGAGTATTATATTAAAATAGGAGAGCATAAATATTGAATCAAAGAACCATAGTCATGATTTTTCATTCCAAGATCCTCATCATCAAAGCCTCACTTCAATACCAAGGACATTGAAGGTTGATATGAGGAAGTTTGATGGTAACTATCCTATAAGATGGCTATTCCATATGAATTAATACTTCCATCTACACCAAGTGGCAACATTAGAAAAGGTAAATATTGTAACCATGTTTTTATAAAAATATCAACATGTACGATATTAATGGATTTGTGAAAGAAAAAAGGAATCTATTATACCTTGGTCCATTTTTACAAAGGAATTTATAGAAAATTATTGGAATATTATGAGAAATATAATCTTTAATAAATTAGTAAATCTTTGACAAAATTTCTAGTTACAAAGAATATTCAATAATTCCAAAAGTCGAGTCTTAGGGTAGAAAATTTTTCAGAGGATAATTTGTTATACCTATTTGTGGGAACTTTAAATGAAAGAATCCAACATGAGGTGCATCTTTTCAAAGCTAAATCTCTATATAATGCTTTCAATATATCAAGGAAAGTTGAAAATAAAAATATGGCAACTAGAAAATTGGTGGTTAATAACTATAAAGAAAATCATGCTCTTTCTCCTAAAATAACAAGGTTGAACCTTATAAAATGGATGAAAGAAGAGAAATTGGACTATGTTTCAATTGTCATAGCAAGTACAATAAGGGGCATACATGGAGTGAGAATAATTTTTCTACATAGAATGTGAATATGAAGAAGTGGAACCATCAAAATATCTAAAGCTAGAAGAGGCTACTCTAGCAATATATTTTCATGAATTATCTCACATTAATAATTCACAAAATGATCCATGTGTATATTGGTGGCCACTCACGTACTTCACTAGGACCCCAACACTATTTCCTTTAAGTTTTCTAATTTATAGCACAATTTACTATTTTTGATAGTTTTTTGGGTCTTGAATTTTTAAACCATTTTTGTAAGAGCATCCTCCCACATTTACCTAAGCTACCAGGTCCAGGAGGGTAAACATGCCACCAAAGGCTACTATGATTTGATTCATCCTCGGTCACCTTAAGGAATTGGAACCTACATCACACAACTACACAAACCTTCTACCCGTGCTTCATGGCACCTGACGTCAATCCAAACCTTCCACGTGGCTAACCCATGAGACAAAATTACCTTTTATTTCATCAACCCTTTAGTGGCTCCCTTGATATGGGAAAGAGTGTGAATGGGACCCTCTAGTCGCTCCCATACCATGGGCATGCATGCTACTAGGGACCTTTCTAGTGTAGTTTTGAGGGTGTGAACCCAATTTCTATGCCACTTTTTGAGGGCTAGGGCTCACTTCACTTCCCATAACTCCATGACACTTCCATAAATGGAATTTAACAACGGAATAATGATATAAATGTAATCATTGGAACAATGACTTAACTAGACCTCTAGTAGCCATGACAGGAACTTCGTCAAACATATCAGAAATATGTAATCTACAAGTTTAAACAACATATATGAGCATTGGGGTCTCATAATGATCTCAGATTCATTGTTCCCTTATCATATGAGCTGCATTATCATCTATTAGGTCATATATTCAGTTTTCATTCAAGTGCAAGTCAAAACATGATGAGAGACATACATAGAAAAAAAAATACCAAGGATACAATAACCATAGAATACACATACAAACCAGTATATTAATCATGAGAGAACAAGGAGAAATAACCTCTTATTAATGTATGGAAAGGAAAACCGGGTTTGGGAATTCCATGAACCACTCGACCATAGATTGGTTGAACCAAATCTTTCACTCACCCAATCACCCCTCTGCCATATTCCAAGCACGAAAGTGAGACTGTTGAAGTGAAAACTCAACCCCCTATTTTTGACTTATTTATTTCAAATAATAGGGATCCTTTACATAAATTTTTGGCTAAATCACCTTTTAACATTTTTTTTTAGTTAAGTGTCCTACACTTTTTCCCAATTTTCATTTTAGTCAGATTTCTATTTTTATTACTTCATTGACTTCTATTTTTTCATAAGTTTTCCATTTGTTCTCATTCCATCTCATTTTGTTACATGATTTTAAAATGAGGCTTCCACCAACTTTGAAGATTTTTACAACCTACTCTAAAAAATGTACAAAATGTATATTCTGTTAATTTTTGTAAATTATTTGTAAATATTGACTTTTAATTAATTTTTATTAAGTAATTCATTTTTCACTAACATCCTACAACCAAATTGTAAAACAGTTAAAATTATAATGTTTTTAGATTTAATAACTCTATATTAAATCCCAATTTAAAAGATCACTAGATCCAAAATATTAAAATTGCAAAATGAATATAATTTATTATATGAGAACTTTTACACAAATAGCTATAATTTATGATGGAAAGGACCCATTCCATGTAGGCCTCACTTCACTGCACCTCACCTCCTGATCTTTGCATTCGCTCTCATACTCTCTCCTCTAATGTTCACTTGGCATGTTATATCGGAATTTTTGTTATATCGAAACTTTCATTTCAATTAAAAACTCTCGAGGTCCTTCCAAGCTCCGATATCCGATGTCAAAATTCTCGATACTACAAACACTTAGTGGGAAACAATAATATATTAATTTATTATAAAATGTGGCATATCAGAATAACTAGACTTTAGAATATGAGGGTTCGTTAAAAGAGACCTCCTATTTCTAAATTTCTCATAGTGTGATATACTCTTCAAGATAAAATCCCTCCACTTCATGTTTAATAAAGACCTCCCTCTCATATTATATTGGGACTCTTATGAATTAACAAAGCCACTTGGGTCCATACTCATGGACCAATAGCCACTTGACATGTGTTTCAAGTTATTCTAAATATTAATTGATTTATTTTATCTATAAATATTTTGAATTTAATTAATTTGAAATATAATATAATTATAATTATAATTATTTTGTAAATTAATTTTTATTTTTATTTAATTTGTATATAATTAAATAATTTGATAATTGTACATTTAAATAATATTGTAAATTTTAATTAAATTTTTTTTTTTGGAAGAATTCTATGAATTTTGATAATTCAACTTTAGAGGCTTATAAGTTGAGTTTTATTTGGCAAAATTAGGTTTATGACCACTAGTTAGATATATAATCTCACTCAGAATTTATTAAGTGATTGTATAACCAAATTTGGCTATTAACTCATTCTAGAATTTAGCATAAAATTAAGCTATGAATTTGTAACCAAAACTAGTTTTATGAGTTTAGTTTTGCATTTTCATTTGCCCAAAGCCTCTGTTGATTGAAGATCCATTCGATTCCATTCTATTTCATCAACAATATCTTTAAAGCTATCAATGGGAATCTTAGATTTCTTTTTATCTATTTATTTAATTAAATTTTGGTTGAAGATGTTTGTTTTGCTAGATTTGGTAATTTTGATTTTGATTTGCAATTTAATTTACTTTTGATTGAGTTTTGGTAGGAGACAAGTTGAGAAGACCAGGTTAACCCAGAACAATTGAAATTTTCCAACAAGGGAGGAAAAAGAGTTGTGGCCAATCGAAATTAGTTGGAGTGAATTTATTCTCCAACAATTCTTTCATTTTGTATTTTCATTTGTAATTATAAATATGGCTTTTAGAAAATTCATTTAGGGGGTTCCTCTTCTCTACACCTAGGGAATTCTGAAGCACTACTGTAATGGATTTTCGAGTTGTAGAAGTAGGAGGCAAAGCTTAGATCTGAGTCATTGGTATTTGCCTTTTTCAAATCTGGACTTTGTATTATTAACAAATATTATGCTATTGAATTTTTTTTTTTAATGGAAGAGTGTTTGATTTGTAAGAGATTGTTGGAGATATATTAAAGGAATAGAGTAGAGAGACTCGGTTCTAATAAATTTGTATTTTAAATACTATTATTTGTAAGGAAAATTTCATTTTTAATAGAAGATGTGTGTGAAGCTTGCTTATATTATGCACTATTGTTTTATGTGGAAGCTTGTTGTTGAATTAGCTATCTATTTCACGAGCCTTATAGATTTGTTAGAAATTTTATCTTTTCTCAAGTATGCTTAATCAGATTTTTTAGTAACCTTTTACTCAGAAATATGCTATCTAAATTCAATTTAATTACCAATGACATTTAGTGAACTATTTCCTAATGTTATTGGTTAATCAATCACCATCAATAGGTCTTTGAATAGAGATTTTTTTGGTAATTATAATATAATCTAGTAGAACTATTCATTTGCCATATATTCACCTAAAATGAGACATGTTAAAATCCAATCATTTAATTTCTTTTCTCTTGGTTAGCTTATATCTACATCTTCCTAATCGAGATAGGATTATGATTTATTTCCTCTTACTTGCATTATAGGATTTGTTTTCATTGATATTAATTGTTACATTTCTATAAGTCCTCTTATCAGAGACAAAAACTTTAGTTGTGGCTTGGATGACTAGTAGATTAGCTCAAAGATCACTTTCTTACGTTACCTCATCAAGAGGGTTGATCTCATGTCTCTTCTCTATTGATAAGTAAAAGGCATACTTTAAGCCAACAAAGATAGAGAGAAGGTAACTATACATAGTTTAACCACTTGGAATCCCCATTTCAAATGGAAAAGGAGAATATTTAAGTTCCCAAAATAGTGGTCTCCCTTATAATGTTGAATGATCATTTTGAGTCATCAACATTTTTGGCGCTGTTCGTCATCGGTAATTTTCACTATCCATAGATGACTAAATATTGGTTCTAGATTTCTACAAAAAAAAACAAAATTTCATGAACATTGTGAGTTTTAGAAATCTCAGTGCCTTCATTATCCTTAGAGAATTTTTTTTACTATCCTACCATTTTGCCATTTCATGATCACCTTGTAACTCCTACACACTCCAAATGGCTCGTGCCTCTCATTTGCATCCTTTTTCATATGTCTTGTGCCTCTCATTTCCATCCTTTTTCCTACCCATAATCTCATTACTCTGTTTTTCCCTTTCTTATCACTCCATTGTCCATCTAGGGTTTTTTAGGGTATTTTTCTTGGTTTCATGACTTCCATGGTTAAATATTCAACAAGGTTTGTATCCTGATGCTATTGCACCTCCTCCTATCCTTAATATACCTTCATAAACACTTTTCATCACTCCTATCCCTCAAAATCATCATTTTTCTACAAAACCTAGCCTATTGCTACAATTTGACACATTTTCGAGACTAGGCCTGTGTTTTTCCCTTTTCGACCCCTTCCCCTCACTCAATCCTTCAAATTCCACTCTCCCCTACTCTCTAACATCCATCCCTATCCCCCAAAATTTCCTGAAGAATTTAGACGACCCTTAATCCCTTCATTCCCCTCCCTCTACAAGGCAGTCCTAAATCCCATGTTTTGCCAACACCAAACCCTAATTTCTTCTTCCAACTAAGCTAGGGTTTACTATGGAAAAGAGGCGTAAGTGAAAAGTATCCATATGATAGGTCATATCAGCAAGGATAAATCCATACCAACTCATAAACATCATGCCTCCATCATTTTCCAAGAATTCATTCCAAGAGTCAAGTCATTTGCCACACCTAGGGCCAATTTTGCTTCAAACTATGTTTCTTACCAAACAAAGATGAATTTGACAAAAGTGAGAGAGGTTTTTGTCCATCATAGGTCCAAGAAAAAAAAAATTCCTTCATATTTTACACAAGTATCATGGTTTGGGAGCAGTGTCGAAAGTATAGGTGCCACGGGAGAATTGTTGCACTTCTCACGTGACCTTGGGAAAATCAGGTTTTATCATAGCTGGAGTGTCCAAATGACTTTCTTGATCGGTAAACAGATAAATAGTCTAGAAGATCTTTGCAATGAGCTATTATGAGCTCAATTTGGAGTTGTGGAATGCCTCCAAACGTTGTGTGAAACAACACTTTTCATTTCTACACCATCATTCAACACTTTTTAACTAGTCTTGGGAGAGTCAAATTTTGATAGGTCAAATCAACTCCATTCAGAGAAAACAATGTATATTTGGAAATTATACAGGAGAAAATTTCCAACGAGCTATCATGGGCCCAATTACGATATGGGGAAGGCCTCCAAATGCCCTCTACAAATTGGTGTTGTGCACAGGGATCCAGAAGTGACCCAAAGGGCGTTGAGGCATTGCGCTTAGGGCAGAAGTGACCCGAAAATGCATGCAAGTTCTATACCTAACAAGAATCCCTCCTTCACCTGCAAATTGTAAATAATTGATGGAATGAAACCTCCAAGCTACATCAAAGACTCTAAAAAACATTGAAATTTGGTAGGTAGATGTTCTTTTCTTTATCCTCCAAGTGAATTTGATGATTGGATGATTAAATGAATTAACCAAACCATAATGAATGGAAACCCTAAATCCTCATGAAAAACACTTTGTTTTGACCTCCAAGCAAGAGTTTAATCTATTAGGTCCCTACATTACTATTATAGTCCCTTATTGTTATTAGTGCAACCACCTTATTGTTATTATTGTACCCGTGTAACCCCCATATTGTTATTATTGTGCCCTTAAATTATTATTGTTAGGTCGGCTAGGATTAAATTGTGGCCCCATTAGGATTACATTGTGGTCCCATGGACTCCTATATATAGAAAGGAGGTTTTGTAATTTGTATCATCCAAGAATTGTTCATTCATATAATGTATTGGAGGTTTCCCCCTTAAATTGGCTTATTTCTAAGGCATTGATATCTCTTTTCTTCTATTTTTGGAGCTGGTTTCACAACATTTGGTATCAGAGCTTTGGATTCTAGGGTTTTGCTACTCCAAACTGGTCATCGTGGCATTTTCGCTATAAATTTTTTTCTACGAAGGTTTAAAATCTGAAATGTTTAGAGTGCGAAGCCAAAATCCTGAAGAAGAGTGTCACAAAATTTAAGAGCTTGGTTCGCAATATTTTCGGAGATATAATCTATGGAATTTAGGTCATTTTTCAATCTCCTGAATTTAACCTAAACAAGTCATCGTGGAATTTTCGCTATAACTTTTTTCTACGAAGGTTCAAAAGCTAAAATGTTTAGAGTGAGAAGCTAAAATCCTAAGGAACATCATCACAAAATATCAGATCTTGGTTCGCAATATTTTCAGAGATATGATCTGTGGAAGTTAGAGATTTTTCAGGCTTCTGAATTTCATCTCAAAGAGGTGACCGTGGAAAAATATTCATAGCTCTCTCTCTGAGCATTGGATTGGAATGATGTAAAAATTGGCCGCAAGTACACGGAATTTAGTTTTTTTTCTATCAATTTCAAAGCCAAAGGAGGAAACGGTGACATGTGGCAAGTCGTACAAGTTCGCTCTACTGAACGAGTCCATAATTGGGTCATTGTGGGAGATTAGACATAAATTTTCCTTGAAGAATCAAAATCAGATGAGACCTATGGCATTTGAAAGAAGCTTCAGAGGGATACTACAGGGCCAAATTTCAGATATTGAGGATCCGTAATTATAGAGATAATTCAATTTCAATGTCAAGCTCCTCAAAAGCAAGTAAAAGGTGTGTATTTTTTTTTCCGAATTGCATAATTCTTGTTTGAAGAATCAAGTTGAATTGATTCCAAGGGAATATTGTAGAATATATAAAAGTATTGGATTCTAAAATGGACCCTAAAAAGAATTCAACACCCACTAAGCCTTTAGAAGGATCTACTATGAATCATGAAGACGAAGAATGACAACATGACATATCAAAATTACAAGAGCCAGTGCAACAAATATCGCTCTCGCAATGAGAAACAAAAAATGAAATGGAAGTTTTGAAGAAAGGCGTGGAAACTAAGATGGATGGCATAGAAGTGGGCATGGAAGCTAAGATGGATGACATGGAAGCTAAGATCGATGAAAAAATGAAATACAACATGGAAAACATGAAGAATGATCTAAAAGTGGACATAGAAGGTTTGGCAAAGTTGATACAAGAATGTTTCCTAATGGTGGAATGATAGTAGAAGAAACTCATGATGAGAACAAAATAAATGTTAATCGTGATTCATAAACTCTAATGTTGGAGGGAAGAACCAACATATTCCAAAAATGGATATGAATAATTTTGATGGAAAGGATCCTGTAACATGGATACTATAAATGGAGCAATATTTTGATCTCAATAATGTGCAAAACACACAAAAGGTATGCATTGCAACTTTACATTTAGAACAAAATACATTTGTATGGTATTGATGGCTTTGCTCCCGTAAAAAAATTGTTACCTGGTCAATTTTTACGGAGGAAATGGTAGCACATTATGAGGATACAAGGAGCAACACCTTCTTTAGCCAATTGATAAATCCGAAACAAAAGGGTTCAATGGGGGAGCACATTGAGGACTTCCAAAAATTGAATATAAGGGTAAAAGATATTTCAGAGGAACACATGATTGATCTCTTCATAGGTACTTTAAAGGATAACATCCAACATGAAGTTCACGTTTTGGAACTAGATTCATTGGAGAAGGCGTTCAGGTTGGCCAGAAAAATTGAATGTAAAATTATGGCAACAAGGAAGCCTACCACTCACTTCTATAAAGAGGGAAGTGTTGCTACTCCTAGATTTGCACAACATACAAGGTTGACACCACAAAAATTAGAAGAAAAAAGAGAAAAAGAGCTTTTCTACAGTTGTGATAGAAAATACACTAAAGGTCATAAGTGTGCTGAGAAGAAATTATTTTACATAGATTGTGAAGAGGAAGAAGAAAATGAACAAGAATATTCAAAAGAAGAGAGTATACACCACGAACCAACCCTAGAAGAGGAAGAAATGAGTCTAACCATATCGTGTAATGCATTGGAAGGAATTTCCACTCCTCAAACTCTCAAGATAGAAGGACATATCAAGAAGAAAAAGGTAATAGTGTTGATTGATTCACGCAGTACCCATAATTTTATTCATTGTAAGGTAGCCAAGGAATTGAATTGTTTCCTATACCCAGCACCAGAATGTCAAGTAATGGTTGCAAATGCAGGAACTATAAATTTCTCTGGAAAATTCCATAATATCAAGCTAACCATGGGGGAATATGTATTGAATAGTCCAATGCTTTCCATTTCTATGGGAGATGTTGATGTTGTACTAGGAGTACAATGGTTACAATCTTTGGGGATGGTAGCTTTTAATTTTCAAGAACTTTTCCTCAATTTCTTTTCAGAAGGAAAGGAAGTCGAATTACGGGGTATTGCAGGGAAGCCGAGAAAAATAATAAGCTCTAATGTCATGCAAAGCTTATAAAGAAATAAAAACAAGGCGTAATTGCACAATTATGCTCACTAGAAGTTCCAACATCAAAATCATCTATTTCTTTAGATCTTCAACAAGTCTTGGACAATCATTCCAAGGTGTTTGAAACTCCCAAAGGAATCTTACCTATTTGTGATCATGATCATGCTACTCATTTGATTCCAGGAAGTGTTCCTTCAAACATCAGGCCTTATAGATACCCTTATGTCCAAAAGAGAAAAAATGAACGTATGATTGTAGAAATGTTAGAGGCTAGTATAATTCAACCTAGTCAAAGTTCTTTCTTTACTCCTGTAGTATTGGTACATAAGAAGGATGGATCATGGCACATGTGTCCGGATTATAGGGAGCTCAATAAGCTCACCATTAAAGATAAATTTCCCATTCCTGTGATTGATGAATTATTGGATGAATTACATGGAGCAATTTATTTTATCAAGTTGGATCTTCATTTAGGATATCATCAAATTAGAATGAATACTGAAGATATTCCGAAAAAAACATTTCGAACTCATGAGGCTCATTATGAATTTTTGGTCATCCCTTTTGGCCTTACCAATTCACCTTCTACATTTCAAGGGTTGATGAATTCCATTTTCAAACCCTTCCTTAGAAAATTTGTGCTAGTATTTTTTGATGATATACTAATCTACAGCAGGTCTTGGAAGGATCATGTTCAACATGTTGACAGGGTGCTCAAACTATTGTAGGAGAAATAATTATATGCAAAAACATCCAAATTTTTCTTTGGAGTAAAAGAGGTGGAATATCTGGGTCATATTTTATCTCATGAGGGTGTTAAGGTAGACCCTAACAAAATTAAAGCCATTAAGGAATGGAAAGTCCCCACAACCATAAAGAAATTGCGAGGATTTCTCAGGTTAACAAGGTATTATTGCAAGTTTGTTAAGAATTATGGGAGAATAGCAACACCTCTAACACCATTATTGAAGAAAGATGATTTTTCATGGACTCCTGAAGCAACTAAGGCCTTTGAACATCTTAAAGAAGAAGTGTGCCTAGCATCGGTCTTAGCTATGCCAGATTTCACAAAAAAATTTATTATGGAATGTGATGCCTCAGGAAATGGAATTGGTGCTGTTTTAATGCAAGAAGGAAGACCCATTACTTTTGAAAGTCGTCCAATCAAAGGAAAGTATTTACGAGAAGGAAATGTTAGCAATACTGCATGCACTAAAGAAATGGTGAACTTACCTAATGGGAAGACACTTCAAGGTAAAAACTATTCATGATAGTCTTAAACACTTTTTGGAACAAATATTATATTCAAAAGAGTAGAAAAAATGTGTCACAAATATGTTGGGTTATGGCTTTGAAATAATATACAAAAAAGCGAAGCTAAATGTTGTTACAAATGCACTCTCAAGAAATAATGAAGAGGTGGAAGCATTTCTTTATGCCTTATCCATTATCCAACCAGATTGGATAACCGAAGCAAGGGATGAATGGAAGAAGGATGAAGAAGTGTGGAAACTCATTCAAAAGTTGCAGCAAGATCCTAGTATATCTAATACATTTAGTTGGAAAAATGATTCCTTATGGTACAAAGATTGCTTATATCTTTGTAAGAATTCCCAACTAAAACAAAATATTCTTTTGGAATTGCACACTTCTCCTTTAGGAGGACACTCCGAATTTTTAAAAACTTACCACAAGGTGAAGAAAGAAATTTTTTGGGATGGCCTTAAATCTGATATTCAAAAGTTTGTGGTGGAATTCTTGGTTTGCCAATATAATAAAGTTGATACAATTAAGACCCCGGGTCTTCTACAACCTTTATCCATTCCAATTCAACGTTGGAAGGACGTTTCAATGGATTTTATCAAAGGTTTACCTAAGTCCGAAGGAAAGAGTGTCATCATGGGGGTAGTTGATAGAATTACCAAGTATGCACACTTTTGTTCATTATCTCATCCATTTAAACCAAGTACAGTTGCTACTACGTTTATGGACACAATTCGAAAGCTACATAGAAAGCCAAGGGTTATTGTGAGCGACATAGATCCCATTTTTAAAGGAAATTTTTGGGCGGGGTTATTTTATTGTTTGGGTCCTCAATTAGCTCATAGCTCATCTTATCATCCTCAATCCGATGGTCAAACTGAGATAGTAAATAAATGTTTGGAAGGATATCTTTGTTGTTTTGTATCTGATAAACAAACACAATGGGTCAAGTGGTTACCTCTCACTGAATGGTGGTATAACACTTCCTTCCATACTGCAGCAAAAATGACCCCATTTATGGTACTTTATGGATACAATCCACTGTCCATCACATCATCTTTAAGAGAAAATTCGAAGGTTCAAGCAGTGGAAGATCACATCGAGCATCAACAAGAAGTTCTCCAACTCTTAAAGGATAACCTGAATTTGGCACAAAATCAAATGAATCAACCAAACCCTAATGAATGGAAACCCTAAATCCTCATGAAAGCACTTTGTTTTGACCTCCAAGAAAGAATTTAATCAGTCAAGAAAGGTGTGAATTAGGGTAATTACAGTAGGTTGGAGTTATCTCTTCATCTAAGCTCAAAGGGGATTAGTTATACACCTACACCTCCATCTCACTCACTTGTAAAAAATTGCCTTTCACCATTATTCCATTTCATTGATCCTATCAAGTTTCACAAGAAAGCCTAGGGTTGTTTAAAGGTAGCACTAATCACCATTTCAGGAGAATGACCATGTATCATCATCTACATATTTATCCTCTCCTCAAGGAAACCTCCCTTCCTCATCCTCTCCCAATTCATTAGATCAAGAAGAAAGTGGAAATGAACAAGCTAGTGACCATGAAAGTGAGGGTGACAATGAATCAAAACAAAATGAAGATGAGGGTGATGATGAGTCAAGCCAACAAGAAGAAAAAAAAATGGAGGTGGATAATAATGAAGATGAGGTAAGTGACAAAGAAACAGAGGATGATCCTAAGCACAATAGTGAGACTAAGAGCTCTAGTGACAGTCAAAACAGTGAGGCTCATAGTCATGACAGAGATGAAGGAAAGAATGAAGAGGATGGTAGTGAAAATGAAGGTCAGAGTAATAATGAGGCACGCAGATACAATGAGGAACAAAAATAAAGTGCAGAAATCAGTGAAGAGGCTAAAAGTGAGGCTGATGTTGAAGATAAAGAGGTAAGCAACAGTCCAGGTGATGAAGAGGAAGACATGAAAACAAATGATGGCAGCCATGATGAAAGCACAAAATGAGCAGAGTTGAGCCTTTTTCATTGGTATACAAAAGAGGGGAAGGGCATGTGTTTTCTACCTCAAAAGGGAAAGGGGCCATGCCTTCCGCATCCACTAAGCCACTAGATAAAGGCAAACAAAAGGTAAAAGAAGATGCCCAAGCATTATTCCCGGAGAAACCAAATTGCAAGGGTTAAAATAAAAAAGGCCCATGCCAAAGAAAAGCACTAAAAGAGGAAAAATACCAAGAGAACCTTTTAATCTTGGCTAAAGCTTCACTACAGGCCTCTCGAACCCCATAAGAAAGACATCCACCAATTTTGGCAAATTTTTGACAAATTTTGAGGACTCTAAGTGCAACACCCTTGGCGATACGCTTTCACCTCAGGCATCCTTAGGAGGAAAAATCTGCATTTTTGGAATCCTCACCTCAATTATAGCATGTTCACCAAATTTCAGAGCATTTGGAGCATTTTTGGTCCCTCAAAAGGCTCAATAACACCCTATTTTTCACCTTTCTACCTCATTTTCAAGCCTGGCGCTGCGCCTAGAGAAGTGTTTGGAGATTTCATTTTTGGAAATTTAACTAGAGCACAATCAGAAAAATAAGGGATGTTTTGGAAAGTAGACCCAACAGGCTTTCTAACGGGCCATCACGTAGCCAATTCTGACATCAGGAAAGTCATCAAAACTTGGCTGCAAGTGGACACAATTTCTCTCGTGTAGGTGCTACGTGTTCAGACCTTGCTATGCGTTTTTGGCCAAAAGGTCAAAAAAAGACACTCATTAATGGAAAAATGATATTTTAGTGTTTTTTAAGGCAAATCACTCCAAAGTTAGGTGCTAGGAGTTATTTTTGCATTTATTTCATGAGATATTTTGTGCCTTGGGCCTTGCATGTTCTCTTGGGCATAAATGACATTTATGACTATTTTTGACATTTTCAAACCTTAGTTAGGGTTTCCCCCCCCCTTTTATAGATAAATAGAGCATCAGGGCCTTATTGTAAGGGGCTGACATTTGATGACTCTTTAGAGCAATATATGGTTTTTTGAGGATTGAAGGAGAAATTTGCATTGTGGAGTTTGTGAATGGCTTGTTTTGATTGATGATGGAGAAGGCTTGAGCTTGGTTAGTGGTGATGTGCTTCTATTCAGTTCATGTTTTCTTATGTATCATGTTGTTTCATCCTTCTATATTTTAGTAGGACAAAGGTTTTAGACTAATAATTTTTTTCAAAGGCACCTTAGCTCTGTTTGTTCTTCACTGCCTCTATGTTTTCCTCTACTAGGTCAGTTTAGAGAATTCTTAGTTTCTCTCTAGACCCACCCAATCTTGTTTATCTCATGAATGGTTCAATACAATAGGTATCAAATATGCTTTATGGTTATCCCTACTTGTTTGATGTCACTAAAACATTGTTCTTGAGATCTTTCTTTGAAGTATCACTAATTAGGTTTTGCCAAAGAGGCTATGTTTTGATCATACCCTTTGTCCATGCTTGAATATTTATTTTGGAGATATGTATGGGTATGATCAATGATGTTTAGGAGTTCCCTCTTCTTTTATAAAATTTAAATGTTTACCTTAAGTGTTTTCTAACCTTGAAGGTGAAATCACTGGAAGTTAAATGATTTTCTCGCCTTCTATATTTCATTGGATTGTTTGTATTAAATGCGTATTTGCTTCAGTTGAATCAAAGAGTTATTGGTTTGCCCTATCTTATGATTACTTATTTATGCTAAATAGTGTTGAAGTCCCTTCTTGTTAAATTATTTCACAAAAGATTCTTCATTTACCTTTGCCCTAATTTTTTCACAAAATTAATGTTCATTTCATCTCACACAAACCTTGAAAATCCATTTGACCATGCTAGATTTTCCCTGTGATCCACCCTGATTTATCATTGAAACTTTCCATGACTTTTGTTGACTCCATAGCCCAATGACTTAAATATTTCCTCACTCTATATACTCTAATTGATCATCTTACCCAACCAAAACAAACAAATAAACCTTACACTTAACAACTAGCCTAAAATCAAACCCTAAAAGCAAACAAGTTTACATCCTTTGCAGAAAATAGAGAGAGCCCTCTCTGAGTCTAGGAAGGCTATGTCCTAGGACTCTAAAGACTGGTCTGATGTTACCCTGTGCATTTTCTCTTACCAATATAACAAATCACGAGACTCTAACATAATGGCGACCAGGGTGGGACCTTCTGAGTTAGTGACAAACTAAGTATTCCTTAGATCTAAGAAAACCTGCAAACATCCTTAGATTGGCATTCAGTTGTTGATGGTGGACAACAAGTACATCCTTGAAACATTAAGAATCCTCCACCTGGCCACTCCACTGGTCTTTAGTAGCCCTGTTGACCCCACTACTTCTTATAGACTCCCCTAGGAATGCATCAAACATTCCCGATCTTGCCGATGGTGGACAATAGCGCTGAAATCATCCACCTAGTGACTCCACAACTCTCAATAGACCTAAAGTATCCACTGGAGGAAGAACCTAAAACATGACCAGTCTCCCAGAAAGAAAAGGTATCCAAGCCTAATTTGGATTCAGGAAATTATTATTTATATATATATAACTATGTTCTATCCTAGTTTAGGCTTGACCAAGAATACACTGATGAGGTCTATAATGATCAATGGAAATATATCAGGTATAAAAAAGCCGAGCTTCAAATTACAGACCATGAACATACTTATATATACCTATTCCTACTCTAGATATACTTGTGGAAGATCTAGTGAAACATGAGCCTCATGTTGTCTTTCATTCTCCTGTTGAAAATTTAAATAGTCAAAAATCTCTTTTTCACTACCTATACCCACAAGGGTCCTAGAAAGATACAAGCCTCTGATTTTACCTCCTATCTTCCAAGCCCTCCGTGAAAATCTTGCAAATAAACTACCCAGATTTGATGGAGAAAACTCAAAAGTCACCGCTGAAGAACATATTCAAAATATTGAGAATTTACTTGACCTATTTGTAATAGGAGAAGATGATGTGCATATTAGAATGTTTGCCTTATCATTACAAGGAAAAATTAAGAGTTGGTTTAAGGACCTTCCAGTTGCAAGCATTAGCAACTTTCATCAATTCACTCAAGTTTTCTTAGATAGGTCGGAAGTCATGGGAAATGTTTTTCTCGTCATAAAGGAATAAAACCATTTGAAAAGACATACAGGGGAGACAGTACAACACTTTTCAGCCAGGTTCAATAAAGTATACCATGCAATACTTGCTAAGATAAAACCACCCCTTGAGTGGGCTCTATTGCACTACCCAAATGATTTTGACCCTGATATGGCTTTCCAGATAAGAGAATAGATCCTTCGACCCTAGAGGAAATGGAAAGGATAGAAGTTGATGTGGAATCCAACATACTAAAAAGGGAGGAAAAGGTAAGAGTAATAGAGAAAGACAAAGAAGATCAAGAGAAAATGATATATTCAGAGGTAAATCTAGAGATTTTGATTTTGGAAATGCTAAGAGGGGCGGTGAATCAATATTCCTTTCAATTAGAGCATTAGTTAATCTTCAATTATTATCAGTTTATGTACAATGATAGCAGTAAACAAAAGGAACACAAATTCACACGGTTTTTAAGGTGGAAACCCACTCCGGGACAAAAACCACCTAATGCTTTTCTAATAATTCTTTAATATTCAACTCCAATTGAAAATAAAGCTCCAATTTCCTAGAATCTAGAAAATAATTCTTCTCCAGATCGCACTAGATGTATGCTCCAATGCCTAAGATCCTTCAGTAGTCAACTGAATGGATTCCCCAACACCCAATGAGCTACAACTCACCCTATCACCACCCTACCACCACCCTACCACCCTGTAGAAGAATAAAAGAAGAATAGACTCTCATACTAGGGAAAATGGTCCACCTTACAATGATATAGAATGATGTAGAAGAATAAGACACACTAGAAAATAACCCCAACTATGACACAACCACCTAATTATGATCCTAGACCACCCGACACTGCTTCTTCAACTCTTGGCAGATAGACACTAGTACAATTTTTACAATAATGTATTTACAATGACTTAGTACAATGATATCTTTACAATGCCTATATGTAGTGCTGTCCACTTGAAGACTTCATGTGATGAAATTCTTACTGTTGTTATGCACCTTGGTTGCTTCTCTTATCATGCTACCCTCTACTACACCTTTCTTTGCTTTGCTGCCCTAGAAATTCTGGTCCTTTGCAGCCCTTGACAACACATGATTTAGCTTTTTCTTGCCTTCTACGAGCTTGATATTGAAAATGGTGTATCTCTATTATTTCAGATCCCTAATATGCGATTTTTAGTCCTGTAGTAGTTCTCCGAGTCGTCTTTCCAATGTCATAGGTCTGACCCAATTTGGATTCTTCAAGGAAAATTTATGCCAAATCTCTCACAATGCCCTAATTATCGACTGTTTCAGTAGAGCGAATTTTTACAGCATGCCATGTGTCACTGTTTCTTAATTTGGCTCTAAAATTTATAGAGTGAAAACTAAAATCCGTGCACTATCTGTCATTTTTTACATAATTCAAATCCCATACTCAGAGAGAGAGTTATGATGATTTTCCCAAGGTCACTTCTTTGAGATGAATCTTAGGAGCCTACAAAAACACTGAATTCCACAGATCATATCTCCAAAAATTTTGTGCACCTTGATCTGAAAGTTTTACAAGAGCTTCCTCAAGATTTTTTCTTTGCCTCATAAATATTTCAGCTTTTGAACCTTCGTAGAAAAAACATTAGAGTGCAAATTCCATGATGACCTATTTCAGATGGCGAAATCCCTTGCATAAGGAGGATATGAGGATCACAATTTATATAAATTCTTAGGTTGAGAGGGGCTTCAACAAGTGAAAGTGGGAGGGATTTTAGGAGATTAAAAAATATTAATTATGACTTTTCGATGACCCATGCCATAACCCTATGGGGTTTTAGCCCACTAACTGGGGGTATAAACATCAAACATGAATATCTCTCAAACCGTGAAGAATTACGTGGTGTTCCAAATATCAACGAAAACATCTTTACTAGTAGAAACCATAAAAATCATTATTAAACCAGAATATAGTAATTTTGTAGGTCAAAATTCCCATGCAATATTTGATTAGCCCCTGGTACTTCTTGAGTTGACATCAATGACAACCGTTGATCAACAATTTCCCCCTTTGGGATTGATGGAAACACAAGTAATCCCCCTGTGATCATGACACCTCTTCATACAAACTTATCTCCCCCTTTGACATCAATGGAAAAGGGTAACCCCCCCTAACACACAACCATCCTGGGGACCTGTACACACTTCCACTCGCCCTGACACACAACCATCCTGCAGACCTATAATATAATGAGAACTCGGGAGAATCCCAAGCTTCTGGCGAAGATATTCAAATGCTTCACTAGGTACAGGTTTAGTGAAGATATCATAAATCTTTTATTTTGTACCAAAATACTCTAGTTTGATATTCCTTTCAGTGACTTATTCTCTAACAGAATGATATTTGATCAAAATGTGTTTTTTTTTTTAATGCATGACGGGATTCTTGGAGATGTTGATGGCACTAGTGTTGTCATAGAATATGGGAATAGGCTCACTGAATTGTACTTGAAGATCTTGCAAAGTTTGTTTCATCCAAAGGACTTGAGTACAACATGGTGCTACTGCAATGTATTCTGCTTCCGCTATAGATAACGAGATTGAGGTTTGTTTTTTTCTCAACCATGATATGAGACAACCACCTAGATAGAATGTTTCTCCACTATTACTATTATGATCATCAACACTTCCTGCCCAATCTGCATCTGTAAAGGCTTGAATAATGAGATTATTACCCTTGGCATACCACAAGCCATATTCTTCTGTGCCCTTTAGATATCGAAGAATTATTTTGACGAAAATAATATGTGATTCTTTTGGTGCTGCTTGGAATCTTGCTACTTCTCCAACTGCTTGCATAACATCTGGTCGGGAGGTTGTTACATATATAAGACTACCAATAATAGATCTGTATAACCTCTGATCCACATCCTTAGATGAGTCGCCTATGCTCAATTTGCAACCTGTTACCATCGGAGTAAGTACGGGTTTGCATCCTTTCATTTTGAATTTCTTGAGCCTTTCCTTGATGTACATGGCTTGAAATATAAATATTCATTTCTCTTGCTGAGATATTTGAAGCCCTAAGAATTTTGTCAGCTCACCAAGTAAATACATCTCAAACTCACTTTCATATTTGTAGAAAAAATCTTACTTAGTCGATCATCATTGCTACCAAATATTATATCATCCACATATACCTCAACGATTGTTAAATTATGTTTATCTATTTGTACATAAAGATTGCTATCAACAGTACCTTTCTTGAACCCTTGTTGACGTAGATATCCATCAAGACGAGCATACCATGCTCTGGGAGCCTGCTTGAGACCATATAGAGCCTTCTTTAACCTGCAAACATAGTATTATTTTTTTGATAGTAGAAAACCTTCAGGTTGTTCGATGTAAACTTCTTCTTCTAATTCTCCATTCAGAAATGTTGACTTAACATCCATTTGGTAGAATTTGTTTTTTCTTGAACATGCATTGGTGAGAAACATTCAGATGGCTTCCATTCTAGAAACTGGTGCAAATGTTTTGTCGAAATCAATTCCTTCCACTTATGCATAGCCTTTGCAAACCAATCTTGCTTTGTTTCTAGTAACCTATCCATCTTCATTCAATTTGTTCCTAAACACCCATTTAGTCCCAATGAAATTTTATCTTTTGGTCGTGGAACTAATTCCCAGGTGTTATTATTCTTGATTTGATCCAATTCTTCATTTATAGCTACTACCCAATGTTCATTTTGGTTGGCTTCCTCAAAACTACTAGTCTCAAAGGTTACTAGAAAAGCAATGTGAGCTTGTTGTGATGAACGAAGCTGTCGACCTTCATTTATGTCACCAATGGTTTGATTTGATGGATGGTTCTTTTGAATCCATTCTTTTGTTCTCCTTGGAGGAGCTTCTTGTTGTTGTTCTGGTATATCTTGGTGATCATTATTTAATTCTTCCTCATTGATAGTTGCTTCTTGTTCTACAATTTTATCTGTGTCTTTTTCAGCCTCTATCTCAAGTTTCAAAGATTCTAGATCCTCATCATTATTTGCTAGAACACCATCTTTGCCAAATGTAACATTTATGCTCTCCACTATCTATTCTCGTCTTATATTATAACATTTATAGGCCTTTATTTTGCGTGAGTAACCAACAAAGATACCTTCATCAACACATGATTCAAACTTAGCCAAATTTTGATCTTCTCTTTTGATATAACATTTTCTTCTGAAGATTCTAAAATATTTTACATTAGCTGGTTTTCCTTTCCATAATTCATATGGGGTCTTGTTGCAATTATTTCTGAGAAGAATTCGGTTGATAATGAAGACTGCCATATCAATTGCTTGAACACGGAATTTTGATCCAATTTTTAGTCCTTCAACATTGTTCTACCCACTTCCTGTATAGTTCTGTTCTTTCTTCTAGCAACTCCATTTTGATGAGGTGTTTGTGCTGTTGAAAATTGTCTTTTTATTCCAGTTTCGTCACAGTATCGTTGAAATAATTTGGAAGTGAATTCTCCACCGTTATTTGATCTTAGACACTTTATTTTCAAATCAGTTTCATTTTCGACCAACTCCTTGTAGTTCTTAAAGCACTCAAATGCTTTAGATTTTTTCTTTAGGAAACTGACGACTGTCATCCTAGTATAGTCATCTATCATTAGCATGAAATATAATTCTCCATCTAAGCCTTTTGTTCTCACAGGACTACATAGATTAGTATGTATCATTTCCAATGGATGTGATGCAAAGTGTTCTTTTGTTTTAAATTGGACTTTTGTCTTCTTGCTGTGCCGACATGCCTCACATAGTGTGTTGGAAGGTTTTGAGATTTTAAACATTTCTCGTACTGCTTCCTTTCTGCTTATCCTGACAAGATTGTCAAACGCTATGTGACCCATTCATTTATGCCATAACCAAATTTCATCTTATTTAGCTAGTAGATATGCTTTAGTTGCTTCATCCAGAACATATATGTTGTTTGGAGCTCGACTTGCTATAGCCACAATTTTACCATACCTGCCTTTCCTGATTTCACATTTTGTGGAGTTGAATAGCATTGTGTGTCCTTGATCACACATTTGTTCAACACTGAGTAGATTGTGATTCATGTTTTCAACCAATAGAAAATTCTTGGCTATAACATCTTTGCTTCCGAGAGTGACGGTACCTAATCCTATAACATTTGAAGATCCATCATTTCAAAATGATACGATTCCATCCTTATTCTATTTTAGAGATACAAATTTCCTTCTATCTCCAGTCATATGCATTGAGAAACCACTGTCAACATACCACACATCTTTGTTGTTTCGAGCCTTGAGAGCGAGAGCACAATTATCAATCTTCTTCTTCTTCCATGTTCATTCATTCTGTGGCTTCGAAGATTCTTCTGGAGGATTTTCAAGTCTGCAGTCTCTGGCTATATGTCCAAAGTTCTGACATTTTTAACATTCCATATTATTTCTTAAATGTTCAAATCTATTGATGTTTTGTTGAGCCCTGGGAGGTTCATATTTGAAGGATCTCCTGGAATTTTATTAGTTCCTAGGGTATGTGCAAAATTCTACAGATTTCTGACCAAATTTTACCCATGAATAACAATAGCCATGAAAAAAATGTTTGTACCTGGATGGAAATCTTCATCGAGGAATCGTCTTCCAAGGATGTGCTTACGAATCTTGTCCAATGAAGTCTACATGCATGTCAGATCTCATAGGTTCATTCTATTTTTTTGTAGAAGGTCTTGCTTCTTCTCCTTTGTAACCGAGGACAGTTTGGTCGTTGTAAGATCATTGATTGTTGATGAGTTCTTCCAATGCCCTTGAGCTATTGGCATAATTTTGGACAGTTTTTCCCTTCTTCACTTCCTTACACAACGAGACTAATTCAGCTTCTAATGCTTCCCTTTCTTTGTTTCTTTCTTCCAACTTCTTTTGAAGTGACTCTTCAATACATTTGTGTTCTTTAGCTTCAATTTTGAGACCTTGAACTTGTTCTTCAAGAGTATTGGAACGTGTCTTCTCCTCCTTGAGCTCTTTTATAACCCTAATTGCCTCCTCAGGAAATTCTTCTATGGTCAACCCTTCTTCTTCATTGTTTGATACCTCTTGTTTATTATGCTTGGCCATAAACAATACTTTCTCATTGGCTTCTTCTTTGCTGTCACTTTCTTCATCGGATGATGAGCTATATTCTTTAGAGAGAAAGTTCCTTTTGGATCCTTTCTTTTTTCCTTGCTTGTTGAATTTCTTAAAGCCTTTCTTTCCCTTTGAGTTTCCATCACTTTTGTTCGGATATTTTTCTACGAAATGCCCAACCTCACCACAACCGAAACATATCAATGGAAGTTTAACTTTGAATTTTCCCTTACCAATTTTTAGTTTTCTCGTAAAGTAAGCATATTCTTCATCTGAAAGACCTTCTCCATCATCTCCCTTTTCTTCACACTTGCAGGTGCATGTCATTTCAATTGAAGGTTGTTGGTCCTTATTGGTTTTCTTAGATGCAACGAAAGCAGTTTCTAGATTCGAAGTACCCTCTTCTTCATCAAGTTTCATTTCATATGCTATGAGAACTGAATGTAATTCCTCTTTGCTGAGTTTGCCCAAATTTTCACTGTATTCTAAGATCGATACCTTTGGGTTGAATCTCCTTGGTAAAGTTCTAAGAATATTTCATATAATAGTCTTCTCATCATCTGGCTCTCCCAATCCTTCCAAATTATTGGTTATTTCATCAACGTATTGGAAGTATGCAACAATGTCGCAATATTCTTTCATTCTGAGTTGCTCAAATTTTGCTCTATAGATTTGAAGCTTTTCTTCTTTGACATTTGAGTCACCTGCATATATATGATCAAGCTTTTCCCATACATTTTTGGTGGTTTTACAACCCAACACCTTATGATAAACATATTCAATAATTCCACTGATAATAATATTCTTTTCTTTCCCATCATTTACCAAATTCTTCTTACCTTGTTCATCTGTGTTTGATGTAAATCCATTTTGAACAGTGTCCCATATTTCATAACCTTGCGCCAAGAGATAGACCTCCATTATTCCTTTCCAAAGTACATAATTATTTTCATTGAATAGAGGTACACCATTCTTGGTATGCTCCATGACCTCCTTCCAGCTGTTAAACTACTATTGAAGGAAGCAAGCTCCGATACCAATTGTTGGAAATAATGAGAGGGGGGGTGAATTAGTATTCCTTTTAATTAGAGAATTAGTTAATCTTCAATTATTATCAGTGTATGTACAATGATAGTATTAAACAAAAGGGACAAAAGTTCACATAGTTTTTAAGGTGGAAACCCACTCCGGGACAAAAACCACCTAATGCTTTTCTAATAATTCTTTAATATTCAACTCCAATTGAAAATGAAGCTCCAACTTCCTAGAATCTAGAAAATAATTCTTCTCTAGCTCCCATTGGATGGAAGCTCCAACACCCAAGATTATTCAGTAGTCAAATGAACGAATGCCCCAACACCCATTGAGCTACAACTCACCCTAGCACCACCCTACCACCCTGTAGAAGAATAAAAGAAGAATGGATTCCCGTATCAGGGAAAATGGTCCACTTTACAATGATATAGAATGATGTAGAAGAAGAAGACACACTAGAACGTAACCCCAACTATGACACAACCACATAATGATGATCCTATACCACCAGAAACTGCCTCTTCAACTCTTGGCAGATAGACACTAGTACAATTTTTACAATAATGTATTTACAATAACTTAGTACATTGATACCTTTACAATGACTGTATGCAGTGCTGCCCACTTGAATAATTCATGTGATGAAATTCTTGCTACTGTTATGCACCTTGGTTGTTGCTCTTGTCATGCTACCCTCTGTTGCACCTTGCTTTTCTTTGTTTCCCTAGAAAGTCTGGTCCTTTGCAGCCTTTGACAACACATGATCTAGCTTTTTCTTGCCTTCTAAGAGCTCGATATTGAAACTGGTGTATCTATGTTATTTTAGATCCCCAATATGTGATTTTTGATCATGTAGTAGTATTCCCCTTTCATGGAGCCAATTCCCACATCAGGAAGGTCATTAGAACTTGCCTGCAAGTGGAGCCAGTTTCTCCCGTGCATGCTCTGAATTTTGAGGCCTCTAAGCACAGCACCCTTGGCGCTACGCTTTCATCTCGGCATCCTCACGAGGAAGATTTTTCATTTCTAGAATCCTCACCTCATGTACAACATGCTCGCCAAATTTCAAAGCATTTGGAGCATTTTTGGTCCCTCAAAAGGCTCAAAAACACCCTATTTTTCACCTTTCTGCCACATTTTCAGACCTGGCATTGCGCCTAGAGAAGTTTTGGGATATTTAAATTCTGGACAAGTAAATGGAGCCCAATCATAAAACTCATGGCAGTTTTAGAAATTATACTTAGCAGGCTCTCCAACGGGCCATCACGGAGCCAATTCCGACATCGGGAAGGTCATCAAACCTTGGCTACAAGTGGACCCATTTTCTCCCGTGCAAGCGCTACACGTTTAGACCTCACTGTGTGTTTTTGGCCAAAAAGTCAACAAAAGACACTCATTAATGGAAAATGATATTTTAGTGTTTTTTAAGGAAAATCACTCCAAAGTTAGGTGCTAGGAGTTATTTTTTCATTTATTTCATGACATATTTTGTGCCTTGGGCCTTGCATGGTCTCTTGGGCATAATTGACATTTATGACTATTTTTGAAATTTTCAAACCTTAGTTAGGGTTTTTTCCCTTCTTTTCTAGATAAATAGAGCATGAGGGCCTTATTGTAAGGGGATGGCATTTGATGACTCTTGAGAGAAAAATATGGTTTTTTGAAGATTGAAGGAGAAATTGGTGTTGTGGAGTTTGTGAATGGCTTGTTTTGATTGATGATGGAGAAGGCTTGCTTGCAGGATCCATGAGCTTGGTTAATGGTGATTTTATTCTATTCAGTTCATTTTTTCTTATGTATCATGTTGTTTCATCCTTCTATATTGCAATAGGACAAAGGTTTTAGAATAAGAAATGTTTTTCAAAGTCACCTTAGCTTTGTTTGTTCTTCACTGCCTCTATGTTTTCCTCTACTAGGTCAGTTTAGAGAATTCTTAGTTGCTCTCTAAACCCACCCAAGCTTGTTTATCTCATGAATGGTTCAATAAAATTGGTATAAAATATGCTTTATGGTTAGCCCTACGTGTTTGATATCACTAAAACATTGTTCTTGAGATCTTTTATTGAAGTACCACTAATTAGGTTTTGCCAAAGAGGCTATGTTTCGATCATACCCTTTGTCCATGCTTGAATAGTTGTTTTGGAGATCTTTATGGATATGATAAATGATGTTTAGGAGTTCCCTCTTCTTTGACTAAAGTTAAATTTTTATCTTAAGTGTTTTCTAACCTTGAAGGTTAAATCACTAGAAGTTAAATGAGTTTCTTGCCTTCTATATTTCATTGGATTGTTTGTCTTAAATGCTTATTTGCTTGAGTTGAATCAAAGAGTTATTGGTTTTCCCTATATTATGATTAATTCTTTATGCTAAATAGTGTTGAAGTCTCTTCTTGTTAAAGTATTTCACAAAGGATTCTTAATTTCCCTTTTCCCTACTTTGTTCACAAACTTAATGTTCATTTCATCTCACACAAACCTTGAAAATCCATTTGATCATGCTAGATTTGCCCTGTGATCCACCGTGATTTATCATTGAAAATTTCCATGACTTTTATTGACTCCATAGCCCAATAAATTGAATATATTCTCACTCTATCTATTCTACTTGATCATCTTACCCAACCAAAACAAATAAACAAACCCTACACTTAACAACTAGCCTAAAATCAAACCCTAAAAGAAAACAAGTACACATCCTTTGCACAAAATAGAGAGGGCCCTCTTTGAGTCTAAGAAGGATAGGTCCTAGGACTTCAAAGAATAGTCTGATATTACCCCATGAATTTGATATTACCAATCTAACAAATCATGGGACTCTAATAGGCACTAGAAGGAGGGCCCTAGGAAATTATTTTCTTTGAATATTTTATCTTATTACTATGGCTCCATTTAAAATGCATCCTTGTAGTTTATTTATAGGACCTCACCCAACAACCACTCCGATAAAGGAAGTCCATACCCTATCTCAGGTAAAATATAATGGTAAGACATATGCTTATAATAACATCATTTAATTTATTTTAAGTTGCAATAATTTCGGTATTGATGAAGATATTATTTGTAGGATCTTCACTCCTACTTTGACAAGAAAAGACAAAGACTGGTGCTTAACACTTTATCACTTTTAGTTGCCTCTATAAGTAATTGGGATGAGTTTTAAAATACTTTCCTTCATGTATTTTAAGAATATGATTACGAGAAGGTGTGTGATTAGTTAGAATAATTGCATAGGATGGAAGGTGAGACTTTGGATATGTTTTATATTAGATTTAAATTAACTTTAATGCAATTTCAGTCCAAATATTTTCTCCTCAATTCCAATTAATTGGATGGTTCATAAATTTAGTGTATTTTTCCTCTATTAACTATCAAGAACGGGAAAGTATATCCATTTTTTTTAATGATTTAATGGTTCAAAATGACAACCTGTAGAGTTGACCCTATTTTTACTCTTCTCGAAAATCTTCCTCGCTAATGAAAAATTTCATCACGTGTGGATCATTTGTATTTTTTCCCTTGTCCCATTATTGGATGCTCATTTTATCATCTCAATAATATTTTAGTATGCATCTTCTTTTTATTTTCAAGGATCTCTTGATAAACAACTATGGTAATGTAGTAGTTGGTAAAGAAATTTGGAAGAGGTAAAGGTAATAGATAATGGGAAAGCTAATTTTTTATTTTCTTGTAGTTTTCCTATTTTTGATATATCATTTCATATTTATCAAGTCAAGATTCAAGTCCTCTTCGTGTATTCGCAAACTATTGTTGCATTGTTAGGGTATTTGTATTGATTCTTGACATTTTATGAAAATGATGGAGCACATTTATGTAATATGAAATATGAAAAGACATAGAATAAATGGAACTGCAATTCATATAGAAGCATATCTTCATTCTCATTTCTGATGGATTAACTTTAATTCAGATTCCTTTAACACGAGACATTATTTTTCTAGTTTTACTGCTTGCTTTAATTTATACATAATAAGCTATGATTATGGGCCTATAAAAAAAACTACATTTAAAACCACTTCTTCATAGTTTAAATTTCAATTAAAAGAAGATGTTACCTTTTGTTGGAGAAAATCAATATTTCTCAGGTAAAATTAAACGAAAATATCCGAAGGTAAGTTTCATATGCCCAGTTTCATCCTTTTCAATTTCCTTACATTTTTTTTCCAGTGTTATTTTTAGTTTTGATGATATAAAACTGTGTTTTTCATGTCTCCAGGAATTGTTTTCACACCTCTACTAGCTCATATTTGACACTCATTCTCTTTTTTTATTTCTTTTGACTTTTGGATGAGCAGTTACAATGTTCATCAAATCAGATAAAGTGAGGAGTCCCTGAACCTTTAATTCTTTTCATAAGCATTTCTTTCATGATGAAAATTGTTAATATGTTCTTATGTAGGATTTTCTTTGAAACGAGAAGATCTTAAAAAGACAAAGAATTCTCATTTGGGCTTTATTTTAAGTTCCAACTTCTATTCACATTTATTATTTTAAAAGCCTAATTTCTTATAATTCTACAATATTAAAATTTACTAAACTCTCAACATAACGCGAACACACACATCCCTCCCATCCCTCCACCTCATATAAAAATGTGATATTTATAATCTCGGGGGGGGGGGGGGGGGGGATATTTTGGAGTTAAAATTATGGAAGTATTATACCTAGTTGCTTAAGTCTAGTTGTAGTGTCTACAACCAATCTCTCACAAAGTTCCATTGTTCAGATTTTGGAGCATAACCTTGTTTTCACAGGAGCTTACCTTGCATTGCCATCAGGTATTCATTCTTTAACTAATTTTTGTATTTTAGTTATGATTGTGTTTCCTTTTCCTTTAATTATAAAATTATTTCTAAGTCACAAGATAACCTCATGTCTAAGCCTTATGCAAAAATTCAATGCTTGCCTCCATATACTGCCAAATTATTGATGGAAAAATTAGAATTCATGTTCATAATTGCGCAGTCGTGACTCGAAACCATCCTTGAGATTAGAAACTACACAATCATGATAGGTAGCCCAACAGTGACCCCAAAAATTGTGCAATCTCTCACTAAGCTCAGAAACTATGAAGTGCACTAGGCTGGAGAGCTGCCAGTTCCCCAAAACTGCATAATCATTCTGGTGATGTGCATGGGAAGGTTTCCCAAGAAAAGAGAAAAAAATAAAAAGAGAAAAAAAAAATCCCTAGAATATAGGGATCTATTTTTAGCAACCCGAAGGAAGCACACCTGATATTTTTGAAAATTTTCGCTATGTGTCTCTTATCCTTTGATTTGTGGCATTCTCGTCATAAAATCTAATTTCTCAAATCTATTTAAATGTTTCCCCTAGAGCTCATTCTCACAATATATCTTGTAGCTCAAGAATTCCCAAGGAGATCAAGGAGCCTTCTATACCATCCTCGTCGCTTTTTCACGTGAGTTTTTTATTTATCACATTTAGTCGCTTTTTATGTCTCTTTTTTCTGTTTGGATTCCATGAGTGTTTTTTTGCTTTTTTATTTGCATGCATGTTGTTGTTTTAACTTACTTTAGCTTGTATAAGTGTTTTTTCAAGTTTTTTCGTGCCTTTCCATCACATCTCGTTATTTTCTTCCTTTTGTCACTGATGGTCATCATTGCAGAGACTTTCCTCAATGATCTCTTTCACTTCTCGTTTGTTCAGATATTGCACTTGATTTGTCTTTCTTTAATCACACTTAGTCATATATGCACTCAATACTTCACTATCTCTCATATCTGCTCATTTTCCACACTTCCCTTCAATAGATATGCCTTTCCCTTGGCCAGAATTCACTTTTCCCAGTTGGGCATTGCATAATCAGGAGGCTCAACCTCATGCCTTAGCCTATGGAAATACACAATGCAAATTATAGGCTGGCCTATTTGTGCACTACGCAATCTGAGGCCTCATCCTGCACTGCTGGCCACTCAGACTACGAAATTCACATTCTCTCCTACCTCACTACTCAGGATGAACTATGCATTGAGCAGTTCCAGTCCTCAAGCTTCACCACTAGCTATTGGGACTACGCAGTGAGTAGTTACCATAGCCAGTTAGATCCTATTCCCATAAAAAATTATGCAATCCTTCTAGTCAATTGTCCGGTGTTCTGCATGAACATGTCTTGAAAGTATTTTTTCTTTTAACTGATGTTTTCTTGTCTTTAGTGTCTATTCTATCCCATAGGTGCAAGAGTTGTTGAGCATCTCTCTAGTAGTCACAATTACAATGGAACCCAAGAGATCTACCTAAAAGGAAACCGTTGAAAGCAGTAATGGGGAAGAAGTTGAGAAATTTCTAGTTAACTTGTTAGTTTTTGTGGATACTCAATTGTTTGTAGATAATGGATCAAAACTGCCATGGAATCATATCAAAGACGAGTTTACATAGGAATTTCAAGTAGAATTAGAGGACTCATAGGTGTATGTCATCATCAGGTAGTCAGGGCTTTACATGGTTTCATGTAGGTATCTAACCTTCACATGTGGGGATGTTATCAGTTGGGTCGTCTCAAACACAAATGAGAAATCTATGACATTTAGCAACACCAACGGGAAAAATATTGCTACATTCCTGGCAGAAAAATTTCAACAAATGTATCATCTTCCTCACCTAGTGAAGGACATGGAATCAAATTTTTATTCCACCCACAACTGCATGAACATGAGAAATATTATCAAGAGCTAGGTGAAGGAGCCAACAAAATTTAGAAAGACACCCACCCACATGTATTAGACAAAGGCACTTAGGAAATCCTATCAACTTCTAGTCATACCAACTTGCAGAATATGTGGCCAACTGAACACAAAGACCTTTCCTAAGGGGTGGGCCATATTATTGAACCAGGTTGTAATAAAGGGGAATTCATTCAAATAGACATATCTGTTGGTGCACCAGTTGACATTCCATCTGAAACAAGCCTAGAATCTAGCCAAGGGAAAGCACACATGATTGTACATGTCTACATACTTAATGGATGCAATGTGTGCACAAAACCAATTCCCTGGCATGAATTGGACATGGAAACTGAGAGAAACTTCCATACATATCTATTGCAAGCTACTCTCATATTGCAGTCATCATGGTATCATGGAGAAACTTAGTGATCACTTCATCATCTCGTTTTATAGGATCCTATTTTAGGAGGAACCACCTTGCATGTCATGACAAGATATGGAGGCGATATCAAAGATTGTAGATTGGTTCGCCTTACTAGATGGAAAATTGATAAGAGTATTCGGCGAGCAGAAACCACCACATATTTTTCCAATATATGCCATCAAAAAACTAGTCATGCAAGAGATCTCTTATCACATCTCCATACGATTATCAATAGAATTTCACAAGATGAAGTAGGCACCATGGCCAATTATTCCTTTGTAGGTCAGATTGTACGAGATTAAGAATATTATGGTCACATATGTTGAAGAAAAATCCATAGTCAAATTCAAGTTTGATACGAAGGAGTACAATCCGTATAATCGAAAGGGAATTTGCAAAGACCACTGTGTGAGAGTGTACTACAACTGGGTGAGTGGGATATTTCAGTGGTGAGAGGATGAACCAATGAATAATTTCTATAACACCTCTTGACCTCATCAATTGATCAGTATGACTATAACCTCTCAAGTTTTTCCATAGATGACAATAGTTTCAGAGGAAGAAACAAAAACATACAACGGTCTAGTGCAGGACAAAGGAAAGAGGAAGGTAGCTGACAATCTAAAGGAGGAAAAAAGTTGGAAAATGAAAGAAGATCCTCTCACTGTGAAAACAACTTTGGCAATTAAATAAAATACAAGGTAGAAGCAATAGAGAGCGGAGTGGAGAAAGAGAGAGAATAAATTATTATAAGAGGAAGTGCAGAGAGCATACCAACTAGAAAAAGAGTTGGAGAAATAAAGAGAGCTTAGAAGAAGAGAAAAAGAGGAGAGACAAAAGAAAGATGAAGAAAGAAGGAAAGGTGCCACGATGAAAGAAACGGTACCCGTACAAGTTGAAGAGTCAGTATAGGATCAACCAGCAATAAAAGGAATGAGCAAATAGATGCAAGAACGAGAGTTTTCAAGGAGGTTGAATAGTTGATTGATGTCATGGACATGGAAGTGGGACTCACCCCATAAGATGAGAATGCAGACCCGATACTCAACACACCTGAGGCCACCATTCAGACTCCACCACCTTCAGCCGTAGAGGAAGCCCTAAGCAAGCAAGGAGAAGTAGTTCCACTAGATGATGATCTGATGATGGATGTTCACAATATGTCATTTGATGATCTGAAAAATATTATTGTACAAGCACGAAGAAATTACTTCCCTAATGATCATGCAGTCATGAGGGAAAAGGTGATCGTGGAAGACACCACCAAGAATCCAAACACTATTGTCAATGCAAACTTGGACTTCGCAGGCACTGTGAGATAAAACACTTATTACTTGATGGTTGAGAATATAAAGTTGGTAAAAAATGTACAAATTTCCCAACAAGATATTCAACAACTCCAAATAGTAGCACAGAGTGCAAATTTCACACAATTCCACCTGGAAGAAATGAGAGCAGTGGTACTTGCTAAACTATCGATGCTTGGGGACACTATGCAGGGCTTATATGAGGAGCTCATGACCATGCATAAGTAATTTTTCCGCTTGGAAAAATTGGTGACCCTATACAAATCCGAATGATGCTGTTCTTAATTGAGCAAGAGGTTCAAACAGACTCCAATACCCTGTACTTGAATGCCATGGAGGTGAGGGTGAGCTTCCAGCCTGACACTATCATATGTTTTGGGAATATCATTGAATAATACAAAGCATGGCATGAGTATGTGAGTGATAGACATCAAGTTGAAGTTGCCTGACATGAGTTGACCCAAATTCTAGCATCATAGTGCTTTGTGTTATTAGGTTGTTACTTGTCTCTACCCTATTTTTTCCTCTATGGGTATGAGTGTAAAAACGTATATTATTTTGTAACTATTGTATAAGTGAAATTCGATGTGTCCATAATGGAATGTTAAGATTCATATGTAATGTGAGGAGTCATGATGGGAGTCAAAGAGTCCCCAAGGGGGCATGCCAAGAGTCACTCCCCTCTAGCCATAAATATATCCTCATAACTCTTGTAACAGGATTTTGTGAGCCACGCTTGCGGCTAGGCTTAGGATTAGAAAAGTCTTGCGAGTTTTGTGTCAGTTATGGATTTTTTGTAGCATAGAGGGAGTATATTTATTAGGGAGGTTAATTTTTTTTTTGACTTCATGTTCCATTATCGGGGAAAGTGGTTCATCATGTTGTATGTATGAATGGAACTTTCACTTATAATAAAATTACAGTCGATATGTCTTCATGCATATATTGTAAATGGATTTGGACTATTTTGGTTATGTTTGCAATGTATGTTGTTTAACTTACACATATTCTTATGAACTACTTCATTTCAATTTGTATGTATCTTTTTGAATTCATTCTCATGTATTAACCCATCACCTTTAACTTGTGGACTTTTCTTCTTGTTAGTTTATGTCATTTGTTTCAATTTGTGTGTTCCTTTCATGCTACGTACTATTATAGGATTCCAAGGATTGCACTTCTTTTCCCCTTCATGTGTTATAACCGCTCATGCATCATATTGATTTTTCTTAGGATCACAAAGTTGATTTAACCAAAGACACCATGCACCACTCTATGAATTTTACAATCCAAGGCATATCATTAAACACCCCACTGTTGGGACTCCTACTCCAAACAATGTGAGGTCTATTTGGGACTTCATATCAGGGATATCCCCTGAATGTTGGTGGGTCCAACACCATGAACATTTATGGCACTAGAATGAGGGCTAGATGAAAAGATGAGCCCTTGAAGCCTATTTTCAATTTATGCACTCATTTTCATGACTTCTTCCCAAATCATACTATGGGCATGTTTTCCAGAAAATTGAAATTTCAACTGTCGCCAAACATCATTTATGACTTTTCACATATTAAATTTGATGGCGAGGGTGAAACAAACTTTGTTTATTATAGTCATTGCTTTCTTCAATTTTGCACAGAGTGAAATATCTCTCTTGAGGATGTTGGTTGTTAGTTTCTCATTCTCATGTTCGAAGGGCACGTAGGGAAATGGTGTTACAGATTGACCGATGTCTCCATTCACTATTTCAAACACTTTATTACATAAATTTCCCATGCTTTCGATAGATATGATCATGAAAAATTTTACTAGAGAATCTTAGACTTTCTAAAATGACCTGATGAATTGTTGCGTAATTTTCACAAATGTTTTATACATCTTTGTTGTGGATTTCCAGAAAATGAATTTTATTAGGATATGTTTAATGAAATTTTTATCGACCTTCTTCTCATTTCACTGACTCTGAAACACCTTGAATATATCAAGTCATTTTTACCACCATGCAAGGCTAGAGATCCCAAATATGTAACGAACAAGGATGTTTTTCCAAGTGACTGTTTGTTTGCTTCTCATCAAACATATTTGGTCTCATTAGGAATCACTTGTTGAACTGTCACCACCTCTTCCTACCGTGCATACTCAGAACCCCTACACAGTTTTCGACTACAAGCCCAATCAGTCTCATGAATTCCTTTCTCCATGCCCTCCATCCCTTGGTCCCACCGATCATCCAAATTGTGAGTTTGTGTGTTCACCTATTTCAGATATTTCCTTGGATGTTCATGAGGATTAGGTGTTGGATGGAGTTGTTGTTCAAAATCCATCTTGTGATGTAATTTATTATGAGTATGTATTGGAATCAAGGGCCAAACAAGAATCTGCGCTGAAGGATGACTCTCTTCCATCTGTAGCTATTCTTAATTATCCTGAAATCTTCCCTGATTTTTTCATTCCGATTAATTCATATGAGAATTCATTTTCTATCCTTGTTAAGACCTCCAATTATTCACATAATTCGTGGAATTCTAGGTTTCATTTAAATTCTAAGAGAATGAATCTTCTATCCTTAATATTCCAAAATACTCATCATACCTTTTTGGAAACATAGAGGGTGGAATTTATTATTTTTCAACTTCCCCTCTATATGGTTCATAATATCATGAGGATGCCTCTGCCAATGATCTTCAATTTTCTAATCGTGGCTATCATGACCTCTTCACCAACTCACATGGTCACGATGTTGATTTATCCACTATTGATTTTTAGAAGCCACCCATCTTTGATGATCTATCTTTCAATGAGCTAGAACATCCCCATAATATCGATAAACTTCAACCCAACCTGATGGTTATTTCAGGTTCTCGTAGCTATGGGGTCAGTTCCACCTCTGATCAGAAGAGTGTTGAATCTATTGGGGCTCATCACCACTTAACCACACATGGAGAAATTAAAAATTTTATTCTTTCTTTATGTTTTCATGACCTTGTAGTTAGAAAGTTTACATTTGTAATTCTTTGGCTTGCAGTGTCTTAGGACACCTTGACACAACCGCAAAATTTCTTCCCTATGCTTTTAATTCTTTATTTTCTGTGCATTCATTCAAACCTCAAATGCCTATGTTTGCATTGTAATTTATTTCTCGTTTATTTCTTTTCTTTTTTATGTTTCTTGATATGTATTCCCTTGTCCATGTATGCCAACGAATGCGCTGATATTTGCATTGCAAGTATCACTTTATGTGAGTTTGGACTATGTCATGTCTAGGTTAGGAGTACGAGTAGTTTTTTCATTTCTATTTTATCTGATTTTCTTATGTTTGTTTGTTTTACATTCTCCTTCTTTAATTTGTTTTATTTTCATTGTTAGGTTAGTTTTCACATGAGACTATATTTGGATTATGAAGAAAGCATGGTGAAATTCAAGAGCAAGTTGTTCTTCTACCAACACTTGGCTTTATGTCTATTCCCTCTCTTTGTGCGAATCTTGCATTTATTTTGGTTGATGATACTATGATGGGAAATAAATTCCTTATCGAAGAGAGTGATAGTGAAACCATGATGTTTAGAGTTTAACTAGTTCTGCCTACTCTAATCATTGTTTATATATTTTTTTAATCCTTGTCACTCTAGTATAGTAGAGTAAGGAGGGGAGGAAAACCTTAGCATGTATGTCAAGGTGTATATAAACATCCTTCTCTAAAGGGAAAACCTCTTTTGTTTCCAAGTCAGGATTGATCTTTCATCACATAAAATTAAATAAGTGCCTATGCACAGTTCTTTGAACAATGAACAATGAAAAATGAAAAAATGAAAAAAAGGGTAAAATAAAAGAAATGCTTCTGGTACAGAGAGGTGAAGAAATAAATTCCGCCGAGGTACTCTTTAGGTTCGCTGGTAGTGGAGAAATGTTTTTGTTCCTAAAGTTATTCATAAGTCACTTCAGGGCCTACCAAATCCTTTCTAAGTCATAAGCTAACCTCATATCTAAGGCTTTTGTACCAATTCTCGGCTTGGCTCTAGAAACTTTGCAATTCTTAATGCCATACTTAGCCTTCATGTTCAGAATTGTGCAGTGATGACTAGAAACCAACCTTCAGCTCAAAAATTGTGCATTCATGACATGAAACCTATCACTAAGCCAAAAAACTATGCAATCTCTCTCTTAGCTCAGAAATTGCGCAATGCACTAAGTCAACGAGCTACCGGTTCCTCGAAACTACGTAATCCTTCCAGTGATGTGCATGGAAAGGTTTGTTGGTAAAATAAAAAAAAAATGAAAGGTGAAAAAATCATCCCTAAAATTAAGTGATCTATTTTTAGAAAATCGAAGTAAGAACACATGTTATTTTTGGAGATTGTCGACATGTGTTGCTTTTCCCTTGATTTGTGGCATGCACATCATAAACCCTAATTTCTAAAATATATTTAAATGAAACCCCTAGAACTCATTCTCAAACTCAATCTTGGAGCTCTAACATTCCCAAGGATATCAAGGAGCCTTCGGTACCATCGTCATCTCTTTTCTCGGTGAGTTTTATATTTATCACTTTTAGTCTCTTTTTCTGTCGCTTTTTTCCGTTTGGCGTGCATGAGTGTTGTTTTTCTTGTTTCTTTGCATATATGCTTGCATTTTACCTTTATCATGTTTTACCTTGTTTCAATTTTTTTCTTTCCTTTCACAACTATCACATCAATTTCTTCTTTTCTCACTGATGGTCGCCATTGTAATGACTCTCCTCACTGATCTCGTTCACTTCTCATTTGTTCAGTTTTTGCACTCAATTTCTCTTGTTTTAATGACACTTAGTCATATCCACACTCAAGACTTCACTATCTCTCATATCTTATCATTTTTCACACTTCCCTTGCAAAAATATGCCTTCCCCTTGGCCAGTATTCACGTTGCTGAGCTGCGAATTGCACAATCTAGATGCCCAAGTTCAGGCGTTGGCCTGTAAATTGCACAATGCGAATTATAGGTTGGCCTCTCTATGAATTGTGAGGTCCAAATACTTAGCCTACACCCTTGGCCACTCATACTAAGCAATGAAAAATCTCTCGACTTACTACCCTGGATGAATTGCGCATTGCGCAGTTCTAGTCCTCAATATTCACCACAGTAGCTGCTGAGATTGCACAAAGAGCAGTTCCCACATTAGTGATCTAGGTGGATATTGGTGGCCACCTGCCTATTTGACTTGGGTCCCCACCCTTTTTTCTCTTAATTTTTCAATTTCGTTAATTGTAGCACATATTATTATTTTTAGGAGTTTTCAGGTCTTGAACTTCTAGAGTCATTTTGAGGCCCTAAACGACGTTTTTTGGAAAAAATGAGAGAAACATGAAAATTACTTTAATGTTTATCAAATAAAAATTAATATTCTTCAGATAGATATTTCTAATGAGGTATTTTGGACATCAAACGAAGATCGTATGCCAAGGTTACGTCCCCAAGAAGATTGATGTACGAATTTACCCAAACGGGGCCCATAATTTTCGCGCTTCATATCCTAGGGTTATGCTTTTGGATTTTTAGGGTTATCCATTGTTTCTCAATGACAAATAGGACCTCGAGCCTCATTGTAAGATAGTTTAGATGCATGTAGCCACCACATCTCTTCTTAGAGACAAGCTACCAATGCCCTAGCTAGTTTATTTCAATTATGTCTGTAAACATATTTCAGTTATTTGCTGTTAATGAAATGAAGTTTTGTTTCTGATACATATCTTCTTCTATTTGTATTTCTATATTTAATTATTTTCCTGCATAAAACTAGATCAGTGGTATCAAAGTGGTCTTCTCTTTCTCGATCATTCTTTGCATGTCCCCAATGAGGTTAGGGTATAAGGAGTTAGGGCTTGATCTAGTTGAACCTTTGCAATATTAGGAATTAGGGGAATTTTGAGGTATAAAATGGGCCATATAAGGAAATTATAAAATAATAGTGGAGATAATAAAATAAGATTTGATTAAATCATCAAAATTTAGTGGGAAAAAACAAAAAACTACTTTTTCAACTCATATTTTCAACTTATCTCCCAAATTGTTTACTCAAATTTCAAGAGAGATTACTCATTGGATGAAAAATTTAATTCCTCATCTAAGGAGTACCCATGTTGCATATTTTCAATGGGTCCTGCTACATAAAAAATGAGAAATACATGGAAAACTTGATTGTAAACACATTTTTTTATGTATTTCTCATTTTTCATGTAGCAGGGTCCATCGAAAGTACACAAAATGGGTACTCCTTGGATGAGGAACTAAATTTTATATCCAATGAGTACTCCCTATCAAAATTTGAGTAAAACCTTTTGGAGATAAGTTGAAAATATGAGCTGAAAAAGTAGTTTTATTATTTTATTATTTTTTAATCGTTTTACTCTTTTAATTAAAAAATGGTCAATCATTCCCTATGGTTGACATCATCATCTTGAATCCTATTGGTTCTTATAAAGTTTATTTTTGTTGTAAATTTTTCTTAGGAGGCCCATCTTAGACCTAAAAAATCCCCTAATTCTTACAAACTTCGACAGCTGCCCATGGGGGAATAAAAGAATGATGAGGGGGCATGAGATCATATCAAGATATTGCTCGAGGAGGCCCTCAAGAAACAAAGGAACGCGATGATGGATAAATTTTACCATATCCTTCAACGGCTGCCCACCGGAAACACATCTACATCCAGCAGTCACTTTGTAGGCACCACTCCTTTTAAGGTACAAGTAAACTTTGAAATTCCCATATTTGAGGGCCAAATATATGTAGACACCATAGATAAGTGGTTGAATCTATTATAAGGATGTTTCTTGGGTCATGACTTTTCCGATCAGGAGAAGATTATTTTTGCACTCCTCAAAGCCGTCACACATGTCAAGGACTCGTGCCAAACCTACAGTGAGAAAAGGGACGAGGGGAGACCCTTTCTATTCTCGGTCGTACCCACCTAGAATTCTTTCTAAGATTCCATCAAGGAATAATAATACCCCGTGGGGAGCTATGAGGACAAGTACATATAATGGAATATGCTACGACAACAAAAGGATCAAGATGTGCATGAGCTGACGAATCTATTCCATACCTTGTGCACAAAGTTGGGTATCAAATATTTGGAGAAATATTTGATGCTGAAGTATTGTAGTTGTCTACACAAACACATTCAGGAGGAAATGGAGTTCCTCAACATCTACTCTCTTGGTACAACATACTGATATGATTCCAATATTGAGTATAAATTCAAACAGAAGAAGTGAGACTTTGGATCTGTGAATCAAAATTAAGGGAAGGTGCCCCCAAACTGCAGAACAAAGGACAAAGCCAAAGCATGGAGGCCCAATAGAACTTACCTAAGCCATAAGCAAAGAAACACATCATGAAATCAAAGAATGACACAGGAAAATGGTGTGAGTTCCATAAGATCTCCACTCACAACACAAGTGAGTGTCGGGCCAAGCAGTTAGTAGTGGCTGAGATGAAGGCTTTTGAATCAGATGCATGTTCTGATTCTGAATCAAAACTTGACAAGGGGAATAAGAGAGGGAAGAAAACTATCGATGTAGATCCCAACGCCACCGTTGCCACCACAAAAATCCATAAGGTGGAACTGGAAGATGTAGAGGAGGAAGAGCATCTCTTCCACTCCCAGATGTGGGTAAAGGGTTCCCCATTACATTTCATTTTCGACAGTGGGAGACAAAAGAACCTCATTTTAGCAGAGGTTGTGAAGTGGTTGGGCTTGTCGACCACAACACATCCACAGTCGTACACCATCAGGTGGCGTCACGAATGAGGGGATCTCCACCTCAGCCAGTAGTGTCGCCTTCCCTACAGCATTAAGCCCTTCAGCGATGAGGTATTATGCGACATTTCTCCTCTTAATGTTTGTGATGTATTATTAGGCCAACCATACTTGTGGAAGTGGCATGCTGTGTATGAATCCCGGACTCGTGATGTTATTGTTACTTTGGGAAATAAGTTGTACATGATACCAAAGGTACCACTGCCTGATGCTATCTCTTTGGTTACTACAAAATAGTGCAGTAAGGTCATTTAAAAAATTGGGAAATTTTTTTTCCTTATGATCTGTCCTTAGGGAAAAAAGAAGATTGTGGCCACAACCTCTAGATAGGGCTCCCCCACATGACAAAAACAAATGAACAAGGTTGTGGAGGAGTACAGGGACATATTCAACTCACCCGCAGGGGTGCCTCTGCATTGTCAAGTCAAGCACCTGATCGATCTGACCCCACATGGACCACTACCCAATGGATTGATCTATCAGTGCTCTGTTCGAGAACGATGAAATCAAGAGGTAGATGAAGGAGCTGATGTAGAAACGTCACATCGCTTTGTGGGAGCCCGATTATGTTGGTGCAAAAGAAGGATGGTATTTGGAGAATTTGTATTGACTATCATGAAAAAGAGCACTATCTGGAATAGTTACTCGATCCCATGGATTGATGAAATTTTGGAAAAAATACAAGGGGCTAAATATTTCAGCAATATTGATTTGAAGTCTGGGTATCACCAAGTACCAATCGAACCCTTGGATGTGTGGAAGAATTCCTTCAAAGCCAAGGAGGGCCTTTTCGATTATTGGTGATTCCTTTCATGTTGATGAATGCTCCTGCAACCTTCATGAGTGTTATGGACGATGTCTTGTAGCCATTCACCAACTCATTTGTAGTAGTGTACTTGGATGATATCCTGATTGTGAGCTAGACTTGGGAAGAGCACCTCCACTACATCTAGCATGTCCTCCAAACATTGCGACAACACAAGTTGTGTGCCAATTTGGAGAAGTGCACTTTTTTCATGACTGAGGTTTAGTATCTAGGATAAATTGTTAATGAGGATGGGGGGTACATGTGGATCCAACCACGATCTAACTCATTTTGGATTGGGAAACTGTTAGGATGAATTCTAATCGCAAGCGTACGAAAAAAACTCACTTTAGTTGCACATAAAAAACATGCCTAACAACAAAGATGGCTACCAATTTATTTAGATATGCAGTTAGTTGACCAAGAAAAATGCTAAAAAATACAGATCTATGTAGTAAAAGACATTAAGTATTAAATAAAAGCAAGAGTTGCTCCATGGATCCAATAGACAAGACAAGAATATTTTTAGAGAATTTTTGTATTTTCGACACATGGGAAGGGAACATACAAAGATGTTACCAGTCCCCCTAAATGGGATGGGTTCTTGTAAGTCCTCCGCACTTTAAATATAAGATCTCTCTCTCTTGATGGTGTAGAAAACCCAGACAAAAATGGAACCCAAAGGGACTTCACAAGAAAAATGGTAGCAAAATATGAAAATTTTGGAGGATCAAAGCCAGACCAAAATTATAGATCCAGAGTGATCTTTAGGCAACAAAAGGTAGTCAGTGAATGGAAAAACCCTTCTATTTATAAAAAAATATTGAGTTAGTCTAGATATTGGTACATAATTAAAATATTATTAATCAAATCTAGATCCAACTTCTATGGAATATTTTATTATATTTGTTGGAGGGAAAAAGAATTTGAATTTGGTAAAATCCATTTATTTGTAAATAATAAATAAATAAATGATTTATTTATTATTTTAAGGATGTGTTTAAGTAAAAATTAAATAAATAGTGATTTATTCAATTATTTGTAAATGATTTAGTCAAATTTAAAAAGGAATATTATTTAAATAATGTATAAATAATTATTCCTAGAAAATAATAAGATAAAAAGTGATTTATCTAATTAATTTTCTTGTTTTGGTTAAATATGACCAGGAATATTAATTAAAATATTGTTTAACTAATTATTCCTTGAGGAAAATCAAACAGATATGGATTTATTCAATATTTCCTCATGGGGTTTCCTGTTTAGACCATAAAAAACTTAATAAATTAAGGATTACTAAGTTATTTTTCATAGTGAAAAGAAAATTTACTTAGGGTAAAATTGGTCTTACATGGAGTAATTTGGTCCATCTAATAGTAATAGGTTAGATGACCAAATTTTTTTGCAACACTAGCCCCAACCACTCCAACAGAGATTCACATATTTTTTGGTATAACTAATTTCTACTGCAGGTTCGTGTTAAGATTATTTCGTACTACTTTTCCCTTGAGTCAAGTCACCAGGGAAGGAACGGAAGAAAAACTCTTTTGGTTGGAATCTCAACAGAAGGAATTCGCAGAATTGTAACAACACATCTACTCTTCCCTAGTGCTCACATTACCAGAATTACAACAACCATTTGAGATCGTGACAGATGCCTATGACTATGCTATTGGGGAAGTTCTTACTCAACAGTGGCATCTAGTGGCATATCACAGTGAGAAACTGTCCAACACAATTTTCGACTATCCTACTTATGACAAAGAAATGTATTCCACTGTACAGGCATGCAAAAAATGGAAGAATTATATTTTGGGAAACGAAATGGTCTTCCACATAGTCCTTCGACCCTTGCAGCTCATACAGATACAAGGGAAGTTGCAGAATGATCGCCATCAGAAGTAGTCCACATATATGCAATAGTTTCATTTGAACATCAAGTACCATAAGGAAAACACCAATAATGTTGCAAATAGTCTTAGCTGACCACCGATCGTGGCGCTAACCACCATTCTCAACTCTTGTGGGCGCGAGACTTATGATTGGCCACTTCTTTACAAGAGTGATTCGTAATTCGACCACACATACAAGACACTATTGGAGGGTACAAAATTTCCAAATTTTCACCTCAAGGATGCAATGCTATGTCACCTGGGACACCTTTGTGTTCCTTCAAGCGAGTGGGCCAAGATGATTTGGGAAGCGCACTATATTCGGGTCACTGGAAATTTATGGGTTGAGAAAATAGTGGAAGTACTGCAGAAGTATTTCTATTGGTCGAATATTTGACAACATGTTGGGAATTACATCAGATTCTGTAGTACTTACGTTATTTTCAAACAAACCATCAAGAAGAAAGGCCTCTATACTCCGCTACCTACCCTTATTCGACCTTGGGAATGCATCTCCATGGATTATATGTCAGGCCTTCCTTCTACTAAGAATGGAAATGATTGTGCTTTCATGGTCGTCGACAGATTATTGAAGATGGCCATTATGGCAGCTTGCAAGAAGAATATCACAACCAAAGCCACTGCTAAACTCTTCTTAAATGAGTGTGGGTGAAATTTGAGATTCCATAGTCTATCATATTAGATTGGGATAACGGGTTCCTCAACACATTTCGACCCAGCCTTTAGTCAATGCTGGACACCAAGCTTACCAAGTTCACAACTTTCCATCCCCAAACTGATGGCTAGATAGAGGTCATCAACAGGATGATCGTACACATTCTGATCATGTACAATTAAAAGCTTCTATGAACATGGGATAAAATCCTTCCCTATGAAAAACATAGTTATAACCATGCTCTCCATAGCTCAATTGGCCATAGCCCCTTCCAGGTGAGCTTGGGATTCCAGCCACTATGTCCCATTGAAGCAGCCATGCCAGTTTCGGCTACTCAGGTTGATTCGGCTCATGTAGAGTTTGAAGATGACGAGGAAAAAAACTTCATTGAGCACATTCAACACACCTGCCAATAGGTTCATGAAATATTGGATAGAGCCAATGCTAAGCACAAGCAACAAAATGATCAACATTGGGTTCCACACAAATTCCAGGTGGGCGACAAAGTGTGGCTACATTTGCATAAGAAGTGCCTCGCTAGACCCCACTGCAAGCTTCGTCTGCTATGATATGGTCGTACACCATCACAAAGGCTATAGGGTCCAATGCCTTCGAGCTCAATATTCCACCATTCCTTGTTTTACACCCAGTTTTCAATGGATACTACCTTCAGCCCTACTTCCCACCTCTACTGGACACCTTTGATATTACAGAACAACTCACATGAACATAGTTAAATCCAGACTGCATGGAATAGGCTAGCAAAGATCATATCGTGGACATGAAAATAAAAAACAAATTCTAGTAGAAGATCCAACTGTATTAGGTTGTCAAAGCTAGCCAACTCTTGCACCAAGGAAAATGGTTCACCAGGGACCAAGTTCATCAGAAGTTTCCTCATCTCATGGAGGAACTCAATGCAATGGGAAAAATTTCTTCCGAAGGAGGGGAGGAATGATCTAGGTGGATATTGGTGGCCACCTTCCTATTCCACTTAGGGCCCCACCATTGTTTCAGTTTCCTTAATTTTAGCACAATTTACTATTTTTAGCAATTTTCGAGTCATGAACATCCAAAGCCATTTTGAGGCCCTAAACGACGTTTTTTGTAAAAAAATAGAAGCAACATTTAAGATCCATCAAAAGTGTTAGTCCTCAAATAGATATTTCTAACGAGGTATTATGTGCATCAAATGGATATCATATGCCAAAGTTACATCCCCGGGAAGATTGATGTACAAATTTACCCAAACAAGGCCCATAGTTTTGGTGCTTCATCTCCTAGGGTTAGGTTCTTGGATGGTTAGAGTTATCCATTAATTCTGAATGATAAATAGGCCCTTGAGCCTCCTTGTAAGATAGTTCAGAGGCTTGGAGCCGCCACATCTCTTCTCAGAGATAAGCTACCAACGACCTAGCTATTTTATTTCCATTCTGTCTGTAAGCATATTTCAATTATTTACTATAAATGAAATCAAGTTTTGTTTATGCTACATCTCTGCTTTTATGTGTATTTATGCATTTCATTGTGTTCTTGTATAAATCGGGATCAATCTAGTCAGACCATTTTCCCATACAAATTTGCATAATATTCCTAGCCAATATTTCAATGTGTTGCATGAACATGTCCTGAAAGTAGTTTTTCTTTTAATTGATATTTGGTTGCCGTGAGTGTCTTTTATGTCCTATAGGTGCAAAAAATTTTGAGCATCTCTTTATTAGTCACAATTACAATGGCACCCAAGATATATGCCTCAAATGAAACCACTGAAAGAAACAATGGGGGAGAAGATGAGAAAGTTTTGGTTAACTTTCCAGTTTATGTGGATACTCAACTATTTGTAGAGAAGGGATAAAAAATGATATGGCAATAGATCAAAGATGAGTTTATACAAGAATTTTAGGAAGACTTAGAGGATTGCTAGGTGTATCTCAACATCAAGAAGTCAGGGCTTAAAAAGGTTTCAAGCAGGTATCTAGCCTTCCCATGCGTGGATGTGATCAACTGGGTCGTCTCAAACATAGATGAGAAAACTGTGACATTGAACAACACCTATGGAAAAAATATTTCTACATTCCTAGGAGTAGAATTTTAGTAGATGTATCATCTTCCCCAACTATTAAGGCCATGGACTCGCTTTTTTATGCCACCCATAGCTACACGAATACGAGAGATATCATCAAGAGTTCGGTGAAGGAGGAAACAAATTTTAGATAGAAACCCACCCACATGTACAAGAAAAAGCCACTCAGTAAATCCTATCATCTTATGGTCATACAAGCTTGCAGAATATATGGCCAACTAAGCACAAAGACCTTTCCTGATGAGTGAGATATCTTATTGAACCAGGTTTTGAATGAGGGGAATTCATTAAACTAGTTAGATATTTTCACACATCAGTTGAGATTTTATATGACACAAGCTTGAAATCCACCCAAGGGTGAGCAAGCATACTTCTACATGTTTTCATGTTTAATAGATGCAATCTATTCACATAACCAATTACCTAGCATGAATTGGACATGGAAACCAAGAGAAAATTCCATACATATCTACTACAAGCTATTGTTTGATTGCAGTCATTGAAGAGTCGTGGAAAAGCTTGCTAATCACTTCATCATCCCACTTTACAGGATCATCTTTGAGGAGGACCCACCTTGCATTTCATGAGCAGTTATGGAGGTGATATCAGATATTTCAGATTGGTTCACCTTACCGGATGGAACGTTGATAAGAGTATTTGGCGGTCAAAAGCCATCACATATTTTTCCAAGATATGAAATCGATAAAATTTTCATGCAAGAGATCTCTTATCACATCTCCATAGGGTTATCAACAACACTACACTCGATGAAGAATCCACCATGGAAAAATCTTCTTTTGCATGTTATATTGATCTGAAAATGGAACTATTTGTAAATGCTGTGAAAAGTATCCATTTCCATTTAATTAAGTATGCAAAGTATTCTCGATGTCTTGCAGGTTAAACAAAGTGTTTTTGGTAATTGTTTCTGAGTTTATGTGTGAGAATTTGTTATTTAAGTTTATTGTTTAATATATCACAGCAGAAATACATAGCAACAAAAATTCACAATAGCATAACACATCAAACTGATGAGGCATTTCACCCCTCCTGGGCGACATCTTCTGGTCCAAGGCTCCCCAATGGTATGTCCTTTCTCTAATAATTTGCTAAAAATGGTTACACAGTGAGAAATATGCCTAAATAGGCAAAACAAGCTATGAAATTGACTTCAGAAGACATAAATAAGATAAAAATGGCTTTTGTTTAACCTTAAACAGAGAAGTACAACCCAATACAGCTCCATCTCCCTCATGGCCCTGGTGGCTATTTCCTCTTCCCTGAAGCAACCTATTTTCACTTTGAAACCTATCTCAAACACTCCAGAATACTGAAGAAACTCAAAATTGACTAAAATTTCGTCCAAATGGGTTAAAAATTGAGAAAGTTATGACCTCCCAAAGAAAACTGCACAATGTCACTAGAAAACCCCACCAAATGTTGGATAACTCTAGTTTAACTCAACAAATTTTGCACAAAACCAGATTTGGTGGAACGCGCCCCAAATACAGTGGAACCACTAGCAGTTGTATTAAATGTTAGATAGGGCACCTTGATGTGGTCACATGAAAATTCGAATCGCCGGTGGAATAAGTGGTTAAATTAAATGTGGCATTAACCATTTGGAATGTGGCCACATGTAATGGCTTCCAAACAGTCATCGTAACCACCATAATGGTGGCTCCTGGTCACCATATGCGGGTCATATCAGATGGGGCTAGCCATTTTTACCTCCGCCCATTTCTTTACCAAACTTCAAAGACATGTTATGACCCATAGTAGTTAAGAACTACTACGTAGGCCAGATGGTCGGGCCATTACGCTGGTAGGGGCTAGACCTCAGTTCAAACCCTGCTGCTTGTAAAACATTTTAATAACGCCAAAAATCTTTGGCCTAGGGCCATGTGGTGGCCTCTAGGATTGCCATGTGGCACTCGTTAATTGGCCAGAAACAAAACACGTCAAACGATTATCTAGTCCATAGTTGCCACTTGTCAATAGATCATACATCCCTCTGGAATATTCCAGAGAATATTTTGAGGAATATTCTTGGAATATTCTTCTTTTAATTTTTTTTTAAATTCAAAAGTCAACTTTGGTCAACTGAAAAATGGAGCTTTCTGGAGACTTCAAATCTTCATAACTTTCACATACGACTTCAGTTTTGAGTCCCATTCATGGTGCCAGAATCGAAGTGATGAGACCTTTTCGGTCATTCAGATTGCAACCATTTCTGAGCACTTCCATTTTTGAGCATTTTCTACACTTGGACATGATCACCTAATCACATCTCCCCATTGGGAAGCTTTTGGACCCCAAAATCTCTCTGAATTATAGAAATAGAATATGAGGAGACTGATTCTCCACTCTTCCAACCTTGAACCACTAAAATCTTCTTGACTTCATCAAATTGAGTTTCTCATAAAAAGATAAAATCTTCCTTGAATCTGCTGACTGACTATTGCTAACTTTGACTGTGTCATGATGAAAATTTTTGAAATTTGCAGAACAACAACTAAAATTTGCAAAAAAAATACTACTCCTACTTTGGTCTACCTTCAAAGGAAACTAGAAATAAGATTCACCTTGCCAACTGTCCTTATGGCGAATTTTTGCTGAATGAGCCATGAACTTGTGTCAATTCCCGACCAAGTTTTCTTGCCATACCAATCTTCCATTCTGAAACTAGCATTGATCCATGCTGAAATTTGTGCCCTCTTTGCTTGCATGCTTTTCCCTTCCTTGGATTCTTGCACCACTTTGCACCGACACTTTTTTCTCTGCACTGATCGACACCAAAGACACTTTCTACAACATCTTGTCATCTTCTTCCAAAGATGACGTACTTTCAGACTGAAACATTTCATCATTTACATCAGCAATAACATGAAAAGTATTATGTACAAAATATTTTTGCTTAATCATCAAAAAATTCAAATTTTTACTTGCATTGACAAGCCTTTTCAACTTCCCTTCATTCACTAAAGAAGATTATAGCTTCTTTCGATGTGCTCTCACAATAAAATCCTTGCCATCCTTGAATAGGTGATACTTGTTCTCATGCCGATGGAAGATTTCTTTTCTGTCATATAACTATGGACTACCCAACACCACACCTATAATGTCAAGCGATACCACATATAATTCAACTAAGTCAACATAATGAGTTGTTATAGCAAAGCACAACATGCACTTCCTTGAAACTTGTAAATTAGCATCCTTGCAAATCCAACCAAGTGGATATGGCTTAGGATGTGGAATGGTTTCAAGTTTCAACTTCCTTACTAATTCTTCTGAGATGAGATTTTCTTGAGACCCACTCTCAAATAGTGTGTCTATATTTGTGTGTTTTGAAATGATCCTCACATGAAACAGCTCTATCCTCCTCTCTTCATTTGGAGATTCTATGTGACAGTTTAAAGTGCTAGAACTGGGATTTGTTTCCTTTACAATATCGTTCCCATTTATTTTCTTTAGTGCCAAAGCTATGCTTTTAGTTTCATCTCCTAATTCAAACCCTAAGTCTTGTTCAGCTATTGCAATTGTTTTTCCCTTTTCTTTGGCCTTATCTTTGGTTTTAAATTTTTTTGGCTTCAACTCTAGATGAAGTTTCCAGCGATGGTCTTCATCTTGGCTTGTTTTGGAACAATTTTTACAAAATAATTTTCATTTTTCTTTCCTAGAGTTTGCATTTCTTTTTATACCTTTTCCTTTAAATTCACTACCCTCATTCCCATCAAAATATTGTTTCCCTCTAGCCTCTAAATGTGTGGCTTGTACACAAACCTCATCTAGTCTAGTAGGATTGAACATAAGAATAGTATGTATAAGATAGTTTTGTAAACCACCTATATATTTCAGCAAATTCTCTTGGCTATGAAAATCAATTCTAAGTAATAAATCCCTTATTCTAAACTCTTGGGTGTAATATTGAACACTTTTTCCCTTAAGTTGTGTAAAATTTTTCCAATTCATGATAGCCTTTTGTAAATGAGCTAATGGATAAAATTAGTGCTTAATTGCGGAAATAAATTCAACCCATGATAAAGTGATCTTACCATGTTTTTTAATTTCATCCTTGGTCTTGGCTTCCCACCATACCAATGTTGCTCCTTCCATTCTCAAAGAGGCTAACTGAATCTTTGTGTCGTCTTCATGAAGGTTTTGTATCCTTAAATAAACTTCCAACTGTCTTATCCAATTGTCAATTTTCTTTGCATTGACCTCACCATTAAACATAGGCAACTCAAATTTAACATCAAGCTTTAAAAATGAACTTTTACCAGAGGATTTAGACTTGTGAGATTGATTCACCGAAGTTGAGGATGATGATGTAGAGGAAGAGGATGAAGATGGGGATGGTGGATCACCATTTCCTCCACATCCTTTCATTGAATTTTCATCGCTTTTATTTCCTCCTAAAGAACCCTCTCCTTATTTATGGTGTCTAGACCCTTCTCCTACAAGCCTGTCATTCCTTTCTTGGTAGAGTATCCTTACCATCTCTGTCATGTCTAGGAAAGCCTTTCGGAACACCCATTCTTCTTCTTTGGGATCAATGTCTTCAGGAGCTTCTCCCTCACTTGAAGACATGTTTGAGGCTTCTTCTATGGCTCTTAGAGGTGGTTCTCTGGCCCTTCTTGGTTTAGGATTACTTTGTGCAATAACCAAGTGTCCTTCACCTCTCTTGAGTTGAAACCTAGTAAGAATGAAAACTTGCAAACAATCAAATATACCTTTGCACAAGAACAAATGAAAAGTAAAACTCTAGATCCTAATGCTCAAATCCTGAGCTCTGATACCATCTGATTTGAAAATGAAACTATTTGTAAATTTTGTGCAAAGTATCCATTTCCATTTAATTAAGTGTGGAAATTATTATCCATGTACTGTAGGTTAAACAAAGTGTTTTTGGTAATTGTTTCTGAGTTTATGTGTGATAATTTGTTATTTAAATTTAATGTTTAATATATCACAGTAAAAATACACAGTAAGAAAAATTCACTATAGCATAACAAAGCAAACTAATGAGGCATTTCACCCCTCCTGGGCTACATCTGCCTGTCCAAGGCTCCCCAATGGTATGTCCTTGCTCTATTAATTTGCTCAAAATGGTTACATAGCAATAAATATGCCTAAATAGGAAAAAAAAGCTGTGAATTTGACTTCAAAAGACAAAAATAAGCTAAAAATGGCTTTTGTTTCACCTTAAAGAATGAAGTACAACCCAATACATTTCCATCTCCCTCATTGCCCTGGTGGTTCCTTCCTCTTCCCTGAAGCAAAAATGGATGAAGAACACCTCTGTTCACTCTGAAACCTATCCCAAACACTCCAAAATTCTGAAGAAACCCAAAATTGACTAAAATTTCATCCAAATTGGTCCAAAATTGAGAAAGTTATGACCTCCCAAAGAAAAATTCCCAATGTCACTAGCAAACCCCACCAAATGTGGGATAAATCCAGTTTAACTCGAAAAATTTGGCACAAAAGAAGATTTGGTGGAACGCACCCCAAATATGGTAGAACCACTAGTATTTGTATTAAATTTTAGATAGGGCGCCTTGATGTGGTCACATGACAATTCGAACTGCCGACGGAATTAGTGGTTAAATTAAATGCGACATTAACCATTCGGAACGTGGCCACATGTAATGGCTTCCAAACAGTCGTTGTAACCATCGAAATGGCAGCTCCTGGTCACTAGCTGTAGGTCATATCGGATGGGGCTAGCCCTTTTTACCTCTGCCCATTTCTTTATCAAACTTCAAATACATGTGATGACACATAGTAGTTAAGAACTACTACGTAGGCCAGATGGTCGGGCCATTACGCTGGTAGGGGCTACACCCTGGTTTGAACCTTGCTGCTTGCATAAAATTTTTGTAACACCAAAACTCTTTGGCCTGGGGCCACGTGGTGGCCTCCAAGCTTGCCACCTGGCACCCGTTAATTGGCCATAGTCAAAACACGTCAAACCATTGACCAATCCACAGTTGCGACTTGTCAACAGATCATACATCCTTGTGGAATATTCTAGGGAATATTTTGAGGAATATTGCTGGAATATTCCTTGGAATATTTTTTTTAATTTTTTTTCTAAATTCAAAAGTCAACTTTGGTCAACTGAAAAATGGAGTTTACTGGAGACTTCAAACCTTCATAACTTTCACATACGATGTCGGTTTTAAGTACCGTTTGTGGTGCTAGAATCGCAGTGACAAGACCTTTCCAGTCATTTAGACTTTAACCATTTTTTAGTATTTCCATTTTTGAGAATTTTCTACACTTGGACATGATCACCTGATCACAGATTATATGTGAACAAGAATCTCAATATTGCAGATGTTGCAGCAAAATCCATAGTTAGATTCAAGTTTGGTACGAAGGACCACAATTTGTATGATCCAAGGGGAATTTGCAAAGACCACTGTACGAGAGTGTAATACAACTGGGTTAGTGGGATATTTCAGTAGCCAAAGGAGGAACCATGTGATAAATTCTATAACTCCTCTTGACCTCATGAACCAATTAGTATGGCTAGGACTTCTCATATTGTTACACAGACAACAAAAAATAGTTTTAGGAGAAGAAGCAACGACAGTCAACGATCTGGTGCAGGAAAATTTAAAGGGGAAGGTAGATGAAAATCCAGAGGAGGAATAAATATGGAAAATGAAAGAAGATCCTCTCACTGAGAAAACAAGTTTCTAAATTGAAGAAAAGAGGAGGCAAAGGAAACATAGAGCATAGCAGGGAAAGAGCTAGAAAAAATTCTGAGAAGAATCAGAGCAGAGAGCGTAATAAGGTAGGACAAGAGTTGGAGAAATAACGAGAGTTGGAAGAAGACAACAAGAGGAGAGAAAAAATTAAGAAGAATAAATAAGGAAAGGTGCCATGACAGAAGATACGACACCTGTACAGGTTGAAGAATCGGTACAGGATCAACCAACAATAGAAGTAATGAGCGAATAAATGTAGGAACGATATTTTTCCAAGGATATTGAATAGTTGATTGATGTCATGGACCTGGAAGTGGGACCGTACATACAAGATGAAAATGTGGAGGTCATTCCTAGTGCACCTCAGGTCACCATTTAGACTCCACCACCTTCAACCGTAGAGTAAGCCCCGAGTGAGCAAGGAGAAGTAGTTACCCTTCATGATGAACCAATGATGGATGTGTACAATTTTTTATTTGATGAAGCACAAAAGAAGATTTTACAAGCATGGAGAAAGAAATTCTCAGATGAACATGCATTCATGAGGGAAAGGGTGATCGTGGAAGACACCAACATGAATCAAAACACTATTTCTGATGCCAAATCGGCCTTTGCAAGTGTTGCGAGATCAAAAACTTAGTACTTGATGGTCAAGAATAGACAGTTGGTATAGAACCTACAGGTAGCCAGGAAATATATTCAATAGCTCTGCACAACAGTGCAAAGTGCGACTTCTGCACAGTTTCATTTAGAAGAAATGAGAGCAGTGGTACTTGTTGAATTATCCACACTTGGGGACACTATGTAGAAGTTATATGAGGAGCTCATGACCATGCATAATTAATTTTTATTCTTGGACAACTTGTAGCTTCAGTGGATAGAGTTTGTCAATACACTTAAGAATGTGCAACCTTTCATTACTTATGTGCATGAATAGAAAATATGCTACAAGGCGACACCACTCAGACTGGTAAATATGATGAATAAGTGGGAAAAGCTAGAGAAATCAAAGGTTTAGATACTAATCCAAAGTAATAAGAAGCTCACCACTTTCATCAAAAACATTCAAGCCACATATGCATGGTTGTCCAACAATTTGGACTTCATGGTGAGGACCAACAGGAGCCCATCTGTCAGTTCACTCGCCCATGCTAAGTGCAAGCACCAAGTGAAATAGGAGATTGATGAGTACTTGGAGTGGCTAAATCATATTTCCACCAAAGAGGACCTAGATATAAATAGAAATAATATGTAGAAATACATTGGTGGCCCTGTAGAAATCTGAACGGTGATGTTCCTGATTGAGAAAGAGGTTTAGATTGGTTCCAGGACTCTATACCTAAATTCCATGGAGGTGAGGGTATGCTTCCAACCTGATACTATCACATGGTTTGGCTAGATCATCAAACAATAACAATATTGGCATGAGTATGTGACTGATATATATCAAGTTGAAGTTTCCCAAATTGAATTCACCCAAACTCCAACATCATAGTGTTTTGTCTTGTTAGGTTGTTATTTCTCTCTACCCTATGTTGTGTTATATGGGTATGAGTGGAAATTTTATATTATTTTGTAATTATTGTATAAGTTAAACTCTATATGTCCATGATGGAATTTGAAGAGTCATATGTAATGTGAGGAGGCATGAGGGGAATCCTAGAGTCACCAAGGGGGCATGCCAAGAATCACCCCCCTTTGGTTATAAACATATCCTCATAACTCTTGTAACTAGCTTTTGGGTGCCAAGCTTGTGGCTAGGCTTAGGCTTAGAAAAGGCTTCGAAGTTTTGTGTCAACCTTGGCTTCTCCGTAGCACAAAGGGAGTAGGGTGCCAAGCTTGTGGCTAGGCTTAGGCTTAGAAAAGGCTTTGAAGTTTTGTGTCAACCTTGGCTTCTCCGTAGCACAAAGGGAGTATACTTATTTTGGAGGAGTAGGTGTTTTTTACTTCACATTCCACTATTGGGGAAAGTGGTTCCTCATGTTGTATGTATCAATAGAACATTCACTTATAAAAAAATTAGAGCTCACACGTCTTCATGCATATATTGTAAATGTAGTTGGACTATTCTGGCTATGTTTTTCACACATGTTGTTTAACTTATGCATATTCTTATGAAATAATTCTTTTTCATTTGTATGTATCTTTTTTAATTCATGCTCACGTATTAAACCAACACCTTTAACTTGTGGACTATTTTTCTTGTTAGTTTGTTTCATGTCTTTCACCTCGTGTGTTCCTTTCAAGCTGCATACTATTAAAGGCTTCAAATTATCACACTTCTTTTCCCCTTTTCATGTTAGAACCACTCATGCATCATATTGAATTTCCATAGGGTCACACACTTGATTTAAAAAAATACACCGTGAACCACTCTATGCATTTTGTAATCCAAGGCATATCATTAAACACCCCACTACTAGGACTCCTACTCTGAACAGTGTGAGGTCTATTTGGGACTTCATATTAAGGAGTTCCCCTAAATTTTGGAGGGTCCAACACTGTGAAAAAGTATCTATTACCATCCCACCTATTTCACTTAGGTGCATCATAAACATAGCTTGCAAATGCGCTTATCAAAAGGGTGAACAAAAGAGGAAAAATGGGAAATAAAAGAAAACTCATTGGGGATGTTAACACTCGTGGTAGTGGGATGATTCATCTATTTCATAAAAGAAAAATTCACCAGGGTACTATTCAGGCTCACTGGTAGTGAAGTGATATCAGAGACCATTCACATTTATGGATATATTCTTTATAAAAAAATCTCTTATATCTACATTCTTATATTTTTCATACAAGGTAATCTTAAATAATAATTTTTTTCCTAAAATTTGGATTCATGATTTTACTCAGTCTTCTTTGAGTACTTTCCTTTTCGAACTCATATTTCTTAATCTATTTATGTGGGACCCATGCAAAATGTTTGTAATATTCCTAAATTTTCACATGATATTTGAAATATTAGAGTTCTTAATTTCCAAAATTAACTAAGTAAATAAGCGGGTGGAGGGACCCACAAACCCTAAAGATAAATAAAATCCACTTTTGATGTGTGTATGTGGATATTTTAGATCTAGATCTACATAATGGAGTAGTGGAGCAGCTACTTAATGTGAAAGGAGTGGAGATCATGTCTCATTAATAAGAAAGATCATGGAGGTTGAAGTAATCAACTAAGATCTTGGAAGGAACCAAATGTAATATAATAGAGAATTTATGATGAGATGATTGAGGAAGTGGTGCATTAATGCACACATGATGGAGAGGGTGATCATTACATTCACACATGATGGAGATCATGGAGAGACAATGCAGTCAACATGGAGACCTATGTCCACATGTACAACAGAGTTATGAGGTGGGCCAAGGCATGAGAAGGTTCAAAAACTATATATTGAAGATGGAGTCAATATAGAAGGCATATTTGAGATTATTATTGATGTATGATCTGTTTAGATCTGAAATTTTCCTTTGACATTCCATGCTTTCTTTGATTTTTTAGCTAAGATTGCAAGTTTTGTTTAGCACTGGGTGTTTCTGGTCGGGAATCCCACCTCTTTCATTGAGTAGCTCTTGAAAGAGTATTTTCCTTCATTCATCATCACGCATTGGTGCCATATTGTTCCTACTTTCTGTAGAACATCCATATTAAAAAATTGCACATTTCTAAAGCTCAGTTTGAGAGGAGGAGGTTGTCCTTCAATATTTCAGTTGAGGAACCGGTGAAGGATTCATCCTATCACCTCGAGCTTCAAGATAAGCCTTCTAGTGATTCAGATATATATCAGACATCAAGCCATCTATTTTTCATTTCCCAACAGCAGCAATCCCATCAGGAATTGTGTAGTCCATTCTTGTAGATCCAAGGGAGAAGGAAAGTTTCTAGCATTTCAGCTAGTAATCATGTGGAGGACCATTCCTTCACATTGTATACATTATTTCCATCATTTCTGAGCCACATTTCACATCTTAGTAGTAGTATAGAGATCCTCCTTCCTTTACAGCGTAATTTTTAGGAGCAGTTGTATAGCAGCAGCTACAATATTCAGAGGAGGATTGAGGAGATAGATCTTGAGCTTCTAGCTTGAGGATCTAGTGAAGGGATTAGCCCTTCAAGCTTAGAACTAATCTTGTGACATATTTCAGCCATCTACTTGTCAGATCTAGCTTTAGATCTGCATACCAAGTAGTTGTATAGTGAAACCCCAAGAGGGTGATTTTCTTATATTAACGGATGTGAGAAATCCTTTCTGGGTTATCTTGGTTTACCATCATAGAGCCTAGATCTAGAATATTGGCATCATCAAAGCTCCAGATTTATGTATATCTACATTTCCATTTTCAGCATGTAGTCATATATTCATTATCTACTGAAGGGAAAATGCAGTATATGCTTCTAGAAACTCTCCAGTTAAGCAGTGCCTACTTTGACATCTTTTCAAGGTCATTATAGGCGATCTCTTTGGCTAGATTACCTCATATTTTGTGTATTGTTGTAAATGAATCTTCTCCACATAATAAAAAGGCTCAAATTATCTATATATTTTAGTGTTGTCTTTAGATTTGTTGTTTACTTACGGTTGTAGTTCCTATATTGTGTTTCAATATTACTGCATTCTCGCTTTTGGGATATTACACTGGTATCAGAGCATGATCTTTGGCTTAGCTTGTGGACACTTCATCTTTTGAATCAAAAGAAGAATCAGATAGATGAGATCTATCATGAAGGAGGATTATAGTTTTTCCACTCCTCTCTTTAGATCCATGCAAGATCTCTCCAAGGAGGTCAATCAAATGAAGAGGGAAAGGAAAAAGGAGGATCCAAGAAAAATATTTGATGAGGAAGGTCCAAGCACTTCCTATCAGCAACAAAGAAGACTGGAGAATCATAGATATCCTCATAGATCTACTATGCCCACTTCTTTGAAGAAGGTGAATGGTATAGAAATGAAGAGAGGAAAGAAATTGAGGCTCATGAGACTCTCAGTCTGTATCTTGAAGAGTACAAATCATAGTCTAGAGCATTCAAAGATATTCTAACTCTCCAAGAATTCTTCAAACTCAAAGAAGGAAGAAGATCCTATAGCAGCAATAGAAGAAATAGGCTTAATAGATTTGATTTGCCTCCATTTGATGGATCTTCCTCAAGCACTGTTAAGGCTTGGAGGAGAGAGATAGATGCATTCTTTAGTCTACATCCTATAGCTGAAAGAGAGGTTATCCAAATTGCAGCACTTCATCTTTAAGGTGAAGCCAATGATTGGTGGTTTGGTCACATGGAGCATGCAAACGTGACTAAATATTCATATTTCTTTCACAAGTTGAGGAAGAAGTTTGATGTGAGAAAAAAAGAGATGTGCCAAAAAGAGACATTTCCTAAGGAAACAAAGGAGGATCTTAATCTTGTCAATCTAGACAAAGAGTCACTATAATCACCACCAGCTGCAGAAGTACTTTCACTCGGAGAAGAGACACTTGCACTTTTGCAAGATAGTCTTGAGCTCTTGACACATAGATTCCCATGCATGAATCAAGAGATGCATGAGGAAGAGGAGGAAAATTGCAACTGGTACACTTGGAAAAGAGCAGCCATCACTCTTATCAGCAGTTAGAGACACCATTGCCCAGGTTGGAGGAAATATTGTGTTCTTGCAAGAGTTTCCCACACATCATTTGATCCAAGGTATGCATACATATTCATCACATCTTGTTTAAGTAGATCTTCTTGAAACTTATGGGGACATGCCATCAGGGCCAATGCATAACCAAGGGTTAGAACAAAATGTTGATTTGAAGCAGAAACATATCACAGTGTAGAGGACCCTTGATCTAATCAAGGAGGAGATGAAGATCTATCCTAGTTCATAATTTTTGAGCTACATTCAACCCTTTGAGTTGAAGTGCAGAGTTTCAGAAAATGGGATGAGCATGATCCTATGTACAATGACTGGTTATGATATTAGCATTGTGCCTTTCTTTGAGACAGCCAATGTATTACCATGCAGATCTACAACATTGTCACTTAGTAGAAGTGATAATGAAGGGGTCCCATTATTCTTAAAGAATTCTAAAGGTAGCTTGACTTATGAAGCAATGGAGGTTAAGATGATAAATGGTAGAAATCTTGAGATGAGGAATATTTTCTCCTTTCTAGATGACACTTTCTCAATGAGCATCTTGTTAGCCCCCCTATAAATTTTTTGATAAGCAAATAGGGGGCTAAATTGTTTTTGAGCCTTCAAGGAATGCATTTCCTCTGAAAACACAGTCTCCTTGAAGCCTCCATGTGTCTTTTATCCTTCAATAAATTCCACTCTGCTGATTCCTATTATAAGGCCTCTCTATTTGTGAAGAAATTCCCAAAGGCCCCCTTTTCCCTCTTATTTCAACCCCCACTTAGCTTCTACTTGTTTCCCCTTCTATTTCCCTTCTTACCTTTTCGAATTCCCTTTAATTTCTTCCCTTACCCTTTTTTGGCCATCATTCCCCTTTATTCCTCTATCGTACCCCTTCTTGCCTTTAAATCCGTTGAAATGGGCTTAAAACCCACATTTAACTTTACCATAGGCCTAAACCACTTCCCCTTTTTCTATACCCCGCAAACACATTCCATACAGAACTTTATTATAAAGTTTTTATATATTAACCCGCCGCTTATAGCGCAGATCGCAAATCGCATTTTCATTTTTTGTGTTCGACCAATCCATCACAAATATTTGCGATGCAATGGATCATGCCATCGCACTTTCTGCCCATCGCATTTTCCCCCGATCGCATTTTCCCTCCGTCGCAAGTTCTCGCATCGCAACTCTGCCTGATCGCACTTATCACATATCGCAGTTTCATTATATGTATTCGATTGATCCATCGCAAATATTTGTGATGCGATCGCCCGTCGCACTTGTTGTCATTGCACTTTCCGCCAATTGCATTTTCTCCATTGCATTTCCACTCTATCGTAGAGCGCAAAGCGCAGTTTTCTGTTGGTGCTGATTTCCGCCGTTGCACTTTCTCCATTTGCGATTTTGCGATTAGACCCCTGGGTCCCACATCCACGGCTCCCATCATTGCATTTTGTTCATTTCCTTTGTATTTCCTCCGTTAGTTAAACCTTTGCATTTTACATTAAAGCTTAATGAATCACCCTCCGCCATGACCGGGTCCCGCCATTTCGAATGCATTCCATGTGTTTGACCTTTCCCCTTTGTAGCTGGGCCAATGGTTAAACCTTAGTGTTTAGCACTAAAGGCATTCTCCGCCATTGTTCCATGTGTTCGCCATTTCCACAGTCGCCACCGCCTTTCCACCACGGGCCTCCAAATAATTTCTCCACCACCACTGCCCGAGGTTGCAATTGTTTTATTTGACTGTTCATTTAGCACAGAGAGGCCAGTTCAGCGGCCAAACGAAACAACAGAGATATATTTGAGGGATTCAAGCCGGTTAATTGAAGATTAACAATTATAATCCTGGATTCAAAGGGAAAGGTGCAGTTTGAAGATCCAAGAACATTTTTAAAATATTATCTGTGTTTAATATCAGCAGGGTACTCCTCTCCAAATGCACACCTTCCTACAAGAAATATCCATGCCTCTTCGAGCCCTGAAATGATTAACTACACTGACTGGAGCTCATTTAAGACAGTCAGGCAATAGTTATGGAGGTATGGAGTGGCCCTGCATATATTTCAGCCAGTTCATTTATTCCACAAGGCATCACAGAGCTCTAGACGCCATAAGGACTTGAAGAACATATCAGAGGTCAATCTTGACCTGATAGCGATCTCCAACCAATCTACAAAGTACACACAGTGCTGCATATAGCCATTAAGCAGAATGGACTCATCTTCCTCCACCATTCCGTCTTAATGAGATTCATTTAATTGTTCACCTACTTCTGTTTCCTCCTCTTCTCCTATAAGAATCCCCAAGAACACATTGTAAAAGGTTGTTGTTGTTGTTGCCTTGCTGTGGTAGTTGCTATTAGAGGGATTCAGTTTGACTGTTAGAACAGTTGTGGGAGGGAGTAGCAGAGTAATTGTATGTAATAGGCTGGGAGGAGAAAGTCTGGACTATATTAGCCATTAAGCTCAGTGTACATGACTGGTTTTGCATCAATTAATCAAAGCACTTTTCACAGGATCCTGATCTATTACTATTGGTGATCTTTTTCCTAACTCTGTTTATTACATTTTCATACTGTTTCATGTTCTTCTGGTAGGCAACAGAAATATAAAATAGGATTCACCCTTGCTAGGTGCCCTATGTTTCCTGCTCTCCCTACCTCAATGTTTTCTGCTTTATGTGTTATCTAAGAGCGAATTCATGTGGTTTAACCAGTGCGGTGGATGTTATTGCCTGCTGGCTGATGTATGAACTTGTGGGTTTGCTGCTTGGATGTTTCTTTGTCAATCTTATCTCTGTTTTCCCTTGGAGTTGCTAAAGAAGACCAGGATTTAAATGACCTCTGGTCCAATCTATAAGCAGCCCCTTTGTCCCCCTTCTAGAGCTGCCTTCGAGTATGTCCAAGTAGGTCTGGAGTTAAATGACCTCTGACCTGATTTATAGACAGAAAATTGGTTGTCTTTCCTTCTTTCCACTTTCTCTCCTTAATGTTCCATTCCACCACCTGCCTAAAAGATCCTTTAGTGTAGATGACTTGCCCTTTGAAAGGCTTGGCTAGTGGATGCAAGTAATTTCCTTTCATGACTCCATAGCCCAATGGATGGCACTGTCTTGGCCTATCCTCTTTGCTGAAGCCTCCTGCTGTTTTGTTTCCCTTCTCCCATTACTTTCTCAGTCTATGATCTCCTGACCAACCCAGCAACCAACCAACCAAATCATTTAAACCCCCCATTTGTGCTTCATACCTAGCCTAATATCTCAATTTGAGCTTTCAAAGATATATCATTCTTGCTCTATTTGGAGAGATCCCTCTCTGAGTCCAGGAGGGCTAGATCCTAGGGCCCCAAAGTGGTTTGATGTTGTCTCATCTTTTGGTATTGCCAAATCTGCCAAAACATGGGAACCCCAACATAATGGCGACTCCGCTGGGGAATGAGACCAATCAGCCTTGATTTGGTAAACCACTGTGGTGGACAGTAAGTTGTAAATCATCCACCTGGCGACTCCACAATTCCTGAATGGTAAAAAGACTCCATAGGTGATCAGCAGGCCACTGATTATCTTGGTTTCACGAGACTCCACTGGGAAACCAGTCGCAGTACAACATCATCCCTACCAAATGGAAGACTCTGAGTTGAGCCCCCTTGAAGATTTTCGTTGTGGAATATCAGATATACTGGCTAAACTCAGAAACGAAGACCTTCCAAAAGTTCTTCATTCCAGCTCAAGATTCAATGACCAGCTTGAGCTGAAGAAGGTTTTCCTAGAAGTGCTGGCGGAGAGATATGAGGCTGAGATTGAACTCTTGAACTCACAAGAAAAATCATACGAGTTCAGAGACCCGAGAGCCTTTTTGGAAAGTCTCCCTCCCCCCAAAAGAGAAGAGATTCCGCTGCTTTTCGAAGTAGAAGAAGAAGATGATCCAGTTCCCAAGAGCCCCTTTGAAGATGCAGTGGAAGATGAAATAATCGAAAATTCCCAGGACGTAGATGGCCTACCAGCCATGGAAGGTCTAAAAGAAGAATGTGTACATCATGCGTTTGTTGATCCTGTGGCAGAGTACGTGGAGGCCCTGATGCGTTCAAATACTCCGGCGTTGATCCTTACCACGGGCCAGTTTCATCAGGAGGGGTCACTACTGATGGTAACCACAATTTTGAAGAACCACACGCAGAGCACCCTGTGGTTATCTCTGACAGGCAGCCAGTGCTCATATCCTTTTTTGTTATTGCTTGACTGGATGCATTGGCATTATTGTATTACCTAGTACATCAGAGATTTCCAGTAGAGTAGGGTAGGTAGGAAGTCTGAAATAAAGCTCAGCCTGTGAGCGTGTAGTTAGTTTTTTTTATTTTCTGCAAAGTCCAGCAAGTCAGATAGTCTAATCCTGGCTTGACTGTTTCCAATTTCTTTCTTAGAATGTAGAGAAGAAACCTGCTAGACAGTCTAATCCTAGCAGGTAGTAGTGTAGGTAGAGAAGCTTATGAGGCCAACATCCTAATATGGTCTCATGGAGTAATAAGGGTAGACTTAGAATAGGTTTATTTTCTGTTTATAAAAATAAAATGATGTAAAGGGTCTACAAGCCCAAATGCACCCAAAAGAAAAATGTTAGGACTATAGTGTGGGTAGGTAGCTGTTTGGGAGAATTTTACTGCTGATATGTTGTCTTAATAGCTTGTGGCAGCTGATCAAAGAAAGAAATGGATGGTTCAGGAAGCAGGCACCTGGCCTACACCAAGAGATCATTTTCTGAATTCTTGACTCCTTCAAGAAGAAGCCATCCCCATGTGGAGCCACTGTTAGCCCCCCTATAAATTTTTTGACAAGAAAATAGGGGGCTAAATTGTTTTTGAGACTTCAAGGAATGCATTTCCTCTGAAAACACAGTCTCCTTGAAGCCTCCATGTGTCTTTTATCCTTCGATAAATTCCCCTCTGCTGATTCCTATTATAAGGCCTCTCTGTATGTGAAGAAATGCCCAAAGGCCCCCTTTTCCCTCTTATTTCAACCCCCACTTATCTTCTACTTGTTTCCCCTTCTATTTCCCTTCTTACCTTTTCGAATTCCCTTTAATTTCTTCCCTTACCCTTTGTTGGCCATCATTCCCCTTTATTCCTCTATCGTACCCCTTCTTGCCTTTAAATCCGTTGAAATGGGCTTAAAACCCACTTTTAACTTTACCATAGGCCTAAACCACTTCCCCTTTTTCTATACCCCGCAAACACATTCCATACATAACTTTATTATAAGTTTTTATATATTAACCCACCGCTTATAGCGCAGATCGCAAATCGCATTTTCATTGTTTGTGTTCGACCAATCCATCGTAAATATTTGCGATGCAATGGATCACGCCATCGCACTTTCCGCCCATCGCATTTTCCCCCGATCGAATTTTCCCTCCATCGCAAGTTCTCGCATCGCAACTCTGCCCGATCGCACTTATCTCATATCGCAGTTTCATTATATGTATTCGATTGATCCATCGCAAATATTTGTGATGCGATCTGATCACGTCGCAAATATTTGCGATGCGATCGCCCGTCGCACTTGCCGCCATCGCATTTTCTCCATCGCATTTCCGCTCCGTCGCAGAGCACAAAGCGCAGTTTTCTGTTGGTGCTGATTTCCGCCGTCGCACTTTCTCCATTTGCGATTTTGCGATCAGACCCCCGGGTCCCACATCCACGGCTCCCCTCATTGCATTTTGTTCATTTCCTTTGTATTTCCTCCGTTAGTTAAACCTTTTCATTTTACATTAAATATTAATGAATCGCCCTCCGCCATGACCGGGTCCCGCCATTTCGAATGCATTCCATGTGTTTGACCTTTCCCCTTTGTAGCTCGGCCAACAGTTAAACCTTAGTGTTTAACACTAAAGGCATTCTCCGCCATTGTTCCATGTGTTCGCCGTTTCCACATTCACCACCGCCTTTCCACCACGGGCCTCCAAAGCATTTCTCCACCACCACTGCCCGAGTTTGCAATAGTTTTATTTGACTGTTCAGTTAGCACAGAGAGGCCATTTCAGCGGCCAAATGAAACAACAGAGATAGATTTGAGGGATTCAAGCCAGTTAATTGAAGATTAACAATTATAATCCTACATTCAAAGGGAAAGGCGCAGTTTGAAGATCCAAGAACATTGTTAAAGTCTAATCTGTGTTTAATATCAGCAGGGTACTCCTCTCCAAACGTAAACCTTCCTACAAGAAATCTCCATGCCTCCTCGAGCCTTGAAACGATTAATTACACCGACTGAAGCTCATTTAAGATAATCAGGCAGCAGTTATGGAGGTATGGAGTGGCCCTGCATATCTTTCAGCCAGTTCATTTATTCTAGAAGGCAGCACAGAGCTCCAGACGCCATAAGGACTTGAAGAACATATCAGAGGTCAATCTCGACTTGACAGTGATCTCCAACCAATCTACAAAGTACACACAGTGCTGCATATAGCCATTAAGCAGAATGGACTCGGCTTCCTCCACCATTCCGTCTTAATGAGATTCATTTAATTGTTCACCTACTTCTGTTTCCTCCTCTTCTCCTATAAGAATCCCCAAGAACACATTGTAAAAGGTTGTTGTTGTTGTTGCCTTGCTGTGGCAGTTGCTGTTAGAGGGATTCAGTTTGACTGTTAGAACAGTCGTGGGAGGGAGTAGCAGAGTAGTTGTATGTAATAGGCTGGGAGGAGAAAGTCTGGACTGTATTAGCCATTGAGCTCAATGTACATGACTGGTTTTGCATCAATGAATTAAAGCACTTTTCACAGGATCCTGATCTATTACTATTGGTGATGTTTTTCTTAACTCCGTTTATTACATTTTCATATTGTTTCATGTTCTTCTAGTAGGCAACAGAAGTATAACATAGGATTCACCCTTGTTAGGTGCCCTATGTTTCCTGCTCTCCCTACCTCAATGTTTTCTGCTTTATGTTTTATCTAAGAGTGAATTCATGTGGTTTAACCAGTGCGGTGGATGTTATTGCCTGCCGGCTGATGTATGAACTTGTGGGTTTTCTGCTTGGATGTTTCTTTGTCAATCTTATCTTTGTTTTCCCTTGGAGTTGCTAAAGTAGACCTGGAGTTAAATGGCCTCTGGTCCGATCTATAAGCAACCCCTTTGTCCCCCTTCGAGAGCTGCCTTCGAGTATGTCCAAGCAGGTCTAGAGTTAAATGACCTCTGACCTGATCTATAGACGGAAAATTGGTTGTATTTACTTCTTTCCACTTTCTCTCCTTAATGTTCCATTCCACCATCTGCCTAAAATATCCTTTAGTGTAGATGACTTGCCCTTTGAAAGCCTTGGCTAGTGGATGCAAGTAATTTCCTTTCATGACTCCATAGCCCAATGGATGGCACTGTCTTGGCCTATCCTCTTTGTTGAAGCCTCCTGCTATTTTGTTTCCCTTCTCCCATTACTTTCTCAGTCTATGATCTCCTGACCAACCCAGCAACCAACCAACCAAATCATTTAAACCCCCCATTTGTGCTTCATACCTAGCCTAATATCTCAATTTTATCTTTCAAAGATATATCATTCTTGCTCTATTTAGAGATATCCCTCTCCGGGTCTAGGAGGGCTAAATCCTAGGGCCCCAAAGTGGTTTGATGTTGTCTCATCTTTTGGTATTGCCAAATCTGCCAAAACATGGGAACCCCAACACATCTCACAGCTCAAAGAGAAAGTTCTACCTGTAGTAGATCTTAAACCTTATTTTTTTTGGAGGGCCATTGATGAGAAGAAGATCTCATGCAGAGATCTCATTGGAGGTGCACTTCAACATATCATGGAGTGAAAAATTCTTCATCAGTTTGAGGTGGATGGTATTCTACAATAGGAGGATGCCATGCTTTTGCAGAATGAGATCCATCATCCTCATTGGGATGAATGCTTGATGATGCGTAGCAAGGGGTTTCCATTCCACTTGCAGATCTATGATACAGGGCTGCAAGAAGCATGGATGTGTTGATTTCTCTTGGGTGTGTATGGTTACCACCCAATGGGTCATATTTTTCTAACTCATGCCTTACACATCACTGGAAGAATGCAGAAGAAAAAGGAATGGTTACTTTGGTTGTTGATGAGATATTTTGGACATGACACGATATATCTTATGTCCTTGAATTTAATCTTGCTTGGGATATGTCTCATATATTTATGTTTGAGATGTATCTCATGTTCATGTATGTACTTGGGTTTGGGAGAAAGAATAAATCTCACATTATGTGGCAGAAGGGAGCTTTTTTGTATTATGTTGATGAGACATCTCACATGTCCATTACTATATTGTTACTCCGTGATTTTCATCATGATGATGTAAGGAGGAAGAAAGAATCCTTGTTTCTATGCTTACTATTGGGAGAGTATGGACTGAATTCTTCCCATACATTGCATGACATTGTTGGAGGATGGAAACAAGAGGCCTTATAACATTGGCTTCTGTTGGGGGATTATGGTCATTGTACATGGTATGATGATGATGATGTGATAGGGCCGCTAGATTCCTTGTTAAGGTGGCTTTTCTTGAGAGAATATGGCCACTACATTTGGTACAATGATGATGTGGTATGGTAGTAAGAGGCATTGCTGCGGTGGCTTCTATTGAGATAGTATGGCTCTCACATTTATATTGATGCATATTTGGCATGGCAGCAAGAAGCATTGTTGTGATGGCTTCTTTTGAGAGAGTATGTCTCTCTTCTTTACCTTCATGATGATATAGCATAGCAGAAGAAGGCTTTTCTGTGTTGGTTTTTATTGGGAGAATATGGTTTGACATTTTTTTATGTTTTCCCATATGTCTCTACTTCTTGTTTTTCACTATGTGATGTGATGTTCGATTCCTACATGGCCAATAGGGATAATAATGTGAGCATTGATAGATGTAATCTAATCTATGTATCATGGTTTGGAGAGATAGTTTATGAGTTGGGACTTTCTACTTTGGGAATGAACCACTTCATCTTATGTATTTCATGTGTAGGGGAGATATTTAGTCCTCATATGGTTGCCACTTGGACATTCATTGATGAGGATGGGTATCTAAATTTTCAGTTGGAGGCCATTCTAGACATTCTAGAGAGGCAGCTTTGGGGCTGGACATGCATGACACATTGTGACAGATGGGAAGACCTTCCACATGAGGATTCCAATTGGAGGGAGGATGTTTGATGTAGCATCCAATTTTGTAGTTGCTTGAGGACAAGCAACATTTTTCCAGGGAGGACTATAATATTCCTAAATTTTCACATGATATTTGGAATATTAGAGTTCTCAATTTCCATAATTAATTATGTAAATAAGAGGGTGGAGGGACCCACAAACCGCAAATATAAATAAAATCCACTTTTGATGTGTGTATGTGGATATTTTAGATCTAGATCTACAAAATGGAGTAGTGGAGTAGCTACTTAATGTGAAAGGAGTGGAGATCATGTCTCATTAATGAGAAAGATTATGGAGTTTGAAGCAGTCAACTAAGATATTGGAAGGAACCAAATGTTAGATCATAGAGAATTTATGATGAGATGATGGAGGAAGTGGTGCATTAATGAACACATGATGGAGAGGGTGATCATTACATTCACACATGATAGAGATCATGGAGAGACAACACAGTCAACATGGAAACCTATGTCCACATGTACAACATAGTTATGAGGTGGGCCAAGGCATGAGAAGGTTCACAAACTATATAATGAAGATGAAGGAAACATTGAAGGCATGTTTGAGATTATTATTGATGTATGATCTATTTAGATCTGTAATTGTCCTTTGACATTCCATGCTTTCTTTGGTTGTTTAACTAAGATTGCAATTGATGTTTACATTGGGTGTTCCTGGTCGGGAATCCCACCTCTTTCATTGAGTATCTCTTGAAAGATTATTTTCCTTCATTCATAATCAGGCATTGGTTCCATATTGCTCCTACTTTTTTCAGAACATCCATATTCATAGATTGCACATTTCTGAAGATCAGTTTGAGAGGAGGATGTTGTCCTTGAATATTTTAGTTGATGAACCAGTGAAGGATTCATCATATCAACTTGAGCTTAAAGGTCATCCTTCTAGTGCTTCAGATATCTATAATGCATCAGGAAATCTATTGTTCATCTCCCAACAGCAGCAATCCCATAAGAAATTGTGCAGTCCATTCTTGTAGATCCAAGGGAGAAGGGAAGTTACTAGAATTTTAGCTAGTAATCCAGTGGAGGACCATTCCTTCACATTATATACATTATTTCCATTATTTCTGAGCTACATTTCACATCTTAGCATCAGAATAGAGAGCCTCCTTCCTTTACAGCAAAGTTTTCATGAGAATTTGTGTAGCAGCAGCTGCAATATTTAGAGGGGGATTGAGGAGCTAGATCTTGAGCTTCTATATTGAGGATCTAGTGACGGGATCAATCCTTCAAGATTATATCTAATTTTGTGACATATTTCAGCCATATACTTGTCAGATCTAGCTTCAGATCTACATACCCAGCAGTTGCATAGTGAAACCCCAAGAGGGCGATTTTCTTAGATTGACAGATCTGAGAAATCCTTTCTCGGTTATCTTGGGTTACCATCATAGAGACTAGATCTAGAATCTTGGCATCATCAGAGCTCCAGATTTACATATATCTGCATTTCCATTTTCCCCTTGTAGTAATATATTCATTATTTGCTGAAGGGATAGTGTAGTATTTTCTTCGAGCAGCTCTCTAGTTACACAGTGCCTACTTTGGCATCTTTTCAGGGTCATTCTATGCCATCTCTTTGGCTAGATTACCTCATATTTTTTACACTATTTTAACTTAATTTTCTCCACATAATAAAAAGGCTCAGCTTCTCTGTATATTCTGATGTTGTCTTTATATTTATTTTTTACTTGCATTCTTATATTTTGTTTCAGTATTACTGCATTCTCCCTTTTGGGACATTACAGTGGTATCAGAGTATGATAGTTGTTGGCTCATCTTATGGACACTTCATCGTTTGCATCAAAATAAGAAGCAGATAGATGAGATCTATCATGAAGGAGGTTATATTTTTTCCACTCCTCTCTTTAGATTCATGCAAGATCTATCCAAGGATATCAATCAAATGAAGAGGGAATGGAAGAGGAGGATCCAAGAAAAAGATTTGATGAGGAAGGTCCAAGCACTTCCTATCAGCAACAAAGAAGACCGTAGAATCATAGATCTCCTCATAGATTTACTATGCCCACTTTCTTTGAAGAAGGTGAATGGTATAGAAATGAAGAAAGGAAAGAACCTGAGGTTCATGAGACTCTGAGTCTGTATCTTGAAGAGTACAAAGCACAATATAGATCATTCAAAGAGATTCTAACTCTCCAAGAATTCTTTGAACTCAAATAAGAAATAACATCCTATAGTAGCAATAGAAGAAAGAGGCTTAATATATTTTTGTTGCCTCAATTTGATGGATCTTCCTCAAGCACTTTTAAGTCTTGTAGGAAAGAGTTAGATGAATTCTTCAGGCCACATCCTGTAGCTGAAATAGAGGTTGTCGAAATTGCAACACTTCATCTTTTATGTGAAGCGAATGATTGGTGGTTTGGTCACATGGAGCATGCAAAGGTGACTAAATATTCAAATTTACTTCACAAGTTGAGCAAGAAGTTTGATGTGAGAAAAATAGAGATGTGCCAGAAAGAGAAATTTCCTAAGGAAACAAAGGAGGATGTCAATCTTGTCATTCTAGACAAAAAGTCACTACAATCACCACCAGTTGCAGAAGTAATTGCATCTCGAGAAGAGACACTTGCACTTTTGGAAGATAGTGTTGAGCTCTTGACACATAGAGTCCCATGCATGATTCAGGAGATGCGTGTGGAGGAGGAGGTAGATTCTAGTGCTGGTGCACTTGGAGAAGAGTAGCCATCACTCTTACTAGCATTTGGAGACACCATTTTCCTGGTTGGAGGAAATATTGTGTTCTTGCAAGAGGTTCCCACACAGCAGTTGATCCAAGGTATGCATACATCTTCATCACATTTTGTTTAAGTAGATCTTATTGAAACTTATCGGGACATGCCATTAGGGCCAATGCATAACCAAGGGTTAGAAAAAAATCTTGAGTTGAAGCAGCAACATATCACAACGTAGAGGACCCTTGATATAATAAAGGAGGAGATGAAGAGCTATCCCAGTTCATAATTTTTTAGCTACATTCAAACCTTTGAGTTGAAGTGTAGAGTTTCAGAAATGGGATGAGCATGATCCTATGTAGAATGACTGGTTATGAGATCAGCATTATGCCTTGCTTTGAGACAACATATGCATTACCATGAAAATATACAACGCTGTCACTTAGTAGCAGTGATAATGAAGTGGCCCCATTATTCTTGGAGCATTCTGAAGCTAGCTTCACTCATGAAGCAATGGAGGTTAAGATTATAAATGGTATACATATTGAGATGAGAAATGTTTTCTCCTTTCTAGATGACACTTTCTCAATGAGCATCTCACAGCTCAAAGAGAAACTTCTACTTGCAACAGATCCAAAACCTTATTGGTTTTGGAGGGCCATTGATGAGAAGAAGATCTCATGGAGAGATCTCATTGAAGGTGCACTTCAACATATGATGGAGTGCAAAGTTCTTCATCAGTTTGAGGTGGATGGTATTCTACAATGGGAGGATACCATCTTTTTGCAGAATGAGATCCATCATCCTCATTGGTATGAATGGTTGATGATGTGGAGCAAGGGGTTGCCAAACCACTTGCAAATATATGATATAGGGCAGAAAGAAGCATGGCTGTGCTGGTTTCTCTTGGGTGAGTATGGTTACTATCCAATGGGTCATATTTTTCTGACTCATGCCTTGCACATCACTGTAAGAATGCAAAAGAAAAAGGCATGGTTACTTTGGTTGTTGATGGGAGAGTTTGGACATAACATGATATATCTTATGTCCTTGTATTTACTCTTGTTTGGGATATGTCTCATGTCTTTACATGTATTTATGTTTGGAATGTATCTCATGTTCATGTATGTACTTGGGTTTGGGAGAAAGCATAACTCTCACATGATGTGGCACAAGGGAGCTTGTTTGTATTATGTTGATGAGACATCTCACATGACCATTACTATATTTTTTCTCCATGACTTTCATCATGATGATGTAAGGAGGTAGCAAGAATCCTTATTTCTATGGTTACTATTGGGAGAGTATGGACTGAATTCTTCCCATACATTGCATTACATTGTTGAAGGATGGCAACAGGAGGCCTTACATCGTTGGCTTCTATGGGGGATTATGGTCATTTTCCATGGTATGATGATGATGATGTGATGGGATAGTAAGATTCCTTGTTAAGGTGATTTCCCTTGAGATAATATGGCCACTACATTTGGTACAATGATGATGTGGTATGATAGCAAGAGGCATTGCTGCGGTGGCTTCTGTTGAGAGAGTATGGCTCTCACATTTATATTGATGTAGATTTGGCATGGCAACAAGAAGCATTGTTGCAGTGGCTTCTTTTAAGAGATTATGGTTCTCTTCTTTGCTTTCATGATGATATAGCATGGAAGCAGAAGACTTTGTTGCGTTGGTTTTTATTGGGAGAATATGGTTTGACATTGTTTATGTTTTCCCATATTTCTCTACTTTTTTTTTTACTATGTTGATGTGATGTTTGATTCCTACATGGTCGATAGGGCTAATGATGTGAGCATTGATAGATGCAATATACTCTATGTATCATGGTTTAGAGATATAGTTTATGAGTCGGTACTTTCCACTTTGAGAATGAACCACTTCATCTTATGTATCTCATGTGTAGGGGAGATATTTGGTCATCATATGGTTTCCACTTGGAGATTCATTGATGAGGATGGGTATCCAACTTTTCAGTTGGAGGCCATTCTAGAAATTCTAGAGAGGTAGCTTTGGAGCTGGATATGCATGACAGATGGGAACACCTTCCACATGAGGATGCCATTTTGAGGGAGGATGTTTGTTGTAGCATCCAATTTTTCACTTGCTTGAGGACAAGAAATATTTTGACGGGTAGGACTGTAATATACCTAAATTTTCACATGATATTTGGAATATTAGATTTCTTAATTTCCATAATTAATTAAGTAAATAAGAGGGTGGAGGGGCCCACAAACCCCAAAGATAAATAAAATCCACTTTTGATGTGTTTATGTGGATATTTAAGATCTAGATCTACATAATGGAGTAGTGGAGCAACTACTTACTGTGAAAGGAGTGGAGATCATGTCTCATTAATGAGAAAGATCATGGAGGTTGAAGAAGTCAACTAAGATCTTGGAAGGAACCAAATGTAAGATCATAGAGCATTTATGATGAGATGATGGAGGAAGTGGTGTATTAATTCACACATGATGGAGAGGGTGATCATTACATTCACACATGATGGAGATCTTGGAGAGATAGCACAATCAACATGGAGACCTATGTCCACATGTACAACGTAGTTATGAGGTGGGCCAAGGTAGGAGAAGGTTCACAAACTATGTAATGAATATGGAGGCATCATAGAAGGCATGCTTGAGATTATTATTGATGTATTATCTGTTTAAATATGGAATTTTCCTTTGAAATTACATTTTTTCTTGGGCTGTTTAGCTAAGATTGCAAGTGTTGTTTAACATTGGGTGTTCCTGGTTTGGAATCCCACCTCTTTCATTGAGTAGCTCTTGATAGAGTATTGTACTTCATTATTCATTATGAATTGGTTCCATATTTTTCCTACTTTCTGCAGAACATCCATATTCAGAAATTGCACATTTCTAAAGATCAGTTTGAGAGGAGAAGGTTGTCCTCCAATATTTCAGTTGAGGACTCGGTGAAGGATTCATCCTATCACCTTTAGCTTCAAGATCAGCCTTCTAGTGCTTCAGATATATATCATGCATTAGGCCATCTATTGTTCATCTCCTAGTAGCAACAATCCCATAAGGAATTATGCAATCCATTCTTGTAGATCCAAGGGAGAAGGGAAGTTACTAGCATTTCAATTAGTAATCTATCGGAGGACCATTCCTTCACATTGTATACATTATTTCCATCATTTATGAGCTACCTTATGAAAATTTAGTAGGCCTCCTTCCTTTATAGCACATTTTTCACAAGCAGTTGTGTAGCAGCAGCTGCAATCTTTAGAGGACGATTGAGGAGCTAGATCTTGACCTTCTAGCTTGAGGATCTAGTGAAGGGATCAACCCTTCAAGATTAGATTTGATCTTGTGACATATTACAGCCATCTAATTGTCATATATAGCTTCAGATGTGCATACCCAGAAATTGTGTAGTGAAACCCCAAGAGGGTGATTTTCTTAGATTGACAGATCTGAGAAATCCTTTCTGGGTTATCTTGGGTTACCATCATAGAGCCTAGATATAGAATCTTGGCATCTCCAGAGCTCCATATTTCCGTATATATTCATTTCCATTTTCAGCCTATTGTCATTTATTCATTATCTGTTGAAGGGACAACATAGTATTGGCTTCCAACAACTCTCCAGTTACGCAGTGCCTACTTTGGCATCTTTTCAGGGTCATTCTAGGCCATCTCTTTGGCTAGATTACCTCATATTTTGTACACTGTTGTAACTAAATCTTCTCCACATAATAAAAAGGCTTATATTATCTGTATATTTTGATGTTATCTCTAGATTTATTGTTACTTAGTTGCAGTTCTTATATTGTGTTTCAGTATTACTGCATTCTCCCTTTTGGGATATTACAATGTTTTACTGTTAGACAACTTGATGAATTCCTCATTTTTAACCTTTGGGTAAAATGAAGTTCATCAGTTTCAATTAGAGATATATGGTTCTTCCCCATGTGTCACCATTTTTGAGGTGAAAGCTCAACATGCCCCCCCCCCACCCCCCCCCATTTTTGACTTATTTATTTCAAATAATGGGGACCCTTTCCATAAATTGTTGGCCAAATCTCGTTTTAACATTTTATTTTGGTTGAGTGTCCTAAAATTTTTCCAAATTTTCATTTTCATTGAATTTTGAGAATAAATAGTTGGTACAGAACCTACAGGCTCCCTAACAAGATATTCAAAAACTCCGCACAACAGCACAAAGTGCAACTTCCACGCAATTACCCCTCGAAGAAATGAGAGCAACGATAACTGTTGAAGTATAGACACATGGGGACATTATGCGGGACTTATATGAGGATCTCATGACCATGGATAAGGAAGTTTTCAAATTGCAAAAATTGCATCTTTAGTGCAGAGATTTTTTTAATACCTTTAATAATGTGCAAGCTTCCATCACTTATGCTAGAAAATGCACTACAAGGTGGCATCACTCATAATGGTAAAGATGATGAAGCCACAGGTAGAGCTAGAGAAAGGAATTGTGGAGATAATGATCAAAAGAAATAAGTAGCTTTCCATTCATAAAAAACATTCAGGACACATATGCATGATTGTACAATAGTTTGGACTTCATTGTGAGGACCCACAACATACCATTTGTCAGTTCACTCAGCCACACTAAGCATAAATTTCAAGTGTGACAGGATATTTATGAGTACTTGGAGTAGCTAAAGAAGATCACCACCAAAGAGGATCTAGAGCTGAATAGATTAAATATGAAAAACTACATTTCTGACCCTGTATAGATCCGAATGATGTTGTTCCTGATTGAGCAAGAGGTTCAAACTGGTTACAATACCTTGTACTTGAATGCCATGGCAGTGAGAGTTTTCTTCCATCCTGACAATACCATATGTTTTGGGAATATCATCAAACAATACCAAGGTTGGCATGAGTATGTTAGTGATAGACATCAAGTTTAAGTTTCCCGACTTGAGTTCACCCAAAATCTAGCATCATAGTGTTTTTCCTTGTTAGGTTGTTACTTGTCTCTACCCTATTTTTTCCTCTATGAGTATGAGTGGAAATATGTATATTATTTTGTAATTATTTTATAAGTGAAAATCCATCTCTCCATGATGGAATTATAAGAGCCATATGTAATGTGAGGAGTCATGATGGGATTCAAAGAGTTACCAAGGGGGCATGCAAAGAGTCACTCCCCTCTAGTCACAAATATATCCTCATATCTCTTGTAACAGGATTTTGGAAACCAAACTTGTGGCTAGGCTTAGAATTATATAAGCCTTGTAACTTTTGTGTTAGCCTTGGCTTCTCTCTAGAATAGAGGGAGTATACTTATTTGGGAGGAGCAGGTGTTTTTGACTTCATGTTCCATTATTGGGGAAAGTGGTTTGTCATGTTGTATGGATGAATGGAACTTTCACTTATAATAAAATCAAAGCATACACGTCTTCATGCATATATTGTCATGGGAGTTGGACTATTCTCACTTTGTTTGTGATGTATGTTGTTTAACTTACACATATTCTTATGAACTACTATGTTTTCACTTGTATGTATCCTTCTAAACTCTTTCTCATGTATTAATCCATCACCTTTAACTTGTGGACTTTTCTTCTAGTTATTTTGTGTCATTTGTTTCAATTTGTGTGTTCCTTCCAAGCTGCATACTATTATAGGATTCCAAGGATCACACTTCCTTTCCCCTTCACGTGTTAGAACCTCTCATGCATAATATTTACTTTCTGCAAGATCACACAGTTGATTTAACCAAATACGCCATGCACCAATCTATGCATTTTAGAATCCAAGGAATATCATTAAACACCCCACTGATGGGACTCCTACTCCAAATAGTGTGAGTTCTAGTTGGAACTTCATATCAGGGAGATTCCCTAAATGTTGGTGCAGGGTCCAACACCATCAAAATTTTTGGTGCTATAATGAGGGCGAGATGAAAATATGAGCCCTTGAAGCTTGTTTTCAATTTATGCACTCATTTTCATGAGTTCTTCGCAAATCATACTTTGGACATGTTTTTCCAGAAAAATGAAATTTCAACTATCGTCGAACATCGTTGATGGCGAGGGTGAAACAACATTTATTGAGCATACTCACTACTTTCTTCAGTTTTTCATATACTGAAACATCTCTCTTGAGGATGTTGGTTGTTAGTTTTTCATTTTGACGTTCGAAGGGCGCGTAGGGAAATGGTATTACACATTGATCGATGCCTCCATTCACTCTTTTAAACACTTTATTATAGAAATTTCCCATGATTTCGACATATATGATCATGAAAAACTATGTCAGAGAATCTTAGACTTGCAAAAATGACCTGATGAATCATTGCGTCATTTTCACAAACGTTTTATACATCTTTGTTGTGAATTTCCAGAAAATGAAGTTGATTAGGATATCTTGAATTAAAATTTTATCATCCTTCTTTGAATTTCACTAAATTCGAAATATGTTGAATATCTGAAGTCATTTTTGCCACTTCCTAAGGCTAGAGATCCTAATTCTGCAACGGAAAAGGATGTTGTTCCAAGTTACCCTTTGTCTACTTCTCATCAAGCATCTCTAGTCTCACAAGTCGAGGTGGAGAAAATTCAGGAATCACATGTTGAACTGTCACCACCTCTTTCTACCATGCATACTCAGAACCCCTGCATAGTTTTGGACTACAAGCCCAATTAATGTGATGAATTCCTTTCTCCACACTATCCATCCTTTGGTCCCATCGATCATCCAAATTGCGAGTTTGTGTGTTCACTTATTTTAAATATTTCCTTGGATTTTCATGAGGATTAGGTGTTGGATGAATTTATTACTAAGAAACTATGTGGTGATGTCATTTATGATGAGTATATGTTGGAATCGAGGGTAGAACAATAATTTGCACTCAAGGATGACTCTCTTCCATCTATAGCTCTTCTGAATTATCCTGACATCTTCCATGATTTTATCATTCTGTTTGAATCATAGGAGAATTAAGTTTCTATCCTTGTTAATACTTCCAATCATTCACATAATTATTGGAATGCTAGTTTTCATTTAAATTATGAGAGGATGAATATGCTATCATTGATATTAAAAAATCCTCATCATACATTTCTAGAAAAATAGAGGGTGAAATTTCTCATTTTTCAACTTCCCCTCGATACGATTCATCAGATCATGAGGATGCCTATGCTTGTGATATTAAATTTTATAATTGTGGCTATCATGACCTCTTCACCAACTTACGTGGTCACGATGTTGATTTTTCCACTGTCGATTTTTCGAAGCCACTCATCTTTGATGATCTATCTTCCTATGAGCTAGAACTTCCGCAGGATATCAAGACACTTTAGCCCGACCTGATGGTTATTCTAGCTTCTCGTAGCTCTGAGGTTAGTTCCACCTCTGATCAGAAGAGTGTTGAATCTATTGAGGCTCATCATCACTCAACCGCACATATTGAAAATTCTTCTATTTTATAATTTTCTCATTCTCCATATGTTTTTAATGATCCTATTACTCAAACATTGGACGAGTCATACTTGGCGAGCACCACAGTGAAATGAAAATTTTATTCATTCTTTATGTTTTATCGACCTTGTAGTTAGAAAGTTTACATTTTTAATTCTTTGGCTTGCAGTGTGTCACGACACCATGAAAAAACTGTGAAATGTCTTCCCTGCACTTTTCATTTTTTATTTTATGTGCATTCATTCATAATTCGAACGTCTGTGTTTGCATTGTTGCTTCTTTGTTGTTTATTTTTTTGATTTTTTATCTTTCTTGACATGTATTTTCTTGCGTACATATGCCAACCAATGCACTGATAGTTGCATTGGAAGTATCACTCTACATGAGTTTGGACTATGTCCTGTCTAGGTTAGGAGTAGGAGTAGTGTTTTCTTTCTTTGCTATTTTATTTTATTTTCTTATGTTTGTTTGTTTTATGCTCTCCTTCTTTACTTTGTTTGTTTTTCAGTGTTAGTTAGTTTTCACATGAGACTGTATTTTGGAATATGAAGTGAGCATGGTGAAATGCAAGAGGAATTTTTTCTTCTACCAACACTTGTCTTTCTGTCTATTCCCTCTCTTTGTGCGAATCTTTCATTTATTTTGGTTGATGATACCCTCATGGGAAACACATTCCTTATTGGAGGGAGTGATGGTGAAATCATGATGTTTTGAGTTTAATTGGTTCCACCTACTCTAATAGGTTTTTATATATTTGTTTAATCCTTGTCGCTCTAGTATAGTAGAGTAAGGAGTGGAGGAAAACCTTAACATGTATGCCAAGGTGTATATGAACATCCTTCTTTAAAGGGACAAAATATTCTACCCTCAAGTCAGGATCCCTCTTCTGCCCCATAAAAATAAATAAGTGCCTATGCATAGTTCTTTTAACAATGAAAAATGAAAAATGAAAAAATGAAAAAAAAGAGTAAAAGAAGAGAAAGGTTTCCTGTGCAGAAAGGTGAAGAAAGAAACTCCATCAAGGTACACTTTAGGCCCGCTGGTAGTGGAGAAACTTTTTTGTTCCTGAAGTTATGCATGAGTCACTTTAGGGCCTACAAAATTATTTCTAAGTCACAAGCTAACCTCCTATCTAAGGCTTTTGTAGCAATTCTCCAATTCCCTCTAGAAATTATGCAATTCCTGATGCCAGACTTAGCCTTCATGTTCATTATTTTGCATTTATGAATAGAAGCCAATCTTGAGCTCAAAAATTGTGTAGTCATGAGAGGACACTTAGCACTTAGCCAAAAAAATACACAATCTCTCACTCAGCTCAAAAACTCCACAGTGCACTGAGCTGGTGAGTTGCCAGTTCTCGAAAACTGTGCAATCCTTCTAGTGATGTGCATCGAAAGGTTTCCCAGAAAAATTAAAAAAAAACCAAAAGGTGAAAAAATCATCCCTAAGATCTAGTGATATATTTTTAGCAACTCGAAGTAAGCACCCATGTTATTTTTGGAAATTGTCGCCATTTGTCACTTTTCCCTTGATTTGTGGCATGCACGTCATAAACCCTAATTTTTGAAATTTGTTTAAATGACACCCCTAGAGCTCATTATCACACTTGATCTTGGATCTCTAAGATTATAAAGGAGATCAAGGAGCCTAAAGTACCATCATTATCGCTTTTCTTGGTGAGTTTTGTATTTATCACTTTTAGTCTCTTTTTATGTTTATTTTTCCATTTGACTTTCATGAGTGTTCTTTTGCTTGATTATTTGCATACATGCTTGTGTTTTACCTTGATTTATCATGTAGAATTGTTGTTTCAACTTTTTTCTTGCCTTTCACAAGTGTCACATCGGTTTCTTCCTTTGACACCGATGGTCGCCATTGTAGTGAATCTCCTCTCTCATCTCGTTCACTTCTCATTTGTTTAGTATCTGCACTCAATTTGTGTTTTTTTAATCACACTTAGTCATATTTTCACTCAATATTTCACTGTCTCTCATATCTTCTCATTTTCCACACTTTCCTTGGGAAAATATGCCTTCCCCTTAACCAGTGTTCACTTTTTTGAGCTGCGAATTGCGCAATCTGGATGCCCAAGATCAAGCCTTGGCCTATGAAATTTCATAATGCACATTATCAATTGGTCTCTATGTGCATTATGCATTACTAGGACATAGCCTGCACCCTTGGCCACTGAGACTACGCAATGCACAATCTTTCCATATTCACTACCCAGGATGAACTGTGCATTGTGCAGTTCCAGTTCTCAATATTCACCACTAACTACATAGATTTTGCATACCGCAGTTCCCACAGCTAGTTAGACCATTTTCCCATAAAATATTTGCATAATATTTCTAGTCAATTTCCAAGTGTGCTGTATGAACATGTCTCGAAATTAGTTTTTATTTTAATTGATATTTTCTTGTCGTGAGTGTATTTTATGTCCCACAGGTGCAAAAAAAATTTAGCATCTCTCTAGAAATCACAGTTACCGCCCCAAAGGAAACCACTGAAAGAAACAATGGGTAAGAAGTTGATAAAATTTCAGTTAACTTTTCAATTTATGTGGATACTCGAATATTTGTAGAGAAGGGATCAAAACTGACATGGCAGCAGTTCAAAGATGAGTTTACAGAGTAATTTTAGGAATACTTAGAGGACTGATAGGTGCATCTCAGCATTAGGAACTTAGGGCTTTACAAGGTTTCATGCAGGTATACAACCTTCCCAGGTGCATATGTGATCAACCAGGTTGTCTCAAACACAGATTAGAAAACTATGAGATTGAGCGACACCAGCGAGAAAAATATTTCTACATTCGTGGAAGTATAATTTCAGCAGATGTATCATCTTCCTCAGCTAATAAGGCCATGGAATCACTTCTTTATGCCACCCAAAGCTACACGAATATGAGAGATATCATCAAGATCCGGGTGAAGGAGGCAACAAAGTCTAGACAGAAACCCACCCAAATGTACAAGAAAAAGGAACTCAATAAATCCTATCATCTTATCGTCATACTAGCTTGCATAATATATAACCAACTGAACACAAAGAACTTTCCTGATGGGTGGGCCACCTTATTGAACCAGGTTGTGAACGAGGGGAAGTCATTAAACTAGTCATATATTTTGGTGCATAAGTTGACATTCCATATGACACAAGCCAGAAATCCACCCAAGGGTGATCAAGCATGATTCTACATGTTTGCATGCTTACTGGATGCAATCTATGAACATAACCAATTACATGGCATGAATTGGACATGGACACAGAGAGAAACATCAATACATATCTATTTCAAGCTATTGTTTGATTTCATTCATCATCGAGTCATGGAGATTCTTACTAATCACTTCATCATCCCACTTTATAGGATCATATTTTAGGAGGACCCACCTCGCATGTAATGAGAAGCTATGGAGGCGATATCAGATATTTTAGATGAGTTCACCTTACTAGATGGAACATTAATAAGAGTATTTGGTAGTAAAAATCCACCACATATTTTTCCTAGACATGCCATCGACAAATTGGTCATGCAAGAGATCTCTTATCACATGTGTGTCACATGTCCATAGGGTTATCAACAACACTACACACGATGAATAAGCCACCATGCAAAAATCTTCTTTTTCATGTCGAAATATACGAGATCAAGAATCTCAAGATCAGGATGTCACAGAAAAATCCATAGTCATATTCGATTTTTGCACGCAAGACTACAATCTGAATGATACTAGAGGAATTTGCAAAGACCATTGTGCGAGAGTGTACTACAATTGGGTCAATGGGTTATTTTAGTAGCCATAGGAGGAACCATGGCAGAAATTCTATAACTCCTCCTAAACTTATGAACCAATTAGTATGGTTAGGACTTCTCATATTTTTCTGCAGACAACAATAGTTTCAGAGGAAGCAACAACAACAATCAATGGTCTAGTGTGTTAGTATCCTATAAATAATAGGATCTCAAGGTGATTGAATATTTCATGAGTTTCAATTTCATATTGAGAATGATTTTCAATATTCAAGTGATTTCAAAAAAATATGAAAAAATAAAATAAAAGAGGGTATAAAGAATAAAGAAAAAAAGGAAAAAAAGGAAAAGAAAAAGAAAGAAAAACCCCAAAATAAATAATACTAAAAGTGCTGCAAATCAAAATGCCACTACTAATTAGATATTTTTTTTCAATCATATAGTTTAAACATGATTGTACAATTTTAAATTTATGTTGATAGGTTAGAAAATAGATATTTTCCAAACAGTTTAATCTTGGCATATCAATAGATAGGTAGAAATGAAATTGACTCAACAATTTAACCTGAGTCAATGGAAGAAATAAGAATATATGTTAGGTTAGAAGTTTCAAATAAAAAGATGATTTAGGGTATAAAATTCCAAACGCACCCTCAAAAAGGATAAACATGTTAGATTAGCAACATGGGTAGTTAGGAATAAAGGAAACATGAAATTTACTCCAAATATTATCCTAAGAGCTCATGTGTTCTTGATCAAAAGGGGAAAAATAAAAGGACAAAGTTATATTTGTTCTAAAGTTTCAGAAATTAAGGTTTATTTGAAGACATTATGGCATACTTTATGTGATAATTTATATTGTCCTGAAACCTTATATTCTCCCATATCCTAAGTCCCAAACTATACCCCCATCTCTCATTAACTCTCCCCGACCCCACCATCCACTCACGTTGCATCATTTACTTAACCATCTGTCACCTTTCACCTCATCCCCACTCCATTCTCCTCATCTGATGGCCCACAGAGATTTTCAGCCCCCACTCATCCTCTGAACATTAACATCGAGGGGGATGGAGGGGGGGCGGTTCCGAAATATATGGTATTCTAAAGTACTTTTGCCACTAAGTGTCACGTTGGAAATATTCCTCACCTGGCCCCCCCCCCCTCCCCTCACACTCCTTACCACTTACTGCTTATACCGCCCTGCAAAAAGTAGATTTCACCATTCTTAAACCATGCCACCTACCAACGCGCCTCTAACCATTTCATAACCATTGTGCCACATAATCTCTCTCTTGTCACCTCGTTCCAATCAAATTCTCTCCCACCAAAGACTCGTTGGATAATTAATGGCTCAGGCCATTACCCAATGGGTCTGCGTCATGTCAACAATTGCCTAATCACTCTATAAAACCAAAATTTATCACCGTTTGCGAGTTTAACATTGATATTATATTCAATTGCTACATGGGATCGATTTGTGAAGAATTCACATCAAATATAGGTGCATAAAAGTGTTTAGTTATGTGCAGAAGCAATTAGAATCCCTTTTATTCTTCCCATTCCCCCATTCTAATCTACAGTAGCTCCCTTTTTGAATTCCCTACTCATTTTTTAATCTCATTCCTCTCTGCAACATTGAGATTACAGTGATATTAGTTATAGAAGACATAATGCCTCCAAATAAGGATCAACCTCCCTTTAATCCTATGGTTTACCCCTAGGTAGACCTGGATCATGTGGCTCTGGTTGATTGAGATTATAAGATCCATGAGACAGAGTCAGACTTTGATTTATTCGATGTCTACTTCTTTCTTGAGGATAAAATGTTAGATGAGATTGACGATATAGGATTATGGTAAACCAAATTTCCATATTATATTTTCCAAAATACCCACACCTGTCCTAAATTCATTAGGAAATGGCATGCATGTTATGAAATCAATCAAAGATCTATAGTAACCCCAACAGGAGAGGTTTTGTTTAACTATTAATGCCTAGTCAATCCTACAAATGATGCAGGCTCCCACTTTTGACGAAACCATCCCATTTTCCTATGAAGCTCTTAGAGAAATGTATCAAAAGCATGAATTTGCTAGCAGAGCTAAAATATTAGAGCTTCTCATGGCCACTAATGCCCCAATGCCCAAAAATAATCCTCCATATCCCTCATCCACTTTCTCTGATACAACTCAACACATTGTCATCATCATCTCATATTTTCTAGGGTTTCATACAGACCAGTGGATAGATGATGCCATAATTGGTTTTCTTTCTATTATTTCCTCAGATTCTAAGCCTTCAATCATGTTCAATTTTAGCCAATTCTTGGCTGATGCCATCCATGATCAATTCCTGAAGTTTCGCACTGAGGAAGTGTTCAAATACACTTCATTTTTGGTCTACATGTTTCTTTTATTTTCATGCCAAAAAATTCCAGTTTCAAATGACAAAGGTTAATGATGATTCTCAGCCTCAATTAGTCATACTTTGGACAACTGTGCTAATGAAGGAGAAAATTAATTATACATACAAGAGTTTTGTTGATTCATTTGTACATCCAATAATGAATATACTCAGCAGTACAACAGAGCCAAGGGTAAATGAGGAAATCCATAATATTATGAAGTTGTTAGATCAAGTGAGAACGAGAGATTGGTACTTGTACCAAAATTATACTGAGATCAGAATCTATGGATGTAAGTTTCCCTCCTACAAGCTGCCAAAGTTCCTCCCCATGAGGATATTTGCACTGGAATACGTAAGATAGATGATCAACGTAGATGAGGCTCATTTTCTCTTTGTAGAGAAGAAATCCCAGTTTAGGAGAAAATCCTAAATTGGTCCTTTTATTTGTAATAACAGAGCAGCATGAGAAGAGTCTGATAAGATGATGAGAGAAATGAAATTTAGTCACAAATTTACTTGGTCATATGAACCATTAGGGATCATCTCCAAGAAAAGGGTGAAGAACAAATCAACCCCATACATCCACACACACAGGCCTAAGATAGAATAGTCACTATGAATCAAGTAGAGTAGGCAGAAAATACACTGTAAGAAGCTGAAGAGCAGGTGATATCCACCTGACGAATTCAAATCCCCACTCTACAGGAAAAGTAGACTACATGAGAAAAATAATACAAGGGAAAAGAGCCAGAGAAAGAGACATCAGGGAAGAGGCCAAGCGATGATCAGTATGATATGGAGACTGATACATCTAGCAAATAATTTAAAATGAAGTATAGAAAAAGAGCTAGAGTCCACATGGACATTGACCAGAGTAGTGAAAAATAGTAGCAGACAGACATCACCCTCAGGGATTGTCCAAGCTCTTCTCTAGTAGGTGGCCAGACCATTTTCTCCAAATCTTTAGCCACCACTCCATTCCAACAGAATAAATTGAAAACTCCTACATCTACTGCTACTACAAGGGGAAAGAAGGAGGACATATATGATATATTAAGGGATATCAAGAGGAAGAATTAAATCCTAAAAACTAACACCTACAACCAATTCTAGAAGCATACAAGTAGTTCACAGAGCAAGCTTTTATCAGCCTTTGATTTAGAGAAAGGGAAGATAAGAAGGGCTTTCCTAGAAGCATAAATATCTCAGCCTAAGAAACGTGAAAACTTCAAGCACACTCCATTTGAATTTGATGTGAAAGACATCCATCCAATAAACTGGATGGAGATGCATAAAAATACTGGAGAAATGATTTCCTCCACACTTACCAGCACTCTCATGAGCTTGTCCAAACTTCGGGTATCTCTATCTAGCTTTCAATCTCAACTAAATATGGAGAATATCTCTTCTCTAGCCAAAGATACTAGAATAAAATCTTTGGAGGGCTTAGTAGTGAATATTGGGTATGACCCAACCAATGTGGAGGATGTGGAAGAAATATTAAAGAAAAATAATATTGATATAGCATCCCTCAGGAAACAAATCAAAATGTTAGCATCTGAAGATCCATTGACAAAATACATTGAGGAAAATGAAGCACATAAGGCTGAAATGATTAAGTTAATCATGGAGCAGTTTGCACAGCTAAATAATATGGAAACAAAGATGGAAAAACTAGTGAAAGAAAAGGAGAAGGAATAAATAGCCATTATTCCATTAGAGGTTGTTCCAATTGCATCCATTCCTACATCAACCCAATCAAAAATAGGCTCATCAGGTGGTGCAGAGAATTTGAAAAAGATATGGAAAACATGACCCCACAAAAAACAAAGATCAAAAAGCTTATAGAAGAAATCAACACCTTAAAAGATTTGCAGAAAAGATCAGACAATTCCCATGAGATTGAGATACAGAGAGCTTAGAAAAATATTGAGAAATTAATCAAGGTAGAGAGTGAAATTACTATTGGACATACTATTGGCCAAACCAAGGAAAGTATTATTGAATCCATTAGTGAGATATGGCATTCCATCCAAATAATTTTTGAACATAGAGGTCTAATTGGATTAGTGAGTGTTTACATAAACAAAACAAATAGAGAGCTGAAAAGGATCCCTGAAACAACCAACAATATCATCAAATTCTTGAATTCTAAGAGAAGTTTTGAATTTGAAGTAGTAGGAGTGGAGGACAGAGCAAAAACCATCCTAGAAGTAAAAAAGGTACTAAAAAAAATGAGTTTGGTCACAAGGTAGAAGAAAAATGTCATCAGTTACCAATTGGTGTCAGCAGATTCTTCAATAGAATTGAACCACTCATCAAAAGAGAACTGCCTTCTCTTTTTAAGATTAATTATAAGCTCGTGCACATGCCATATTATGTCAAGAAGCTAAAGGAGATTGCAAAAGATACCACAAAATTTGCAGGGATTAAAGGTTCAATGACTAGAAGAGCCTACCTAGAGGCTATGGAAAATGATTTATACATTCAGCATGAAATTAAGCATATTTTCCAGTTAAGGAAAACTTTCATAAAGAATACAGAGATAGATGAAATAAACAGGATAATCAGAGTCAATATATTGAATGCACAATAGTGGGAGTGTAGAAATTATATAACTTATGTGTTATATATCCAAGATTCTCTTGATCACACACTATTTTAACTTCATGCACAATACAGAATCTATTCCACTATTGATCATCACATGCAAAAATTAAATCAATTGCAATGCACACATGAAACCATAAAAATTCACACACATTAACACAATTGTTTTAATGGGAAAGCTTGAAGCTGAAAACCCCAACTATCTGTATATAATATATGTCATAGATATCATGTTGCAATCCTCATACAAAGATAAACATGTCAAGCTCTCAATACAATACAATCCCTACACACTAATCAGGCCCAATCTTGCAAATCCATGCACCAATATTTGCCACCTGCTAGCCTGCCTCTACTGTGCAATCCCTGCTGAAGAATGGCTCTAAATGAACTCGAATTTCTCCAATATTGATTGCACAATCCTCATTGGCATCTCCACTGAGTGTTGGATGCAATCAATTCATCACTATAGTCACAATTGATAGTCTATCTTGCCCTTTCACCTATCTCTCCAATGGTCTCCACTGAAACTGTCCATGCACTGTAGTTAACTGATGTATCCTTCAGTCGATTAATGAGTTATTATTTAGTGAATTAATTATTAATTTATTCACACCACTCTCACTAGTGTATCAATCAGTTAGACTAGATACAACTAGCTCAACTGTGTCTAACTGAGTTAAACTGGACAAAACTCCACCAACTACTTATATAACTACACCAAACTCTGTCACATGAGTTCTAACTGAATTCCTCCATGCATTAGCTCCAGTAAACCCTTAGGAATAGTGTAATTCCTTCTGTCAGCTGTTGTGCCACATCTGTGCACTTAACTGAGGTGCTCCAAGAGAATAAGATAATGTTTAGAGTCCTAATATTATTAAGAGCTAATAATATTCGACATATCTATTTTTAGACTTGCAATCTAAAAATAGATTCTGCCTAATATGTCGAAAAATAGAAGTCCATCTATTTTTCCAACTTGACCAACCATCCACAATATGATCGACATGTCTAAAAATAGACATAGTCTAAAAATAGACTTTGCGCCAAAAATAGCCTGCGAGCCCACTTAGTGAAGGCAACTCTTTTCAATAAGCTCATCATCTTGTTGAATATCAACACTCCCTCTGAACAAGATAGGGATTATCTACCACCTCGATCCTATCTCTATGGTATTTGAATTTTCTCCTGGTGAGCGCCTTCGTCAGAATATCTGCATCCTGATCCTCCGTAGGAATGTAAGAAAGCAACATGATCTTCCACTGCACATAATCTCTGATATGATGGTACCGAATGTCAATGTGTTTAGATCTATCATGAAATACTGGATTAACTGAGAGTTTAATGCAACTCTGATTATCAAAATATATCATAGTAGGATCCAAGTGTGAACTGAATAACCCGACCAGGAGCTTCCTCATCCATATAGCCTTGCATGCAGCCAAAATTGCTGCCATGTACTCAGCCTCCGCTAAATTGAGTGCCACGGATCTCTGTTTCCTGCTGTACCAAGAAAATACTGTAGACTCGATACTAAAAATCCCTCCAGATGTGCTCTTTCTATCCATTGGGCTCCCTGCCCAATATACATTGGTGAAGCCATGCAGCTTCACCTCATCCGACTGTTTGTACCACAATCCATATCCCGATGTGCCCCTGAGATACCTTAGGACATGCTTGCCTGCCTTCCAAAAGAGCTTGGTAGGCTTAACCGTAGCTTGTGAAAGCTGGTTAACAGCATAGCATATGTCTGGTCATGTATTGACTAGATACATGAGCAAACCAACCAACTGTTGGTAAATAGTGGCATCCACTACCTCTGCCGATGTAGCATCCTCTTTCCTCGAACCACCAGGAAGAGGAGTGTCGATAGGCTTGCAGCCTTTCATGTTGAACTTCCCCAATATCTCTCAGGCATACTTGCCTTGCAACACAAATAGTCCACCCTTTTTCTGCCAAATTTCCAATCCCGGGAAATAATGAAGGAGGCCCAAGTCCTTCATCTCAAACTCCTTTGCAAGATCTGCCTTGCATGAGTGTATCAACATTTCATCACCTGTTAGTATCAAATCATCTACATAAAGTACAATGATCAGCAACTTACCATCCACCACAATCTGGTATAGGTTCGGATCCGCCTCACTCTTGGTGAAACCAAGTCCGGTGAAATAATTGTCTATCCTGTGTACCGAGAATGAGGTGCTTGTTTTAGCCCATACAATGCTCTTTTCAGCCTTCACACATGCGACTCATTGCTGAAGATTTCGTATCCTTTAGGCTGCTCTATGTACACCTCCTCCTCAATGACTCCATTGAGGAACACAATATTCACATCCATCTGATGAATTTGCCAGCCCATTTGCACTGAGAGAGTAAGGATGGTCCATATGGAAGAATACCTTACGATAAGTGCAAAGGTTTCTTCATAGTCGATCCCCTCGATCTGTGAGAAGCCCCGAGAATTTTTTTTTTCCTTATACTTCTCGATTCTCCCATCAGCAGCTTGCTTCACTTTGTTGATCCATCTTGAAACTACCACTGATTTCCCTTCTGGCCTTGGGACAATCTCCCATGCACTATTTCTGACAATCGAATCATAATCTTCCACCATGGCATCTACCCATGCGAGATCCTCCATAGCTTCCTCGAAAGAGGATGGTTCTGTCATGATACACTTGCTCATTAGAGCCATGTATCCAATAAATCGATCAGGTGATTGTCTCTGTCTGCGTTGTGATGTAGGTGCTCCTACAGTCTGCGCTGCATCAAGATTCAGTCGCTCAGCTTCTGTAGTGTGCTTCCACCCTCTAATGTTTGGCGCTGCATGAGTGGTTTCCTCCACTCCATGAACCTCCTCTTATGGTTGATCCACATCTTGAGGCTCATCTTTAGGAACAAGTAGCTCCTCATCTGCATGCAAGTGTAGCTCCCTCTCAAGCGACAAATTCATGGCTTTCTCCTTATGACATTTGATATCCCGTCACACAAAAGTCTTCCAACTTTCTGGAAAATACACACGATAATTTTCGGGTGTTTCTGTGTACCCAAAAAATATCCCAACCTATGCGGTTGGCTCCAGCTTCTTCCTAGCATCCTTCGTCACATGAATGTAAACAGGTTAGCCAAAAATCTTCAAATGAGAAATATCAGGCTTCTTACCAGAAAATGCCTCTTCAGGTGTACTCATGCCAAGTACTCTATGAGGACAACAGTTTTGCACATAAACTGTCGTGTGGCATGCTTCAACCCACAAGTGTATGGGAAGGCCCTGATCATGAAACATCACCTATGTAGCACCCATGATCGTTCTATTCTTTCTCTCCGTGACCCCATTTTGCTGTGGGTTATGAGGTGCTATGAGCTCTCTTTGAATTCCTTCTGTGCTGCAAAAGTCTTTGAATTCGCCAGAGTTGAATTCACCACCATTATCACTCCTTATAGCTTTCACCTGCTTCCCCGAATCTTTCTCAACCAACGCCTTCAACTCACAGAACTTTGAGTATGTCTCGCTCTTCTTCTGCATGAAGAAGATCTAGCACTTACGAAAAAATAATTAATAAATATCACATAATACCTATGCTTTGTTGTCAAAGCTATTGAGAAAGGTCCACACACGTTTTTGTGAATTCTCTCAAGGATCGTCGTGGCGCGACTATCCTTCTCATGAAAACTAGTCTTCACAAATTTTCCCAAAGTACATCCCTTGCATTGATCTGTCTGCGCAAGTGTACCCTTGGGAAACTAGGTAGAAATTTGCTGCAAAATTTTCAAAGCACCATGGTGAAGATGGCCCAATCTCCTGTGCCACAATTCGCCCTCATCCCGGCTCACCACTCCTTCTGCTTTGCCTACCATTGTTGCGCAGGCATATACCTGCAGTTGATAAAGTTTCTTAACTAGAACCCCTATCCTCCGGGTTTCACCAGTTTTTTTACTGTGCAGGAAAGCCTTTCCCTCGCTAAAAACAACATCATATCCCTTGTCTTCCAACATCACCACAAAGATTAGATTCTTCTTCAATACTGGAACATGCATTACATCCTTCAAGATGAAAGGTTTTCCAGACTCCCTCTCAAATGAAATGGTCCCGATACTAGTCACATTTTATCTACCATCATTTCCCATCTTGATGTGCACTCCAAGATCCTTCTCATCTAGATCAGTAAAAAAATCTCTGTCTCCGGTCATATGGAAAGATGCACCACTGTCAAGAAACCACACTGATCCCATCACACTTGAAACCAAGCATGTGATCAGTGAAAAATCCAACTCAAACTGCGAGGCTAAGGCCTCCCCAGTTGCAGATCCAGCAGCCTGCTTATTTTTCTTCTTTTGTGGACAATTAGTGACATAATGTCCGTGTTGGTGACAGTGAAAGCACTTCACCTTGGACAAGTCCCGCTTCTTTCCTTTTGCACTAGATTGAGAATAATTTTTCTTTCTCTTCCCTTTCCTTGCTTTGGCAGCCAAAGAGCATTTTTCTTCATCTTCATTCTTTGATGAAGATCCATCCCTGGTACCCTGCCTTATCTCCTCCTGCACAAGATTCGACCAAAGTCGCTCTCATCTCGACAGTTTCTCCCGACCATTGACAGAGTCTTCGTAACTATGCCAACTCTTCGGAAACCCAAGGAGATCCAAGCTCACCAAGTATTCTTCATCAACAGTAATCCCCACACTTCCTAGCTCATCCCTGCACTGGATGAACTTCATGAGGTATTTTGGTATACTATCGCCTTTCTCCATTTTTATTTTTCTGAGCTTGTCTTTAAGCACCAACTTCCTCTAGTCGCTTCTGCTTTGGAACAAGTCTGTCAAAGCTTTCCACATCAAGAATGGACTAGCTTTACCATGAAGGTTGGACACTATTTAATTCTTAACACCTTCCAATATAATCCTTCGACACTTTGTTGTCTTCTTTTTCCATGCATCAAGCGCGACAACATCGCTAGAAGCAGGTTTTGGAATTTCTGCATCTATGAACTCCTTCAACCCATTATCATCCAACACTGCCTCCATCCTGTCCTTCCATGAAATATAATTCAAGATTCCCTCAAGGGAATAATCCAATCGCAATCTGTTGAAATACATTTCAATGAATGCTCAACTTCGACACCAAGAAAACACTGCAGCAAATTCGAATTCCACCAGCACAAAACTCAACCGCTTCAATAATTGCAATCTTCTCCAATGATCAACTCCTGTAATACCATGTAAAAATTATATAAGTTATGTGTTATATATCCAATATTCTCCTGATCACACACTATTTTAACTTCATGCACAATAAAAAATCTATTCCACTATTGATCATCACATGCGGAAATTAAATCAATTGCAATGCACACATGAAACCATAAAAATTCACACACATTAACACAATTGTTTTAATGGGAAAGCCTAAAGCCGAAAACCCCAACTACCTATACATAATATATGTCATAGATATCATGTAACAATCCTCATACAAAGCTGAACATGCCAAGCTCTCAGTACAATACAATCGCTACACACTAATCAGACCCGATATTGAAAATCCATGCATCAATATTTGACACCTACTAGCCTACCTCTACTGCGCAATCCCTGCTGAAGAATGGCTTTGAATGAACTTTAATTGCTCCAATATTGACTGCGCAATCCTCATTGGCATCTCCATTGAGTGTTGGATGCAATCAATGCATCACTATAGTCACAACTGATAGTCTATCTTGCCCTTTCACCTATCTCTCCACTGGTCTCCATTGAAACTATCCATGCACTGTAGTTAACTAATGTATTCTTTAGTTGATTAATGAGTTACTATTTAGTAAATTAATTATTAATTTATTCACACCACTCTCACTAGTGTATCAATCAGTTAGACTAGATACAACTAGCTCAACTGTGTCTAACTAAGTTAAACTGAACACAACTCCACCAACTACTTCTATAACTCCACCAAACTCTGTCACATGAGTTCTAACTGAATTCCTTCATGCATTAGCTCTAGTAAACCCTCAGGAATAATGTAATTCCTTCTGTCTACTGCTGTGCCACATTTTTGCACTTAACTGAAGTGCTTCAAGAGAATAAGATAATGTTTAGAGTCCAAATATTATTAAGAGCTAATAATATTCGACATATCTATTTTTATACTGGCAATCTAAAAATAGATTCCCCCCAATATGTCTAAAAATATAAGTCCATATATTTTTACAACTTGACCAACCATCCACAAATAGCATCCTGCAACTCATAGAATATGATCGACATGTCTAAAAATAGACATAGTCTAAAAATAGACTTTGCCCCAAAAATAGCTTGCGGGCCCACTTAGTGAAGGCGACTCTTTTCACTAGGCTCATCATCTTGTTGAATCTCAATAGGGAGAATTTGTGTGACTATCAATAAGGGTGAGAGCTCAACACATCAGTGGAACAACCAACTTAGCTTATCAATTAATTCTGCAGACTAGTGTATCAGTTCAACATATCATCCTAGATCTAATAGCACAACAGTGGACTATGTAACCCAGTAATGACTTTATGGAGATTAAAAACACATGTCACAGCTATTCTAACGTGTCCACATGGTTGTCACATTTGTCAATTTTTAGTTATCATTGTAATAAATATCATATTGCCTATGTTGATACAACAATCACTATGAATTAGTTAAATATTGCACTTCTATTCAGTATCAGGGTTTGGACCCTAGATTGCAAGATTTTTCTATTGGAGCATTGTAATTTTGGAGCTGGAGCATTAATAATAAAAGACCATTTGCAAGATTCTTGAACTGTATTTTCCTAGTGATGTCTTTTATTTATCGTGTTTAATGTTTTCCACTGTTATTTCTTTCAATGTATCATTTAAATTCTAATTGTAAAACATAAATCTAAAGTTTGAGATCTGCTACATAGAGCACCTTAATTCTGGCTGTGTTTACAAAATAAGTGTTTCTCTTCTAAAATCTGGTTTAAGAAAATTTCTTTTATACCACTACTAGAATCACTTTTCTTTCATTCCATAATTCAGTCTATTATAAACATCTAGTAAATATAGTTAGCTTGCCTTGCCATTTCTTTGGAAAAATTGTTGCAACAAGCGAGCCTGTTGTGACTCCATAGCCCAATGGAAATAGTTTAAACAGATCCCTTAATCCAACGAAAACTATCTGTTACACAATACCTTGTCACCATCCCTGCAATCCCCATTCCAAACATTGGAGGACCAATTCAGTGACCCATGTGTATTGTCATGCATTGCCATGAATGTCATTGCATCCCTTGACATGTCAGGAACACAATCTCTCTTGATCATTCCTCAAGTAGACCCTCAAAAACCTATGCTTTTGGGTCAGCACTGTTAGGTAGTTATGTCCTCATGCCCATGGACAAATTGACACTGATCCTGGCGTCATGGTCTCTTTTTCTCTGGAGGGCACCTGCGTCAAGCTAGTTTTGGAAAGTTTTTTAGATATAAATGAAGCTTCCATGATTTAACAACTTCTTCGGTGGAGTCATGGTTGTTTGTTGGACTAGATCAAGTCAAGTTTCTCCATTCGACCTATTAGTTCCTACAATTTTGCAACTTCCCAAATGGATAAACCTCTCCTCCACCTTATGTGGATCCCAAACCTCCTCCTTCTCTCCTATAAATTCTTCTTCCCCACCTTGATTCAGCTAGCTTTGTAGTCAATAGTTATAGCTTGTGTGTTTAAGAGAGTAGAGAAGAGTCCGTTATTGTGAGAGAGAGTTTAAGCCCACCACATCATTGAGCTGAACAACGAACGATGCTCGGAGACATGGCCAAATCAACTCGTTGAAGAGGTCTACAATGTCAAGGTGTAGGTTGTAAGTATATTCTTCATATATCAATATTACATGACTAGTTTCTGGTTCAGACTTTGTTTCCATTTATATCGAAGTTTCCAACTCTCCTTGACTAGTTGGATAGTTGTAGATGAATATATATGTTTGTATGCTGTCAGCATTTGTTTGATATTTGTGCAGGTGTAAATGTCATTACCAAAGGAGCGTGAGATTTGAAGGACAAGTATCGAGGGATTGCTACAACGTGCCATGGAAAAAGCATTGGACTGAGGTAGGATATATATTCCAGTCCATGTCTCATTTACAAACAAGGAATTTAGGAATTCACCGTGTTCCCTTGTTGCTAGACCCACCCTAGGGCTAGACGGTTTGCCTCTATCCATAGAGAGGATTTTCCTGAACAACAAGTTGGTGACTCCACTGGGGATCTATGTGTCTGTCGTCTCTCATTATTCATTTTAAAGTTTTTCTTATCTATCCAACTTTGGTCGTATCGTCATTTCTCTACTTTTTTTTTCTTGTTTGACTGGTTCAAGCCATTTGACCTATTATTAGAGGGATAAGCCTTGTTTTTATCAGCTGCTCTTTCTTCCTTCCATTGTTTCCTTACTCGACGCTTCTGTTTTCCTGACATTCGTGCCCATAGGCATTAGTTGCCTTTGGCATAGGTGCAATTTTCCCTGTTCAACGTGGATTACTACTGAACAGTCGTGTCGATTCATGTAGGTTTGGTTTTTAGGTTTCTTTCCCGAGTTTCCAGTGTGTCTTACCCTCTAGATTAGGTTTTTCTCCCTAGATTTATCCATTTGAATTGATTCTTAACTTCACTGTATCGTTCATTTCGGTTGGTTGTCTCTCATCCAATCAGTGTGGATTTTTCATCCTAAGGCTTCTAGGTGTCTCGAATGGTTCATTTGGTCACATGTTCATTGAGTCTATGAGTCGTGTATAAGTCATTGAGTCGTTCATCTTTTCAGCCTATTTTCTGATTTATTGGTATTTTCTTTTGATTCTACATGTTGTAGGATTGTCGAGCTATCATCTAATGTCCACTTGACTCTCCCTCCATCACCCCGAACATAGATCACATTGCTCGTTGAGCCAACTTAAAATCTCTTTACTTTATGAAAGGAAATGCATGCCTAGTTTTGAGTGAATGTTTACATTCACTTGGAATTGGTCTCTTCATGTTTTTAACCTTTCATTTGAAACTACTCAAAGCTAGTATTTTTTTTTTAGTGTACCATTGCATTATTGCTTCTCACTCATACAAGAGAACAAAAAATTTGCATTATTCCTTTTTATTTGGAAATGAAAAGTACCCTTTTGCATTAGTAGGTTTCTTCTCCATTGGAAAGTGAAAACAAGAGAAGAATTTTATTTTTATGCTTTGGTCGTGTTAGTAGCATAAATGTATCATTCTTGCGTTCAATCGATTGCTGCTTTGTTGCGAACCTCTATGCTTCACTTAGCTATATTTTCATTGAATTGAAATGGTGTTCATTCTCTCATATAGTTTTGCATTAGAACCATAATTTCAAGATAAACCATAAAATTAACTCAATCAACCTAAGAAAGCATTGAAACTTAACGCTCACATTTAGCGGTCTAGGCTAGTGGCATGTTCCAACATCATTAAACCTAGAAGTTGTCTCTCACAATATTCTATTAGACAATGCTAGTATGAAATTGTGCTCCCCCTACCATCGTGTATATAAAGGGAAACCCAAATAGGTTGCAATCCATTATCCATAGGAATCTGAGTCTACCACCCTGTAACCGTGATACACTAAAAACAACATTTGGGGAGACTCCGTGTACGTAAGTTAATTCCTTGGTCATTTCTATTTCATTTGATCACCAAGGTGTATATTGCAGTTCATGGGAGCCTGGTACACCCTCTTGCCTAAAGTTCCTGAGTAGTCATTTTGATATTTTCGTGACTCTTTAAAATTTGAAAAGATCATTGATTGCTTGTCCTTTCAATCTCATTCAAACGAAAAGTGACTTGAGTCACCTTTTGTACTCTTCTCGACTCTTAAAATATAAAAATGTGGAGTCTTGTTTCAATGTTATAAAATTGATTTCCCAAGATTACACACATGTTAATCTATTTTCTTGACTGGTTCATGAGTGATTCCTTAGTGATTGTTGTTAAAGCCTCAAATTGACGATCTCTTTTATCTCCTTCTTTTTTAGACAAATTCACCATGGAGGAACCACCCATTTCTTCGTCCTCTTCATTACCTTGTAGTGAACAGTCTTCCCCTGGAGTCTCTTCTAAGACACCTTAGTCTGTTGGGACTCAGAACCTTGAGGGTGCTATCCTCCCAATAATTCAACCTGTCGCCACTTGGTCTCCTGCCGAGGAGCCATTTGACATCAGCTGGCAGCCTCCTAATGCCCTTTTATTTTTGAGAGGAGATCCCCATCAATGTTCGGATTCACCTATGACATCATTTTCAATGCTTTTCCCTCTACCACTCGCCTGCTTTTCCCTCACTGTTATGAAACTAGCTATGAAAATATAATAAAAGAGAGATCAACACCTTATAAATCAACCAATTCGAGGGGGCAACCTCCAATACATTACAGAAATGAACAATTCTTGGATGATACAAATGACAAAACCTCCTTCTATGTATAGGAGTCCATGCGGTCACAATATAATGCTAGCTGACCTAACAATAATAATGTAAGGGAACAATAATAAAAATATGGGGGTTACAAGGTACAACAATAACAATAAGGGGGCTACACTAATAACAATAAGGGACTACACTAGTAATATGGGGACCTAACATGCCCCTCTCCTTAAAAAAAGTGTTGTCCTGAATGCTTGAGTAGCTATGGATGTTTCTGTATAAAATTCTCATCCTCCCATGTATAACCTTCAGTGGGTAAGTTCTTCCACTTGATTAGATACTCTAAAATTGATTGATTTCGTAGCTATCGAGTTCTTGTTTCCATGACCTTTTCAGGTTCGAATATGATTTCCCCTTCCTCATCAAGTTCTAGCAATATTGTTTGAACTGGAAGTTTGTCACCTTTAACCTTCTTTAAGCATGAAACATGGAAACCTAGATGCACTCGTGAAGAAGTAGGAAGCTCCAATTTGTATTCCATAGTACCAATCTTTTGCAACACCTTGTAAGGACCATAATATTTTGGTGATAATTTATTATCCTTCTTAGCTTGCTTGAGGGAAATTTGTTTGTATGATTGTAGCTGCAAAAATACCCAACATCATACATAAAAAAATTTCTCGCTACAATGTTGATTTTCCCACTGCTTCATTCGATTTTGTGCCAAATTTAGGTTATCCTTTAAGAGTTTGAGAACTTGCTATTGACGCTCGATGTGATCTCCCACTGCTTACACCTTAGAATTTTCTCTTAAAGATGATGTGATGGACAGTGGATGATATCCATAAAGCACCATAAGTGGGGTCATTTTTGCTACATTATGGAAGGAAGTGCTATACCACCATTCAACCATAGGTAACCACTTAACCCATTGTTTTTGTTTATCAGATACAAAACAATGAAGAAAACCTTCCGAACATTTGTTCACTATCTCAGTTTGAACATTGGATTGAAGATGATAAGGTGAGGTATGAGCTGTTTGAGTAGCTAAAGAAGAAAATAATTACGTAAAAAAAATTCCAGTAAAAATGGGATCTCTGTCTCTTACCATAATCTTCGGGTTTCCATGTAGCTTTTGAATTGTTTCCATAAATGCAGTAGCAACTGTACTTTCTTTAAATGGATGCGATAATGCACAAAAGTGTGTAGACTTGGTAAGTCTATCAACTACCACCATGATGATAATCTTTCCTTCGGACTTCGGTAAACTTATGATAAAATCCATTGAAATCTCCTCCCAACGTTGACTTCGAATGGATAAAGGATGTAGAAGACCTGGGGTCTTATTGTCTCAACTTTATTTTTCTGGAAAAGCAAACATTCTACCACAAAATTTTGAGTATCATATTTAAGGCCATCCCAAAAAAATTATTTCTTCACCCTGTGGTAAGTTTTTAAAAATACTGAGTGTCCTCCTAAAGGATAAGTGTGCAATTCCAAAAGAATCTTTTGTTTAGTTGGGAATTATTACAAAGATATAAGCGATCTTTGTACCATAAGGAATCATTTTTCCAACTAAATGTATCATATGTACTAGGATCTTGCTGCAAATTTTGAATGAGTGTCCACATTTCTTCATCCTTCTTCCATTCATCCCTTGCTTCGGTTATCCAATCTGGTTGGACAATAGAAATTGCACAAAGCAATGCTTCCACCTCTTCATCCTTTCTTGAGAGTGCATCTGCAACAACATTTAGCTTCCCTTTTTTGTAGATGATTTCAAAGTCATAACCCAACATCTTTGTGACCCATTTTTTCTACTCTTCTAAGGATAGTCTTTGTTCCAAAAAGTGTTTAAGACTATCATGATCAGTTTTTACCTTGAAGTGCCTTCCCATTAGGTAAGGTCTCCATTTCTTTAGTGCATGTAGTATTGCCAACATTTCCTTCTCATAAATAGCTTTCTGTAAATACTTTCCTCTGATTGGACGACTTTCAAAAGAAATGGGTCTTCCTTATTGCATTAAAACAACACCAATTCCATTTCCCGAGGCATCACATTCCACAATAAAGGTTTTTGTAAAGTATGTCGTAGCTAAGATTGATGTTATGCACATTTCATCTTGAAGATGTTCAAAGGCCTTAGTTGCTTCAGGAGTCCATTAAAATGCATCTTTCTTCAATAATGTTGTTAGAGGTGCTGTTATTCTCCCATAATTATTAACAAAATTGTGATAATACCCTGCTAGCTCGAGAAATCCTCGCAACTACTTTATGGTTGTGGGGACTTTCCATTCCTTAATGGCTTTAATTTTGTTAGGGTCTACCTTAAAACCCCTGTGAGATACAATATGACCCAGATATTTCACCTCTTGTACTCTAAAGAACCATTTGGATTATTTTTCATATAATTGTTTCTCCTTTAATAGTTTGAGCACCCTGTCAACATATTGAACATGATCCTTCCAAGAACTACTATAGATTAGCATGTCTTCAAAAAATACTAACATAAATTTTCTAAGGAAGGGTTTGAAAATGGAATTCATCAACCCTAAAATGTAGAAGGTGCATTGGTAAGGCCAAAAGGCATGAAAAAAAATTCATAATGAACCTCATGAGTTCGAAATGTTGTTTTTAGAATATCTTCAATCTTCATTCTAATTTGATGATATCTTGAATGAAGATCCAACTTGGTAAAATAAATTGAGCCATGTAATTCATCCTCTAATTCATAAATCACATGAATGGGAAATTTATCTTTAATAGTGAGCTTATTGAGCCCCCTATAATCCAGACACATGCACCATGATCCATCCTTCTTATGCACCAATAATACTGGAGCAGAGAAAGAACTATGACTAGGTTGAATTATACCAGCCTCTAACATTTTTACAATCATACGTTCAATTTCACTCTTTTAGACATAAGGATATCTGTAAGGACTGATGTTTGGAGGAACACTTCCTGGAATCAAATGAATAGCATGATCATGATCAAAAATAGCTGGGAGTCCTTTGGGAGTTTCAAACACCTTGGAATGATTGTCCAAGACATTTTGGAGATCTGGAGAAATAGATGATTTTGATGTTGGAACTTCTAGTGAGCATAATTTTTCAATTACACCTCGTTGTTCTTTCTTCAGAAGCTTTGTCATGACATTAGAGCTTATTATATTTCTCGGATTCCCTTTGATACCCCATAATTTGATTTCCTTTCCTTCTAAAAAAAAATCAAGAAAAGTTCTTGAAAATTAAAAGCTACCATCCCCAAAGATTGTAACCATTGTACTCCTAGTACAAAATTAGCACCTCCCATTGGAATGGAAAGCGTTGGAATATTCAATACATATTCCCCCATGGTTAGCTTGATATTATGGCATTTTCCAGAGAAATTTATAGTTCTTCCATTTGCAACCATCACTTGACATTCTGGTGCTGGGTATAGGAAACAATTCAATTCCTTGGCTACCTTACAATGAAAAAAATTATGGGTACTACCCAAATAAATCAACACTATTACCTTTTTCTTCTTGATATGTACTTCTATCTTGAGAGTTTGAGGAGTGGTAATTCCTGCCAATGCATTACATTATATGGTCAGACTCATTTCCTCTTCTTCTAGGGTTGGTTCCTGGTGTATATCCTCTTCTTTTGAATTTTATTTTTTATTTTCTTCCTCCTCTTCACAATCTATGTCAAATAATTTATTCTCAACAAACTTATGACCTTTAGTGTATTTTCTAACACAACTGTAGCAAAGCCCTTTTTCTCTTTTTTCTTCCAATTTTTGTGGTGTCAAACTTGTAGGTTATGAAAGTCTAGGAGTAGACAACACTTCCATATTTATAGATGTGAGTGGTAGGCTTCCTTGTCACCATAACTTTACATTCAATTTTTCTTGCCAACCTAAATGCCTTCTCCAATGAATCAGGTTCCCAAACACGAACTTCATTTTGGATGTTATCCTTTAAATTACCTATGAAGAAATCAATCTTGTGTTCCTTTGGAATAACAGTTACCCTTATATTCAATTTTTGGAAGTCTTGAATGTACTCCACCACTGAACCCTTTTGTTTGAGATTTATCAATTGGCTAAAGAAGGTGTTGCTCTTTGTATCCTCATAATGTTATATCATTTCCTCCGTAAAAATTGACCAAGTGACAAATTGTTTTTATGGGAGAAAATCCATAGATACCATATAAATGTATTTTGTTCTAAATGTAAAGTTGTAATGCGTACCTTTTGTGTTTTTTTCACAATATTGAGATCAAAATATTTCTCCATTTGTAGTATCCATGTTATGGGATCCTTGGCATCAAACTTCCTCATATCCATCTTTGGAATATGGTGGTTCTTCCATCCAACATTAGAGTTTATGAAATCATGATTAACATTTATTTTGTTCTCATCATGATTTTCCTCTACTATCTTTTTTCCATTAGGAAACATTTCTTGTATCAAATTTGTCAAACCTTCCATGTCTCCTTTTAGATCATTCTTCATGTTTTCCATGTTGTATTTCATTTTTTCTTCCATGTCATCCATATTAGCTTCCATGCCATCCATCTTAGCTTCTGCGCCTTTCTTAAAACAATCCATATTATTCTTCAAACAACCCATCTTCGTTTCCATGCCTTTCTTCAAAATTTCCATTTCAATTTTTGTTGCTCTTTGCAAGAGCGAAATTTGGTGCACTTGCTCTTGTAATTTTGATAGATCATGTTGCAATTATTCATCTTCATGAGTCATAGTAGAGTATTATGATGGATTAATGGGTGTTGAATTCTTTTTAGGGGCATTCTAGAACCCAATACTGACATCTATGCTGAATATGCCCTTGGAATCACTTAAAACTGATTTTTCAAACAAGACTTATGCAATTTGAAAAAAAATACACACCTTTTTCTTGCTTTTGAGGAGCTCGATATTTAAACTGAATTATCTCTATAATTGTGGATATTCAATAACTAAAATTCGTTCCTTTAGTAGCCATTTGAATCTTATTTCCAATGCCACAGGTCTAACATGATTTGGATACTTCAAGACAACGTTATGTTGAATCTCCCACAATGACCTAATTATGGACTAGTTCAGTAGAACACACTTGCACGACATGCTGCATTTCATTGTTTCCTCCTTCAGCTCTTAAATTGATATACAGGAAACTAAAATCAATGTACTTGAAGCCACCTTTTACATAATTCCAATATGATGCTCAGAGGGAGAGTTATGACGATTTCCCAAGGTCGCCTCTTTGAGATGAAATTCAGGAGCCTGAAAAGACCCTAACTTCCACAGATCATATCTCCAAAAATATTATGAACCAAGATCTGAAATGTTTACAGGAAGTTCCTCAGGAATCCGGATTCGATCTATAAAAAATTGATCTTCTAAAAATTCATAGAAATAATGTTATAGTGAAAATTCCACGATGTCCTGTTTAGGTGAAATTCGGGAGCCTGAAAAAACCCTAACTTCCACAAATCATATCTCTGAAAATTTTGCGAACCAAGATCTGAAATTTTTACACAATGTTCCTCTCAATTTCGGCTTCATTATATAGAAATGTTAGCTTCTAAACCTTTATATAAAAAATTTTATAGCGAAAATTCCACGATGACCTATTTGGAGCAGCAAAACCCTAAAATCCAAAGCTCTGATACAAAATGTTATGAAACTAGCTCCAAAAATAGAAGAAAATAGAGATCAATGCCTTAGAAATCAACCACTTCAAGGGGGAAACTTGTAATACACTACATACATGAAAAATTATTGGATTATACAAATGACAAAACATCCTTCTATATACAGGAGTCCATGCGGTCACAATATAATCCTAGCCGACCTAACAATAATAATGTAAGTGAACAATAATGAAAATATGGGGGTTATAGGGGTACAATAATAACAATAGGGGGGCTACACTAATAAAAATAAGGGACTAGACTAGTAATATGGGGACCTAACACTAACAACATGTCTTCCTCTGACATGGATGCCTCGGGCCCTGTAAGTAGTGAAGAGACTTTCGTATCTAGAGGAGAATATCAATTCCCTCCTGGAAATTTGTGTTATGTGACGACTCAACCTTCCTCTCAACATTCATCTCTCCTGACTGGTTATCATTCTTTGGGGCAGATAATCTCTAGTGCCTCATCCTTGTATCAGAACCCGTTATGGTCAAGTACGATGGCTCCTTCTACAGGGTCGTTTGTATCAGGACCATATGCTTCAGTTCCCATTGTTTCGAGAATTTTCACGTCTTTCCCAACCTAGCCCACTGTTTGTGTGGCTTCTTCCATGACATCTGCTAGTGTGATTCCATCATTTCCATCATCTTCCACTATTCGTGGGGTGCATCCCAATGCCTCTGTGATCTCTGTTGAGCCCATTGTGAGTTGATCACAAACTCATGTGTCAGGAGTCCATCAACCTATTGGTAATATGCCTATCTCTTCTAATCCTATTCTAGGAGGTTTTTCATACAATTAATATATGATGGCTATTCAACATTAGAAATACCTCGCCTAGGGTTCTGATCAGATTCTAACTCAGGTAAATATAACATGGTACTACGATGACTACGGGAATAATATCTATTACCATAGGCCTCTTCTGCAAGGTCCCTTGTATTTTCAAACACCACATGTTTCGATTCACCCAAACCATTTTATGTACCAATATGGATAAACCTATGGTATGCAAGGACAACCCTCTCAAGGATAGCCTTCGGTCCAACAGGGAAAACCCTATGGTCCTACTCGTCAACCTTACGTTCAGCAAGGAGTGTCTTATGTTCCTCAGGGGCAAACCTATCCACCTCAGGGACAAAATTTTGTGCAACAAAACTAGCCTTACGTTCAGCAAGGCCCATCTCTTGTGTAACAAGGTGAACCCTCCGTTGGTTAGCGAGGTCAACCTGATATTCAGGGAAAACTTGGCTTATCTCAACCATCAGGTCAACCTGGTTTTCAGGGACAACCTGATTTAGTTTCTTCAGGCCTACCTAGTTTTCAGGGACAACCTGTTCAACCTCAATATGCAGGCCAACCTGCACGCCAGGGGCAGCGTGTGTAGCCTCAGGTCCAACCTTTCATTCCTCAAGCTCAACCTTCGATGGTACAAGGTCCAACACAAGGCACTGCTTTCATCCTGCAACAAAATCCATACATTGCTCAAATTGGACCTTAGTGGTTCACTTAGAATCAATACACTGGTCCTCAATCAGTTTATGTGTAGAACTACCAAAATTATAACCCCTATCGACAAAATCCTCTGGGAAAAACCATATGGTCTCAAAACTGAGATGCCTTTCAACCTACAATTTCCATTCCTTACTACACTGGAACTGCTTGATCTGTCGAAGTTAACAAATGATCCTATTATTCATAATCCATATTGGCCCCTAGTTCCCACCAAGATCCATGGAAATTGTCCCAAATTTGAAGACAAGTCTGGAGAAGACCCCCAAGCACATGTTATGAAATACAACCTATGGTGATCCTCTAAATATTAGGGTTATGATTCTATTTGTTTATGTCTTTTCCAAAGGAATGTCACAAATGTTGCTGCAAATTTGTACAATTGAACTTTCCTGTGACATGTTTCAAGATTTCAAATCTCTTGCAATGGCATTTCTCACAAACTTTCAGTTACCAGTTTGTTATGAAACGAGAACACACCTCCTAACATCCTTGAAACAAGATCGAGCCACACATATCTCCAATCATATTCATGAGTGGAGGCAATGTCGTCATTTAATCAAGTTTGAAATCCCTGATCAACTTCTAAATGATTGGTTCACTACCTCTTTTATCGGTCCAATTGCTAAGGACATTGATATGGGGGCATGTGTTACTAAGGAGGAGGCCATCGTTCATTACAAATACCTTGATCTCGTGTACTCTCAATATGGCACGATTTATGAAATCTTGCCCGATGCTGCATGACCTGAAACTTCCAAAGCGCCGGTGGCACCATTCGTTGATGGTATTATTTTTTACGTCTCTTAGACTTCCCGTAAGTCTTCTCCTAATTCTGTGAAGAAAAAATCTACTCCTTCCATTGATATTGCTTCTCATCCACCTTCCAATCCCGGCAAAACCATGAAAGTGAATGTCATCTAGTCTACCCCAACAGATAAAGCTTATAAAGTTAAGAAGAAGGGTAAAGGCGAGGCCAAGGCCGATACCCCAAAACAAGATTCTCCGAAAACCAATACTGATGATGGCTTGAAACGTAAACCCAAGTACCCTTGTATGATATGTGACGATGGGAATTACACCAAGGACTGTCCAGACGAGCCATGGTGATTTGACTACTCAAAGGAACTCAAGGAACTACAACTATTCTTAAGGAACCATTCCCATCAGAACTAGCTCAAACGGTGGAGAAACCTATGACATCCACCCCTTTTGGATCTCAATTTTTCATGATGAATGGCACTGCACCCATATCTATTGATACAAGATCGAAATATTATACTAAATTACGTCAAGTAGCGAGGAAAGATATTTCAGATGGTCCTCCTCCCCCACCTACTTCTGGACCTATTCACATTGAAAGGCCTAGTTCAGAGCCTGTTGTGCGGCCACCCTCTAAAGGTGTGCTCCATAAGTCTTATTATAGCCCGAACGCCCGTGCCGCTCAAAGTTATAGTGTTGTTGAGGATTTGGCTCAGGCACCATCCACTATGTCTGCACTGGAAGTGCTTCAGAGCTATCCATCACGATGAAAGGCATTGTTATCTGCTATTGGAGGAGTTGACCCTGCCGATTCAAACCTTATCACTTTTGATTTGGAAAATTTTGGTCTGCATCTCCCTCACCAACTTGCTCTGATTATCCAAGTTGGGATAAATGGTAAGAATATCCATCGAGCTGTCATGGACGAAGGTGCATCTACTTGTATCATGTCTATTGCATGTCGTAAATACATTGGTTCTTCGACCCTTAACCAGTCTCCAAACGCTTTAGAAGCCTTCGATGGAAGGGAATCTCACCCTTTTGGTGTTCTCACCAGCTTACCTATAACGTTGGAAAGAAAAACACTTAATGTCGAGGTTGAAGTTGCTGACGCCAAAATCAACTATAATCTCCTCCTCGGTCGCAGTTGGAATCACGCCATGTTGTGCGTACTGTCCACTCTCTTTTGTGTTCTTCGTTTTTCGCATGAAGGAAATATCATCACTGTCGATCACTTATCCTTTTTTACTTCCACTTACTCCAAGAGAAATGTTTCATACATAGACTGCATTTTGACGCCTTATGAAAGTGTTGGGCTAAGAATTTTCAAAGATCCTCCCCTCATGGGTCCTTTTTCTCTTCCTCTGCCCAACACTGCTCAGGTAAATATCATGTCCACATCGTCTGATCCATGGATCATCCCTTTGCCTAAGCAGGTTGATTCGTTTGGTGACGTGATGTCGCTAATCTCGATAGAAATTGATTATTGTGAAGTTATCTGGGCTTCAAATCCTCTTTTTGATCATACTCCTTCGATTATATCTCTCGACACGTATTCTCAATCCCCTTGGATCGGTGCTTCTGATTCTCCTGACCCTTCAACGAGATGTTTCCAACTGATGAAGCCATCGTAGAAACCATATCTCTTGAGGATCCAACCTGGGATGATATTCATCATCATTCCTCATTTTTACCTAGCCTTAGGGCAATGTCCACTTATATTTAGAATTTTTCTTCCCAAGCTCCTTCCCATCCACTTCAAATGCATATCTTGACACATGAAGTTTTTATGGAAGGAAACATGGGGAATATTACTCAAACGATGCCTATTGAAATCTCCATTAAACCAGATGTTGTTGAGAACATCCACATTGGGGTGACCTATTCTCCTGATGATATCGAGGTCTATACTAGTCTCTTCAGATAATTTCGAGACTTTTTCGCTTGGTCCTACGAGGAAATGCCTGACATTGATCCGAGTATAGTCATGCATGAGATTCCTATCTACCCTAATGCGAAACCTATTCACCAATGCCTTGGTGCCGTGCACCCTAGAAGGGCAGCCACCATAAAGGGAGAAGTTGAAAAACTTCTCAAAGAAGGCTTCATTTATTCGATCCCATTGACAGATTGGGTCTCTAACATTGTCCCTATGGCTAAAAAGCATCGTACTATTCAAGCTTGTGTGGATTACCACGATATCCATCATGTTTGTCCTAAATATAAATATCCAACTCCCTTCATCAACCAGATAATTGAAAAATGCGCCAGAAGTGAATTTTTTTTCCCTTATGGACGAGTTATCTGGTTATAACCAGATCAACATACTACCAGCTGATCAACATAAAACTGCCTTCATCTCTCCATGGGGCAGTTTTGCATACAAGAAACTCCCTTTTGGCCTTAATAATGTTGGTGCCACATTCCAACAAGCAATCTAATATGCTTTTCATGATATTAAGCACATTGTTCAACCTTACCTAGATGATCTTTTGGCTCATTCTGCTAAGCATAGGGACCACCCGGAACACCTCCATCAAATATTTCTTTGTTGTAGACACTACAAAATTCAGCTTAATCAACACAAATGTGTCTTATGTGTTGATTCTGGCAGAATCCTTGGATTTTTCATCTCTAAATATGAAATTCATCTCGATCTTCTTAAGGCCGAGGCTATCATTAATCTCCCTTCCCCTTCCTCTTTACACTAGCTGTAGATTTTTCAAGGGAAAGCTAATTTTCTGCATCATTTTATACCGAGCTATGCTAAAGTAGCCAAAGGTTTCACGTGATTTCTTAATCAAGGCATCATGTTCCTATGGGATGAGATTTCCCAAAAATCTTTCGATGCACTAAAGAATTTTCTTGTTAATGCTCCTATTTTTCATCCGCCAAATTATCATCACGACTATTCACTCTATTTGGCTGCTGTTTTTAGCACTATTGCCATGGTTTTGGTATAGGACGATGATTATGGTGATGAGAATGTCATTTATGATCTTATCCACAATCTTCTCGACACTCAAACACGCTATGTTTATGTTGAGAAATTTGTGTTGGCAGTTTTTCAAGTCGTCCAGTGTTTTCACCATTATATTTTAATCAGCACTACAACTGTGATTTATGATTGCAACCCCATGACCTATATTTTAACTTGAAAATTGCTGGGGGGACAAGTACTCTAAGTGGATAGCTATCCCCCAAGAGTGTGATTTGGAGTTCAATACTGCCAAATCGAAGAAGTCACTAGTTTTTGCCGAGTTGATTTTCTCCTTACCCTATGCCTCTGCTTCCTCTAGTTCTAAGGAACACATTCCAGATGACACTCTTTTTTTTATTAGCACCCTCGACCCATGGTATGGTGATATCAACGTTTATCTCCAGACTTCCACCTTTCGATGTGAGTTGAAAAAAGATGATTGTTGACGTATCGATTATCATTCACAACCTTATCACATAGTTGGAGATACTTTATACCGTGATGGAGATGATTCAATCCTCCTCCAGTGTCTGACCCTCGATGAAGCTGAAAAATTCCTCAATGACTGCCATTCTAGTGCATGTAGTGGTCACATGTCTGGATATGCTACTGCTTAAAAAATACTTCATGCCGGATATTTTTGGCCTACCATTTTTAAATATTTATCCTTGTTGTCCATAAATGTCACGCATGCCAGATCTATCAGAGCAAGATGCACGTGCCACCCTCTCATATCCATCCTGTCATTATCGTTGGTCCCTTTGCGAAGTGGGGTATCAATTTTATGATGTGTAACCCTCGCTCGGTTGGGGGGCATTGTTATATTATCGTAGCCGTGGAATACTTCACTAAATGGGCCAAAGTAATGCCTACACTCACAGTTGATGGAAAGATGACTGCCCAATTTCTTTTCAATCATGTGATTGCCAAGTTTGGTGTCCCTCAAGTCATTTTCACTGATCATGGCTCCCATTTTTGCCATTATATGATGGCTGAGTTGACTAATAAGTTGGTTATGCGTCATGATAAATCAACACCATACTATCCTCGAGCAAATGGCCAGGTTGAAGCCATGATAAAAAATTTAGTCACCATGCTTCAGTGTATGATTGGGATGCAAAAGTCTAATTGGCATCTCATTTTGTTTTCAGCTCTCTAGGCTTATCGAACCTCGGTGAAGGATGCAACTATATTCACTCCATTTTATCTTCTTTTTGGTCTGGAAGCTAACCTTACAATTGAATGTGAAATTCCTTCCCTCAAGATAGCTGTCAAATTACTACCTAATACCACACCATAGGAATAACTCCTATATCTAGAGAGGCTTGATGACACTCACTACTTCACTTCTCTAGTCATAGAAGCATAGAAAAAGCGGGTTAAAACCCACTTTGACCAGACAATTTCCCCTCGTAGCTTCGTAGAAGGAGACTTAGTCCTCTTGTATGACCAAGCTCATGATTAGCTGGGGGCTGGTAAATTCAAACCCATGTGGCATGGGCCCTACATCGTCAAGCGTGCTTTTCAGAACGAGGCCTATGAGATTATTGATTATGAAGGTTATCCCTTGGATCAACTCAGAAATGGGATGTATCTCAAAAAGAATTATGCATGATTTTATTGTGCATTATTTTTGTACATAAGTGTATTTTTTATTTTGGTACATTTTTTGGCTTGGTGTGCTTTGCGATCAATTTTTCCTGCTTATTATGTCTTTTCTTACTATGCATATGTCTGTCACTCCTTATGTAAATTTCGCTGATGGTGCCTCCCATAGTACCTGGAACATATCTTACATGGCTTGAGTAATTTATGATCATAACAGTAAGTTAGTAGACCTTCAAGGCATTTGTCTAGGATGTGAAACTAGCAATATCACTGAATACAGTGCAGTTATCGAACTTCTTACTGAAGATATTTCCCTCAACATTCATGAATTAATTGTAAACCTAGACTCTCAGCTTGTTGTTCTCCAACTCAATGGGTGTTATTCTATTAGAAACCCTCAGATTTTAAGGATGTATTTGTGTGATCGCTTGTAAGAAATGAATTTTGATTATATCACATATCACCATATTCCCAGAAGAATGAATATTTTAACTGATGAAGTAGCCAATATTGTGTGAGATATAAATTTGTAGAATTTGTAAAAGAAATCATCATTACGTAGTAAGATTCAAATAGGAAAATAAGAACACACACTCACACACACACACACACACACACACATACACATATCGATTTTTTTCATCCACGTGTACATCATGGTTCAAAAAATATACATGTTTTGGTTACAACTTGAGACATCATGTCTCTCAAAAAATATGCAGAAATGAAACCTAGGAGTCTAATTCGCATGGTGCTGATGATAGCACATCGCTGCCTATACGAACTGCGTCAGCAGTCGATGGATATGGTTAGATACTCCTGTCGCGTTCCTCTGATAAGCACGAGGAACACCCTCGAATCTCGCATAGTTCGGGATCCCACTTGTGAGTCCCTCCAAGTTTTGCATGATTTCTTCCTCGTCACTTCCCTCTCCATGATGGGCCACTTCGAAATCTCTTGGGACCCTCCGTGTTATGGGGGACATCCTCGCGGGTCTCTCTAGTCCAACATCTGCAACACATGAGTAAATATCAGAACAAATATGCAAAAAAAAAATCATAATACTCATAAAAATCCAAAAAATGAGTTTTTACCTAAATCCTTGTCCCAGTCATCCCCTCCTGAGAGTGGAAGGTCCAGAACACCCCTGAAATTAGTTTCATTGTATGGCATGTCAACTACCATGATGAGCTATCGGCGTAGCCAGTCGCAAAACTATGGTCTCCACAACATGTGTTGTCCACCTCCTAACCGATGCATCAGCTCCGCCCAATGGACCATACATGGATCTTGTGCTAGTGGCATAGGTACAACCACCTCTTGGCACTAGGATATCAGAAATTGTACCAGGATGAATGGTATCAAGATGGACCCGTATCCAATCTGTTTCAGCTTACCATTTTTTCATTTGGTTAACTGGCGTTTCAAGTTTATTGTCACTGCCTCTTCCTAATTGAAGATGGTTGGAACCATGCAATCTAAGACTAGTTGAAGTTGTGTCTTTGTAGCTTCATGGGGATATTGATATCCGGCAGCCCAAGTAATAGTATGAAAAAATACCCTCAATGCCAAGTCAGGCACTATTTGAATGTCTACTTTGCCACTCTTAGATGCTTTCTTTCCTCTGGGACAAAATCTATCTATCAACATACCCATGCTCTCTCCAAAAGCCCGAGTACCTATTAGCAGTGGTTCCTGTCCCCTTTGAGACAATCCAATTATGAATTAAATATCAAAGACTTCTATCTCTAGTTCTTGGTCATGAATCATGAATCTCTCTCGATCATTGTCCCACACACTAATCAAGTATTGTAGAAACTCTAGCTGAGCTCTCAAACATGGGGCCATGAATAATTTCAAGAGCCCATAGTTTCTCACAGCATCCATACATGTGTCATTTCGCGTGGCTTATTCATCCCCTTCCCCATGCTCTCATTCTTTCCACTCTATGACTATTTTAGCTACTGATTTTCTTGCAAAACCAACAAATGAGATTCTATTAGCCTCTGGTTAAAATTTGAATCATTTTAGTTTGACCATTTTGGAAGAAAAACTAAAAAACATTGGGTGCACTATTCCACGCCTCCGTTTTGCAAAGAGAAACACTGAACGACACCACCCAGTTCAAAAATTGCAGGGTTGGGCACGACTCCGTGCCTGGAATCGGTGTTGACTGTCGTGGCCTCAAATTTTCAAATTGTTCCACAAATTCATTAATACCATGAAATCAAGTAAAAACGACTTAATTTCAGACTAAGTTCAGAGCTCCTACCTAGAAAAAATAGCTTTGTGAATGACCTCGTGGATTTCCTGTTGTCAGCTCCGCAAATTCACAGTGGAAAATGGTAAAAATGCTCACAAGAAGGTGAAAAGGTAAAAGGTGAATTTTTTTACTATTTGAATTGTTTTATAACCTTTTCTAGACCCTAATTAGGTTTTTCGACACCTTTTTTTATTATTTTATTATTCTTTCTCAAAAAGTGGGTTTTACATTTGTTTCTTGTGTAGCAACAGGTCTTTAAAATGACGACGATGAGAAAACAAGTTGTATTTTATTACTTTTTCGGACTCAGTAATAACATGAAAAAGTCACCCCTAGAGTCATCTTTCAGCGCTTTTCTGACTCCCATAAATTGAAAATATTGTCAAGACTCTTGTTGTTTTGAAGTCGTTAAAGGCCATGAAATGTCATTTTCCCATTATATGTTTTCCCATTTTTCGTGCTGGGATAGATTATTTATGAAAAAGGAATACCTTAGTCGAACATGGCTAGGAGGTTCTCTTGGATATTTTTTTCTACCTTTTTGAATCTGTGAGACTACCTATGAAAAGGGACCTTCTGGATTTTCTTTTCTACTTCTCTTCAAACTCTCTAAAAATGAAAAGACATTGAGTTATTCCTTTGCCAGACTTGCTAAAACTAAATCACATCATATGTCGTCACCATGACGTTACCGAGTTCCTCCTTGCTAGGGCTCATAAAATGTTCTACGATGGACTTTTCAAAATGAAAAAATTATATGAAAATAATATGCTATTCCCTTCAATCTTGTTTCCAAAAATAATTGGGGTACTCACGATAAATGGTGGGGGAAAGGGAACTAGTTCTTAGTTGTGTCGACAGTATGTCACTCTTGAACATGACACTTGTCTAAATTCATGTCGGGTTTGGGACATCCCACATTTCTCATTTTTCCTCCATGGGTTTAGGTTATCCATTTTGACCTCTCATCTGGTTTTTAACTCGTCATCATGACCTAAGATCTATTGATGTCAAATACTGCCAAATCTTGGAGTCGTTTTGCTGATATGTTCAAGAGAAGTTCCTTCTATAGTTTGCAACCCCTGATACTCTGTTTAGTCCTAATTCACTATCATCTTATTCCTCTGTCTCATGTCAATGATGTGGGAAGCATTATGGCCCTCCTTCAACCAATCACTTCCTTTCGACTTCAGGTCATTATCCAGGAAGCTGATCCAGAGACTCCCTTTTCGTACCTTAGAGCTTGCATGCCTCAATGGAAATTTCTTCACATTCGATGACAGGTTCTCATAATTTCCCTTTCATCGAGTGACTTCACGAGTGTTCGAATCAAGCTCATTATTCACATTCCATGAATTGTACTAGTAGTACCTTGAGAACCATTATCATTATTGGTGGTCTCTCTCTCTCCCTTGTTAACAGCTTTCATGACTGGTTGGTAATCAGGTGACTTTCTTGCATGTTCAAACTCATCTCATTCATTGACATGCTTGAATTTTTACTTGTTCGGGTTGAGACAAGGCACAAGACCCTAGGTTTTTTTTTGATAAAATCCAGGCTACGGGATGATTTGTTTTATCATGACTATATGCATGAGTTTTCTGATTGGATGGATGTGACCATACCTAGGTTTATTTGGTGATTCTTCTCACTGGATGGATACATCCATACCTTGGATCTTATTACATGTTCTCTATTATGGATGGTTGCACCCATACCACATATTCATGTATCAGAGATATCTGTCATACTTGATTTTGCAGGTCTTCCAATGATGACATTTTGGTTTGGGCATGTTATCGTAAAGCATTGCACCCCTCCTTATCTCTCAGAATTCATGATTTAGGGGGAATCTGTTACACAATATTTTGTCACCGTCCCTATAATCCCCATTATAAACATTGGAGGACCATTTTAGTGACCCCTGTGTACTATCATACATTTCCATGAATGTGATTTCATCCCTTGACATGTCAGGAACACAATATGTGTTGATCATTCCTCAATTAGACCCTGAAAAACCTATGGTTTTGGGTCAGAGCTAGTAGGTAGTTATGTCCTCTCCCCCATGGAGAAATTTACACTAAGACTAGTGCTATGGTCACTATGTCTCTGAAGGGAACCCACGTCGAGCTACTTTTGGAATTTTTTTAAAATATAAACGAAGCTTCCATGATTTAAGGGCTTCGTGGGTCCATTCATGGTTATTTGTTCGACTGGATAAAGTCAGGTTTCCCCCTTTGGCCTATTAGTTCCTAAAATTGTGCAAATTCCCAAAGGGATAAACCTCTCCTCCACCTTATGTGGATCCCAAACATCCTCCTCCTCTCCTATAAATTCTTCTTCCTCACATTGATTCAGCTAGCTTAGCAGTCAATAGTTATAGTTGGTGTGTTGGAGAGAGTAGAGAAGAGTCCATTGTTGTGAGAAAGAGTTTAAGCCCACTATCTCATTGAGCCGAATGATGAATGATGCTCAGAGATATGCCCAAATGAACTCGTCAAAGAAGGTCTACAACGTCAAGGCATAGGTTGTAAGCTTCTTTTTCATATATCAATATTACATGACTGGTTTCTGGTTCCAACATTGTTTCCATTTATATTCAAAGTGTCTAACTCTCCTTGACTAGTTGGATAATTGTAGATGAATATATATGTTTGTATGCTATCAACATTTATTTGATATTTGTGCCAGTGCAAACATTTCTACCAAAGTAACATGAGACTTAAAGGACAAGGATTGATGGATCACTGCAACGTGCCATGACAAAAGCATTGGACTGAGGTAGGATATTTGTTCCAATTAATATTTCATTTACAAACTAGGAATTTACGAATTCAATGTGTTCCCTTTTTGCTAGACACACCCTAGGGATATAGGAATCACCTCTATCCGCAGAGGGGATTTTCCTTCACATCACTATCAATAAAAAACAACCTTCACAATCAATTTAACTAGCCTAATATGAGAAAACATTGAAAACAAAGCTAAATATTACAAATATATCCCTATCTGAGTCTAGGAGGGCTAGATCCTAGGCTCCAAAGTGGTTTTGATGTTGTCATTTTATGATTATTCTTGCCTATATTAAAATTATAGAACGATAACATAGTGGTGACCATACTGGGGACTTAAACTGAAAAAATTGTGTTTTCATTCAAATTCAGAAACCCCAGTTAAAAAGCACTGGATGATAGAAATATTTTTTAAGATTGGTTTCTTTCAGTTTTCGAAAATAATCAATTTTTTTGTGCTTTTGATCTGAATTATGGCTCCTAAAAGAATATCTACTAGATCCCATTCTGATCTAACTCATTCTCCTATAGTGTACAATCCTGAGAAGATTTTAAGAAAGACTCCTAGAACTGAAAGTAAAACAAGTAGTATAGTTCTCCACAAATCAAACTCCCTCCCTGAAAATATTTTCAGTTTACAAGACATTAAATTTGATTTACATTTTGAACAAGGCTTATTCAGGACCAAATCTTAGAATTTGACTGACCACTTAGTATCTGATCCATCTATGTTGCAACAAAGTATAGTGAAAGAATCCTACTCACAAATTCAATCTGATATTCAACTTCTACAGGATTTTCACACTCTCCAAGATTTTGTAACAGAGTTTACTTCAACTGTTGATGATGCATACCTCCAACAATTTGTAGAATTAACTGCATTGACTATAGCAACTTCTTATTTTACCTCTCAAAATTCTCATCTTAAGTCAGCTAGTCCTACTTCTTCCACAATCCCCACCACTTCTTTTTTTCATCTTGTTGTAGCCGCTACAACACCACCCAAAATTTTGGGTATATTTAAAATTTTGGGTTCCCCCTCTGCTCGCCTAGGCATTAAAGTCTTTCACCTAACCTGCAGTCAACGACATCCCACCGACCTATCCCCAACCCCTCAAGAGTTGTCTCATCACCATGACTTGATGCCGTCGCTGAAATCACACCATATGTGGAAGGGATTATCTAATGTACGCTCGAACATTCTTACCGAAGTCGCGCCATGTGTAATAAGTTTGCCATGCATATGTTTGAACGAAATTTTTTTTTGTGTATTGACGAGTAAAAGCCATCCTGCTGTAGGTCATTAAGCATATTGTTTGAATACTTCTCTTAAGCTTGTTAGTTTCATGTGTTTTATCTGTGGTTAACATTATTGAAGAGTAATTATGATGTTGTAATACTCCACGCAGGTTGACCCCACGGGTGACAAACTCCTCGGTCGTGTCACGACATCAAGGGAAATAAAATTGGGCTCAATGACGAGGTCAAAGTTGGAGAACAGGGGAGGAGTAGGAGCAAACGATCAGTACTGTTAAAAGGGGGATAGTGTGATACATGTTGATCGGAGAGAACCTTCTATGTCACTGATGCAAACGCTTTTTTCACTAGTGCGCGCCAGATGGTTAAAAGCGCTCCATTGGAAATGTCCAGATCCTGCATCATACCATCTCAATGTCGATGGGCGCACGCAAAGAAACATATTTCACCACTTCGATGAGTCTTGTATAGCCCGGTGAACAAAGCGGACTCAGAAATTTTCTCTAGACAATGGCCATCTCATTCGAGGCGTTCTCGTGCCAGGTAGTAGTGCGAAAGCACACATGTTGGTGTGGCAAGTCGACGACAGAGTTTCAAATATGGCAGTGCACCTTTGGGGAGCAACATCTGTCAATCTTGAGATACATACTGTGGCATTATTTAGGTTGTACATGTCCATGAAGATTGTTTATACGAAACTATTAGAGACGGAGAATTTCAAAGTGAACCTAGAAGGTTATGTTTAATGCATACACTTTTGGTAGCCGGGCACATTGATGCATATGCAAAGAGAGCCCCCGGAACCACGAGATAGAAAAGGTTAATATTAAAAGAGCCATCAATGTGGCTTGAGAGGCATATTTCGACTCTCGATCTTCCAAAACAAGAGGCCTTTGTATTATGAGGTAAAGCAAGTGATCAAATTAAAACAAGGCTCAAAAGCATATGGTTTCAAAACCATAAGATACCTTGGAGCAAAACTAAGTGATAACATTATAAAAGGCGTGCGTTCAATGGACCAAGGTGATGTTGTATATTTAATTCCAAAGTGCAAAGAAATTTAGTTTGCAAACCATATAATATGGCGGATCACAACCACATGAAAAATCATGACCATTAGGCTCAAATAATTCTATGGTGCAATTTTGATCTATGTTAAAATGTGTTGAACGAATATCTAATGGTCAAGGTTTATTTGTAAAATGTGGAGCGGGCGCAAAGGTTCAGCAAATGTTCGGTCACATTTACGTTGAAACCCGGTGCAGAATGATATGAATACACATCGCATGGAGTCATACATTCGACATGTACGTTGCGTGGAGCCAAATGGAAGCTTTTTATATGTGGTGGTTAACGTTTCAAACTTAAACCTTTCAACGTTTATACATACACGTGGAGAGGAGTGCTGCAGCAACGAAACTACATGGCCACGTGGCATGGAGCCCAACGTTCGTTACATTGGAGCAAGATATACAGTAAGTGGTCAAAGCTGCATTTATAACAGATTTACGATGAAAATTTCGTAATAACTATTGGCGGGTTTAATCAAGAGGAATGCCGAACTATACGAAGACATCAGCGCATTTTTTGGATAAACGTTTGGAGAACATACATATATAACAGTCATAATAATTATGGTGCATGCAACTAAGGCGCGAAAGGGATGAAGCCATACATTTCAAACCACGTGAGATGGTGCAACACCTGGCATTCGATGGCTGGTTTTCCAACTCAGTAATTGTTTGGAGCATATATATGTGGCAGTCAACGTTACGTTGGAGACATGGCACATAACCAATTTGCAGCGTGTTCATGTGCTTCTACGCCAGAGTATTAAAAAATTTGGAGCAAAACTGTGATGGCAATTTTATAATAACCACAGCGCAGAGCAGTCGAACAAAGAGTCGAATTTGCCACACGGTAGTTGCAGCAAGGCTCTCTAAGGTAGTCATCGACATTCAATTTTCTCACGTCCACAGCATTCAACGTAACCCTAGAAAGTTTGAGAAAACACGTGGCAAATATCACATTGTTAATTCGTGTTGCCATAAGATGATTTGGTCTCCTTTTACTTAACGCTGAGATGGAGTGATTTCCTCATTCTTGTCAGTATCAGTCATGATCGTCATTAGCTGTTTCTCGTTTTGTGTTTGATTTCCATGTTGGGAGGCACACTTCCGGCCGTGATTAAGGCTCCGCATGGAGGGTTATTTTCCTTTTACCACTCCCATTTTGCGCGTACCGTTACAGCGGTGAATTTAATTATGGGAAGCGCGGTTTCTGATGTCGAGCATCGTTTGGCTATTCTCCAGCATAGATTTAGCCGTGACAGCATGAAAAAAAACATATAATTCCATTCTGAATGCATGCGCATGGATCTAGCTGTGGATTCAGCTGTGACAGTGTGAAAAACTGGAAATATTATTCCATCCTGAATGCATATGCATAGATCTCGCTGTGACAGCTCTGTCATTGCCATACAATATTGATTTGTGCAGGGAAAAGCAGGAACGCTCGTTTGAACAAACACACAGCGACTATGGAAAATGATTTTCACAAAAATATGGGGAAAAAACCATGGCTCCTACACCAGATAGCGCTCTCTGTCATACCTATGGCCTCTGCATTGGAATTAGAATCGATGGAGCCCAAAGAGCTATGATTTGTCGTCTGAATCGATGGAGCCCAAAGAGCTATGATCTGGAGTTTTTAGTTCAACGCAGGAATCTTGAGTCCTGCCTTTCAGCGTGTGAATTAAAATCAATGAAGCCCAAAGAGCTATGATCTATCGATGCATCGGTTTGAATCGATGGAGCCCAAAGAGCTATGATCCAAAGATTTGAGCCCAGCAGTCCTGCCTTTCAGTGTTGGAATTAGAATTGATGGAGCCCAAAGAGCTATGATCTGTCGATGCATCTGTCATAGCATTTCACAGATGAAATTTCAGTCATGGTGCCATGGAGAGATTGCACGAAGCTCTCGACCACTCGATTCTTCTAAGGAGTTTTGAGTCCAGCGCAGGTTTATTCTCTTAAAAGTTTACTGCAAACGCTATAGAGATCCTAAACGCTGAACGTGTGTCTGCCAAATTTCTGCGTGGTCAATATGTATAACGCCGTTATCCAAAGTGGGCAGAACATGCAGTGGAAGATGGCACAAGCAAAATCCCTTTGCCTCATCAATGGGTTTTCACTGCAAACATTCGGATCCCAAGAGAACTTGATAAGGACCATGCTGCGACATAACATTTGACCACACAGGGGGTGTAAATTCATTGTTTTCTCTTTTGCAAATGAATTAAAATGACCTTAGCATTTCCGTGACCTATGTTATTTTATTGCAGGAAGAACCTTTGGGTTTGCACGATGAGCGGAGTTTTTCCCAACAAGCAGGAGGACCGGTTTTCAAAGCGAAGAACATGAGATGAGAAACACTGCTATAAAATCCGTAGATCTACAACCCTTTTGAAGTCGCAGGTCGCAAATCCCAGCAGGTCGCGAGGTCGCATCTATGATTTTTCTCGAAAGTTGCGACCCCGCGACCTAGCGACCTAGTTGCAAGGTCACAGGGTCGCATTTTTATCTTTTTCCATGATCCGCGACCCTGCGACCCAGCGACCTAGTCGCAAGGTCGCAAGGTCGCATCTCTTTGGTTTTTTCACCTCTTGCGACCCCGCGACTCAGCGACCTAGTCGCAAGGTCGCGAGGTCACATTTCTTCGGTTTTCCTCATTTTTGCGACCCCGCGACTCAGCGACCTAATCGCAAGGTCGCAAGGTCGCATGTGCATATTTTCATGATCTGCGACCCCGCGACCCAGCGACCTAGTCGCAAGGTCGCAAGGTTGCACCTTGGACATTTTCTTACAACCTGCGACCCCGCGACCTATTCAGGTCACAGGTCGCAACAACAGCTCAGATCGCAGGTCACAACAATAGCTCAGGTCGTAGGTCGCAACAACAGCTCAGATCGCAGGTCGCAACAACAGCCCGGGTCGCAGGTCGCAGAAACGACTGGGTCGCAAGGCAGCCCAACGGTCCAGTAGATGAAAAGTCAAGGAAGCCCAAAGGATAGGTTTCATATTATAAATACTCCTTCGGGAGCTTGTAATAAGGGGGGCTTTTGGTTTGGGACTCGAATTGAATATATTGTATTCCAGAGGATTACACATGGAAACATGAATACAAGCATTTTGAAAAACTCCCTATGGACCTGATGTGTTTTGTTGTGCGAACACTATCTGTATTTCATTGTACAGTTTCAAACATCCTATGATTAATGAAACTGCACTCTTCATGTCATCATTTATGCGTCATGGCTATCTGTGTTGTGTCAATGATGTTCAGTTTACCATCGGCTCTCTTAATGAATGTTAATGAACTATTTTATTATCATTTCTTTTTATCTTTCAAAAAGTAAAGGGGCATCTCGCCATAAAGAACTATTTCTTTTGTGGTCAGATACCTTACAAGCATAAACCCAAAGATGTGTTGCTAACGACACCTCCTTTGGCGTGTATGCTTTATTAATTGTCCCGCTACGCATAGTGTTATATACGTGTTTAATGCATCAATCATATGTCTTGTATCAGTTGATTAGGTGTGTATCCACTGTTTTATAGAGTTTAAGCGAGACCTAAAGCAAAGGAGAAATCAGTGGTAGCCAGACCCACACCCCGGACAGGATCCTTATTCCAAACGGTTCAAGGTCTAATTGGGAACTTTTATCGGGGAGATCCCCTGCTGTTGGCCGGACAGATTTTCCCGTCAACAGAATTGGCGCTAGAAGGAGGGCCTGAACCTCCGACCATATGGTTAACAAGAAGGGGGGCCAGATGACAAGCTGAGCCTTTAGAGCCTGCAGTTAATCTCATATCTGTAATGGCTCGTTCCCAAATCATTCTCCTGAGATGTTTTTCGGAGTTTTATGAGCCTAGATACTACATCTCCGATGAACTTATGTATCACTTGTCCCAGTTAAAATTTGATGGTGAAAATGGGGTGTCTATAACCCAACACTGTTCATATTTTTTGGACTTTAGTGAGTGCTATGAAATTGACGATGAGGGTTTGATTTGTTTGCTTTTATTCCTCACTCTCGAAGGTCGTGCTAAGCAATGGTACCGCACATTGCCGGAGCTTCCATCCATTCGTTTGAATAACTCGCCCATAAATTACAACAAGCTTTTTACAGGTACGATCCTCATAACATTGTAATAAAGTTACATGAGAATAGAATGGAGCCTCAGGAATCTTTAGGTGAGTTCTTTATCAGATTCATTCATTATTGTTTTGAGTTCCCTGACAGGGATGTTGATTGGAAATCCTTAGGTGAGCAGTTCAAATATGTGAGTCTCGCCTCCAAGGAGAGTGTTGCTTTTGGTGATATTCTCACCTCTCCTCCTGAGTTGTCTGAGAGTGGAGTTGTGACCTTGGAAGTCCTGAGCAAGGATAGACACTGGCAAGAGGATAAAGCCTATTGCACCACCTTTGAGTCTTTTACGTACCATGTCGAATATGAACACCCCAGTGGCTCATTATCTCTTTTGGCTCATGAAACCTACCCCGAGCCCACTCGATGTCTCCCTGGACTTAGTCCTAAATCTGGTTCACATTCGAATTATGAATCAGATTCACATTCAGATGATGAATCTGGTTCACATTCGGATTATGAATCTGGTTCACATTCAGATTATGAATCTGGTTCACATTCGGATTATGAATCTGGTTCATATTTGGATTATGAATCTGGTTCACATTCGAATGATGAATCTGGTTCACATTCGGACTATGAATCTGGTTCACATACGGGTTATGAATCGACTCCTACCCTGCATAAAGTTGATTCCCTTGCAAGGTCTGCCAGATCATCATTGTCTCTGAATAACACGGACGCGCGGGTTGGAAAGCCTCGTATGGTTAACGCTCCTACGACTCATTCTATTCGTTCATTATTCCCCGGTTGGTTTCCCGATCCCGCCACACCAGTAATTTCTTCGAGGCATTCAAAATTTCCTTATACTGGTATTGGCAACAATCATAAGCACGCAGATGGTGTTTCACAATCACAGATCAAAATCGATGAATATTTTAGATCTAATCTTTCTCACTTGGAATCTTTAGATAGCCATAGGAGCGATTATCTGACTGGGCAACCTCAAGATGTCCTCTTTATTGATCCGTCCCAGTCGGTAACTCTCGGGGAGCCTGACATGCCAGGTACCCAACTCGACCACATCGATGGTTGTAGCGATCACTCCTTATCTGAAAACATATTTAATCATACCCCCGATGAATGTCACTCGGATCTCTTGGCTGACCCTATGAAGACACCTGAATTCGATGATTCGCTTTTAGAAGATTCAAGTACCCAACAGAAAATCGAAACGCCTTAGCTTCCGGCAACTGTTTCTGAAATGAAGATTCCCCAGTACCACGCTCCTCCCAGCATAACCGCGGTAAATCCACCCTACCCTGGCGAATCTGATATATCAATCTATCAATTAGTTAGCACACAAACATTTGACCAAATTGATACAAAGCCCACTGACATTTTACAACTCACCACCATGCATGATCACATCCATTCGCCTGTTGATCTCGCCCAACCATAAAATTTGGGAAGTGCTCCGCTCGAAGGTTCAGAGTTTGTTCAAGACGATGAGGAGTTTCAGGCTCCACTAAACATGGATTCGGATCCCCATACCCTTGACCAAACTCAGGAGCAACCTTAGACTAGGGTTTTCGAAACTAGGGTTTCTACGCTTGGATGTGCATGCATCTATAATTCGCCTGGCACTTGCTTATTGTTTCCATTCCATAAAACTGATGGTCCTCAATACCATGATGAGATTTCTGGTCAACTCGACCAAACCTATTTGGTGGACGTGCCTGCAAACAGGAAATATCTTAAACCCCTCCCGTCAGACCTAGGATTGTGCATGAATGATTATGGGTCATTTATAAATGTTGAGTTTCAGGAAAATATTGCTATATATCAAGATGAGAGTGGGATTCAGCTTGAACAATATTTTCTGGCATGTTCTTTGGCAAGTATCTATGATCGTCTTTCCATTGCACCTGCTCCTCAGGTAAGTTTTGTTGCTACTACACTTTTTTGGATACTGGCTCTGATCCTGATCATTGTTGTCATTGCAGGATGCAAATTAATGCGGTGGCTACACTGGAAAACTGATTTTACATAACCTGACCACATCATTGGTTAAACTAGGGTTTAGGTGTAGGCTAGCTAGGACCTGTTAATAAAAATTTTTTTGTTCAAAGTTTAATTAGGTTTACTTGCTAATTTTTTTCTTCACGATTTAAAAGTGTGTTTGTTGTTTTGTTTACGATTAATATTTTAGGCATCATCATGTTACAAGTATTTTCCTTTCATTTCCTTTTCAGTTACTTGTTGTTGCATGAATAATCACTGCTTGTATTTGCACTCACTGCTGGATTGATCGTTCTCGCACATGGCGTTGCATTGCATTTTGAGCCTCGCCTATTACATCGCGTCGTACGCTCTCTTCCTTACATCAATTCTGTCATGTCGCCTGCCACTTCATGAGCCCTCATTGCAGCCCTATCACCTCGTGATCTTGTTTGCCCTGACTGCTGAAACAATAACCCCATTGTTTGTGTGAGGTTGTGGTGGCTATCTCAAGAGGCAGCTTTCTGTTAGGACAATTCATTGAAGTCGCATTCTTAACAAGATGCCTATGAGTCTAAACTCATTTAGCTAGGGAGATACGAACCGGTTGCTTATGGGAGACCTAATTAGTTCGAATGACCCATACCTGTAGCCTAAGCCTTGTGCCCATCATAGTCTTGGACATATTAATGATCGGTTTTGCACGCTTCACCTAGTGTGGTAGATGGGATGTGAAGGTTCGGCACAAGGGTAAACCCAAATCAGGATATCTTTCAGTTTCTGTAACACGAGAAACAACCTCTCTTGCTCGTAAAATAAGTCGGGATCCCTCATCCGCCCATGAAAAATAAGTGCCACGAGCACATGAAAATAAGTGTTGTAAGCACATGAAACAAATAAGGGTAAAGGATCGAGAAAGGCTTCCTATGCAGAGAGGTAATGCAATGACTCTGCTAGGGTACGGACCAGGCTCGCTGGCAGTGGAGCAACGTTTGTGATTTCTTGAAGTGACTCCGCCAGGGTACTGTCCAGGCCTGCTGGCAGCAGAGCAACACCAGAAGCTTACTTTAAAAATCCTGAGAATAATAAACCCAGTGCCTTGCTCTTCACATCATCAGCTAGCTACTGGCATCTGTGAGCTTTCTCTTTGATGTGTTTCTGATTAGCGGGACTTAGTTGAGGCAAAAGGATTAGGCATACTTGTAAAGGGCCAAAGTAATACAAAGGGTACCCACGGAACTTGTTCAATATTCCCTTGCATCATTATCTGGATTCAGGCTATTGTGGTGATATTGACAGAGATGCTGGATTCTACTAGTGGTTCACCATTTGTTGTAGCCGCTACAACACCACCCAAAATTTTGGGTATATTTAAAATTTTGGGTTCCCCCTCTGCTTGCCTAGGCGTTAAAGTCTTTCACCTGACCTACAGTCAACGACATCCCACCGACCTATCCCCAACCCCTCAAGAGTTGTCTCATCACCATGACTTGATGTCGTCGCCGCAATCATGCCATATGTGGGAGGGATTATCTAGCGTACGCTCGAAAATTCTTACCGCAGTCGCACCATGTGTAATAATATTGCCATGCATATGTTTGAACGAAAAAAACTTTTGTGTATTGACGAGTAAAAGCCCTCCTGCTGTAGGTCATTAAGCATATTGTTTGAATACTTCTCTTAAGCTTGTTAGTTTCATGTGTTTTATCTGTGGTTATCATTATTAAAGAGTAATTATGATGTTGTAATACTCCACGCAGGTTGACCCCACGGGTGACAAACTCCTCGGTCGTGTCACGACATCAAGGGAAATAAAATTGGGCTCAACGACGAGGTAAAAGTTGCGGAACAGGAGAGGAGCAGGAGCAAACTATCAGTACTATTAAAAGGGGGATAGTGTGATACATGTTGATCGGAGAGAACCTTCTATTTCACTGATGCAAATGATTTTTTCACCAGTGCACGCCAGATGCTTAAAAGCGCTCCATTGGAAATGTCCAGATCCTGCATCATACCATCTCAATGTCGATGGGCGCACGCAAAGAAACATATTTCGCCACTTCGATGAGTCTTGTATAGCCCGGTGAACAAAGCGGACTCAGAAGTTTTCTCTAGACAATGGCCATCTCATTCAAGGCGTTCTCGTGCCAGGTAGTAGTGCGAAAGCACACATGTTGGTGTGGCAAGTCGGCAGCAGAGTTTCAAATATGGCAGCGCACCTTTGGGGAGCAACATCTGTCAATCTTGAGATACATACCGTGGCATTATTTAGGTTGTACATCTCCATGAAGATTGTTTATACGAAACTATTAGAGACAGAGAATTTCAAAGTGAACCTATAAGGTTATGCTTAATGCATACACTTTTAGTAGCCGGGCACATTGATGCATACGCAAAGAGAGCCCCCAGAACCACGAGATAGAAAAGGTTAATATTAAAAGAGCCATCAATGTGGCTTGAGAGGCATATTTCGACTCTCGATCTTCCAAAACAAGAGGCCTTCGTATTATGAGGTAAAGCAAGTGATCAAATTAAAACAAGGCTCAAAAGCATATGGTTTCAAAACCATAAGATACCTTGGAGCAAAACTAAGTGATAACATTATAAAAGGCGTGCGTTCAATGGACCAAAGTGATGTTGTATATTTAATTCCAAGGCGCAAATAAATTTAGTTTGCAAACCATATAATATGGTGGATGACAACCACATGAAAACTCATGACCATTAGGCTCAAAAAATTCTATGGTGCAATTTTGATCTATGTTAAAACGTGTTGAACGAATATCTAATGGTCAAGGTTTATTTGTAAAATGTGGAGCAGGCACAAAGGTTCAGCAAATTTTCGGTCAACTTTACGTTGAAACCCGGTGCAGAATGATATGAATACACATCGCATGAAGTCATACATTTGACATGTACGTTGCGTGGAGCCAAATGGAAGCGTTTTATACGTGGTGGTTAACGTTTCAAACTTAAACCTTTCAACATTTATACATACATGTGGAGCGAAGTGCTGCAGCAACGAAACTACATGGCCACGTGGCATGGAGCCCAATGTTCGTTAGCATGGAGCAAGATATACAATAAGTGGTCAAAGCTACGTTTATAACAGATTTACGATGAAAATGTTTTAATAACTATTGGTGGGTTTAATCAAGAGGAATGTCGAACTATACGAAGACATCAGCGTAGTTTTTGGATAAACGTTTGGAGAACATACATATATAACAGTCATAATAACTATGGTGCGTACAACTAAGGCGCGAAAGGGATGAAGCCATATGTTTCAAACCACGTGAGATGGTGCAACACGTGGCATTCGATGGCTGGTTTTCCAACTCAGTAATTGTTTGGAGCATATATATGTGGCATTCAACGTTACGTTGGAGACATGGCGCATAACCAATTTGCAGCGTGTTCATGTGCTTCTACGCCAGAGTATTAAAACATTTGGAGCAGAACTATGATGACAATTTTATAATAACCACAGCATAGAGCAGTCGAACAAAGAGTCGAATTTGCCACACGGTAGTTGTAGCAAGGCTCTCTAAGGTAGTCATCGACATTCAATTTTCTCACGTACACAGCATTCGACGTAACCCTAGAAAGTTTGAGAAAACACGTGGCAAAGATCGCATTGTTAATTCGTGTTGCCATAAGATGATTTGGTCTCCTTTTACTTAACGTTGAGATGGAGCGATTTCCTCGTTCTTGTCAGCATCAGTCATGATCGTCATTAGCTGTTTCTCGTTTTGTGTTTGATTTCCATGTTGGGAGGCACACTTCCGGCTGTGATTAAGGCTCCGCATGGAGGGTTATTTTCCTTTTACCACTCCCATTTTGCGCGTACCGTTACAGCGGTGAATTTAATTATGGGAAGCGTGGTTTCTGATGTCGAGCATCGTTTGGCTATTCTCCAGTGTAGATTTAGCCGTTGCAGCACGAAAAACGACATATAATTCCTTTCTGAATGCATGCGCATGGATCTAGCTGTAGATTCAGCTGTGACAGCGTGGAAAACTGGAAATATTATTCCATCCCGAATGCATATGAATATATTTCGTTGTGACAACTCTGTCATTGCTATAGAATATTGATTTGTGCAGGGAAAAGTAGGAACGCTCGTTTGAACAAACACACAACGACTATGGAAAATGATTTTCACAAAATGATGGGGAAAAAACCATGGCTCCTACACTAGATAGCGTTCTCTCTGTCATACCTATGGCCTCTGCATTGGAATTAGAATCGATGGAGCCCAAAGAGCTATGATCTGTCGTCTGAATCGATGGAGCCCAAAGAGCTATGATTTGGAGTTTTTAGTTCAACGCAGGAATCTTGAGTCCTGCCTTTCAGCGTGTGAATTAAAATCGATGAAGCCCAAAGAGCTATGATCTGTCGATGCATCGGTTTGAATCGATGGAGCCCAAAGAGCTATGATCTAGAGATTTGAGCCCAGCAGTCCTGCCTTTCAGCATTGGAATTAGAATTGATGGAGCCCAAAGAGCTATGATCTGTTGATGCATCTGTCATAGCATTTCAAAGATGAAATTTCAGTCATTGTTCCGTGGAGTGATTGCACGAAGCTCTCGACCACTTGATTCTTCTAAGGAGTTTTGAGTCTAGCGCAGGTTTATGCTCTTGAAAGTTTACTGAAAACGCTATAGAGATCCTAAACGCTGAACGCGTGTCTGCCAACTTTCTGCGTGGTCAATATGTAGAACGCCGTTATCCAAAGTGGGTAGAACGTGCAATGGAAGATGGCACAAGAAAAAGCCCTTTGCCTCATCAATGAGTTTTCACTGCAAACATTCGGATCCCAAGAGAACTTGATAAGGACCACGCTGCGACATAACATTTGACCACACAAGGGGTCTAAATTGATTGTTTTCTCTTTTGCAAATTAATTAAAATGACCTTAGCATTTCCGTGACCTATGTTATTTTATTGCAGGAAGATCTTTTGGGTTTGCACGATGAGCAGAGTTTTTCCCAGCAAGTAGGAGGACCGGTTTTCAAAGCGAAGAACGTGAGATGAGGAACACTGCTATAAAATCCACAGATCTGCAACCCTTTTGAAGTCGCAGGTCGCAAATCCCAGCAGGTCGCGAGGTCACATCTCTGATTTTTCTCTAAAGTTGCGACCCCGCGACCCATCGACCTAGTTGCAAGGTCGCAGGGTTGCATTTTTATCTTTTTCCACGATCCGCGACCCCGCAACCCCGCGACCCAGCGACCTAGTCGCAAGGTCGCAAGGTCTCATCTCTTCAGTTTTTTCACCTCTTACGACCCCGCGACTCAGCGACCTAGTCACAAGGTCACGAGGTCGCATTTCTTCAGTTTTTCTCCTTTTTGCGACCCCACGACCCAGCGACCTAATCGCAAGGTCACAAGGTCGCATGTGCATCTTTTCACGATATGCGACCGCACGACCCAGCGACCTAGTCGCAAGGTCGCAAGGTCGCACCTTGGACATTTTCTTACAACCCACGACCTCGCGACCCAGTCAGGTCACAGGTCGCAACAACAGCTCAGATCGTAGGTCACAACAACAACTCAGGTCGCAGGTCGCAACAACAGCTCAGATCACAGGTCGCAACAACAGCCTGGGTCGCAGGTCGCAGAAAAGACTGGGTTGCAAGGCAGCCCAACGGTCCAGAAGATGAAAAGTCAAGGAAGCCCAAAGGACAGGTTTCATATTATAAATACTCCTTCGAGATCTTGTAATAAGGGGGGCTTTTGGTTTGGGACTCGAATTGAATATATTGTATTACCAGAGGATTACACATGGAATCATGAATACAAGCATTTTGAAAAACTCCCTATGGACCTGATGTGTTTTTCTGTGCGAACACTATGTGTATTTCATTGTACAGTTTCAAACATCCTATGATTAATGAAATTTCACTCTTCATGTCATCATTTATGCGTCATGGCTATCTGTGTTGTGTCAATGATGTTCATTTTACCGTCGGCTTTCTTAATGAATGTTAATGAACTATTTTATTAGCATTTCGTTTTATCTTTCAGAAATTAAAGGGGCATCTCGCCATAAAGAACTATTTCTTTTGTGGTCAGATACCTTACAAGCATAACCCCAAAGATGTGTTGCTAACGACACCTCCTTCGGCGTGTATGCTTTATTAATTGTCCTGCTATGCATAGTGTTATATATGTGTTTAATGCATCAATCATATGTCTTGTATCATTTGATTAGGTGTGTATCCATTGTTTTATAAAGTTTAAGAGAGACCTAAAGAAAAGGAGAAATTAGTGGTAGCCGGACCCACACCCCGGACGGGATCCCTATTCCAAATGGTTCAAGGTCTAATTGGGAACTTTTACCAGGGAGATCCCCTGCTCTTGGCCAGACAGATTTTCCCGTCAACACATCCCCATACTCAAACCTTTACACAGACATATTCTCCTACTATCCATCCTACTTCATCTACTGTTCACCTTCCTCCACCACCTACACTAATGATGGCAACAAAATATGCTCCATTGCTACTGCCCACACCTTTGCCACCTATGCCACAAGATTTCCAATCTAAAATTCCATAATTTGATGGGAATGGTCCTGTAGCTACCCAAAAACATGTTCACAAAATGAATTCCTTTCTTGACCTTCAATAAATTGATGAAGAAAGTGTCAAGTTGAAAATTTTTGCTCATAGTTTAGGTGGGTAAGTCAGAAAATGTTTTAAGGGTTTGACTGCAAACAATATTAATGATCTCCCTGCATTTCATCAAACATTAATAAACATATGGGACATTAAGAAAAATCCTCTTCAGATTTTATTTGAATATGAAAGTATCAAGAGGTCTCCTGGTGAGAGTGTTCAAGATTACTGCACTAGATTCAACAGTGTATACAACGCACTTTCAGATCACATGAAACCACCACAAGGTTTAGTCTTAGTTAAATTCCCAGATTTTTTTGACCCAGACATGGCTTATCAAATCAGGGAGAGAAATTCATCAACTTTAGAAGAAATCCAGAGGGATGCTGTGAGTGTGGAATCCAAATTGTTAGCAAAAAGAGCTAGGATGAGAATTGAAAGAAGAGTTACTACAAGAGATGAACCTGTAGCTTCTACATCTGATGATAGAATTTACAATTTGGTAAGAACTATGGAGAGAATTATGGAGAGGATTAATCTGAATGAGAGAGTTATTCCCAAATAAAATCAACCAGCTCCTCAAAATAGAAATCAGAATATTAGAAGAAACCCTCCTCAAATAAGACAGAGAGAGCAAAGACGTCCTGACCAGAAAATTAGGCTTCCATTCCAAGGTAATTATGATGACGAAGATGAAGGATTAGTTGAGGAATTAGAATAAAATCACATAAATATAATGGGGATTAATGAAGATTACTATGTTTTTCTCACTAAATAAGAAAAAGGATTATTTTTATTAACTCGGACTGAATTGGAATCTGAATAATCTAATGATTATAAAATGGGACTTGAGAATGCTATCATGGAGGTTGAAATACAATGCAATTTAAGAAGTAAAAAAAAATTAGACAATTCCAATAAAAAGAATTCATAAAATACTACCAAAAAATTCCTTGAAAAGGATCTCTAAAAACAATAGAAAATTCAAATAAAAATGTAAATAATTCAGAAAAAAAGAGCATAGAAAATAGTACTAAAAGAATAGTTGACATCCCTACCAAAATTTCTCAAATAGATGTTCGTAATACAAGTAAACAAATCAAATCTACCCAAAAAGTACTAGCTAAAAAAATGATTTTTCAAATCTTCTCAAAGTTCAAACATCGTTCAGTATTAAGATTGAACTTGCTAAATTGAAAATATCTATTCTTCTCACTAAACTGATAAAAACGAATGTGTATAGGTCCCAGGTCCTAAAGGTACTAAACATAGGGGGCTCTACTGATACTATTAATTTTAATTTTAATCATATGGAACTTTTGTTTGGGCCAGAAGTAGATGGTAAAGCCAAAGAAGGAGGTCTCCATCCATTTTATGTCAGAACTAATGTTCATGAAAAAATTCTCCATAATGCCATGTTGGATTCAGGAACATCAAATAATCTTATGCCAAAGGCTGTTATGGAGAAGCTTTGTCTTGAAATTACTAGACCCTACAAATATTCGTATTCATTTGATTCTAGTAAAGTTAGATGTCTAGGTCTTATCAAAGATATTTGTGACACTCTAGCTCAGATACCAGCAAAGAGTCTAGTGATGGATATAGTAGTAGCTAACATCCCTCCTATGTATGGAATGCTTTTATCTCGCTCATGGGGAGAAAAATTACAAGGGACCTTCAAAATGGACATGACTTATGCTACAATACCAGTGTTTGGTCAACCAAGAAGTCTGTATAGGGAAACATTAATTAAGTACATGGTGAGTAGTCAAAAAAAACCAAAAAATTACCCTCTGTACTCTATCCATACTGATCTTGAATCTTTCATGCTTTACAATAATGGAGACATTGAGTCACAGGTCACCCATGAAGAAAATGATCTTAAAGAAAACGATGATAGTAAAATGCAAACAATACAACAAGATCTTGAAGATGAACCTCTTTGGAATATGATTTTTGATGTATCATGTAGCAAAGTAGGCTCCGGAGCAAGTATTTGGGTTTATAATGCAGGGAATAATCATGCACAAGGTCACTCCTACAAGCTAAATTTTCAGTGCACAAAAAACATAGCAGAATATGAAGCCATACTCCTAGGATTACAGTTGTTCAAAATATTAGGAGCTAGGAGGATTTCTATCCATGGTGATTCTGAGTTAGTCATAAAACAAATAAAGGGACAATATGTAGCGAAACATCCCAGGTTGAGAGCTTATAGAAACGGTGTATTTGATTTCTTAAGAACACTTGATGAATATGATTTAGCAGTTATTCCCAGAAATCAAAATGTCCTAGAAAATGGTTGAGCCTTTTCAACAAGTACATGTCATTTGCCTCACCCAAACAAGAAATACACAATAGAGGTTAAACATCATCCTTCTATACCAGACAACATGAGACATTGGCAAGTATTTTGTAGCGACAAACAAATTGAAAGTTTCTTACAATCTAAGGATCAATTTGAAGATAACAATATAGACCTAGATTTTGAAGAAGACAATAATTCTGATGTACAAATTATTTTAGAAAAACAATATGTTGTTTATGATGTAAATAATGATGTGAATATTTCAACCAATAAAATTGTACATAAAATAGAAATTCATTAAGTCCCTTAAAAAGAGGAATTTGAAGTACTACAACTCAAAGATAATATCCTGCCTAGAGGGTTGGTCCCTTTAGAAGAACTATTTGACTTTAATGACATAGCCAAAAAACCTAAAATGGAACCAACAAGTACAAACATTGAAAGGTGTAACATAGTCATTGAAAAAAAATCCCAAAATCATAAAACTGTCAAAATCATTGCCTATCATTACAAAAAGAAGATATATAGCTATGTTCAAAGAATTCATAGATGTATTTTTTTGGAGTTATGAGGACTTAAAATCCTATTATACTAGTATCATACAACACAAAATTCCAATCAAGGAGGAACAACAACCTTTTAAACAGAAACTATGTAGGATAAATCCTAGTTTGATGCCTTTGGTTGACAAAGAAATCAAGAAAATGTATGAGTCAAAATTCATAGTTCCACTCAGATATTCTAAATAGGTATCCTATATTGTACCTACAAGAAATTAAACATGTGAAATCATACTTTGCATTTATTTTAGGAATCTAAACAAAGTATCTCTCAAGGACAACTATCCTTTACCAAAAATGGACCACATATTGCATAGGGTAGTAGGTTCCAGTAGGATCTCTTTGTTAGGTGGATTTTCAGGTTATAATCAAGTTTTAGTACATCCTGATGATCAAGACAAATTATATTTTACTAATCCTTGGGGGATATTCATGTATGCAAAAATTATTTTTGGATTAATGAATGATGGAGCTACTTTTTAAAGGGCCCTGGACATTTATTTTGCAGATGAGATTGGGCATTTCATTGTGATCTACCTTGATGATCTTACTGTATATTAAAAAACTAATGAAGAGTACTTAGCACATTTGATAAGAGTTTTTGAAAAATGTAGAAAGTTTGGAATTTCACTAAATCTCAAGAAAACATTGTTTGGTCTTGAAGAAGGAAAGCTTCAAGGTCACATTATTTCTTAGGATGGAATCAAAATTAACCCTAGAAGAATTGAAGGAATACTCAAAATTTTTCATCCGAGGAATCTCAAAGAACTTCAATCTTTCATTGGTAAAATAAAATTTTTGAGGAGATTGATACCCAACCTTGCAAAACTTTTTAGAAATATAACCAACATGCTTAAAAAAGATTCAGAAATTAAATGGAACATTGAAGCTAAATAGTATTTTGTTCTAGTCAAGCAAGCATTGACAAAAGCTCCAGTCCTAATTAGCACATATTTTACCAAAGATTTCATAGTTTTTTCTTTCACTTATAAACATAATGTTGTTGTTGTTTTATTGCAAAAAAACAATGAAGGACATGAACAACCAATATAATTTTTTAGAAAAGCATTGAGAGATGCATATTTGGTGTACAATATCATTGAAAAACAAGCTTTTTCTTTGGTTAAAGCATTAAAGGATTTCAGAGTTTACATTATACATTTACATATTATTGCTTATGTGCACAATGCAGTAGTCAAAGATATCTTAACACAGAATGGTCATGATGGGAAAATAGGCAAATGGATTGCTGTGATATTGGAATATAATGTGAAAATCAAACCTACAAAATTGATTAAAGGTGAAGGATTAGCCAGACTGATGGCTCAATCAAATTTAATGCACTATACATTAACATGGTCCATTCATTAGATGATCAAGAAGAACTGGCGACTCCACTGATTGATGAAGAATTCCTAAATTCTCCCTGGTATGTAGATATCTTGTATGTTTTGTTTAAATTGAACACTCCTCCTTGTTTGTCCAAAACTAAAGTAATATTTATAAAATTGAAAGCTGTCAAATTCTGCATTGTGGAATTTTTTTTGTATTGGAAAGATATTGGAGGTATTTTACTTAAATTTTTTCTAAAATATGATGCAGATAAAGTTATGAAATAATTCCATGGAGGTGACTGTGGTGGACATATTTATTGGAAAACCACTTCTAACAAGATCATGAGGGTTGGTTTCTATTGGCCAACCCTTTTTCCTGATATCCACAAGACGGTCACTGTCTGTCACAAATGCCAAATTTTTGAAGGAAAGAGAAAATCATTGCCCTTACCCTTAAAGCCTATTTCTGTTGAGAGCCCTTTCCAAAAATGGGGATTATATTTCATTGGATAAATTCATCCCCAATCCTCTGCCCAACATAAACGGATTCTCACTACCACAAAATATTTTACAAAATGGATAGAATCCACTCCTTCTAGAAATACCATTGATTCTGTCATTATAATATTCCTTGAAACCAATATCCTTTCTAGATTTGGTTGTCCTAGAAAAATCATCACAGATAATGTTATAGCCTTTAAGTCCAAAAAATGGTGAATTTTTGTCATAGGTATCATATAAATTTGTGGTATTCAACAACCCATTATCCTTACGTAATGGATTGGTTGAATATTCAAACAAAAGTTTGACGAATATTATAAAAAATATCTTGGAAGATAATAATAAATCATGGCATAACAAGTTGATCAATGCTCTTTGGGTTGATAGAATTACTATGAAAAATTCAATTGGAATGTCCCCGTACCAATTGGTTTATGGAATGGATGCACATTTTCCTTCTTATTTAGGAGTTCCAGTCATGAAGATTATTCAGGAAATTCAAACTGAACTGAATGATATACAGAGAAGGATCAATGAAACCATTCAATTGCAACAGTTCAAAGAGGAATTTTATAGCACAACTCAAGTGATTCAAGAGAATATCAAGAAGATTTTTGATAAAAGAACAAAGGCTAATGATTTTAATCTATGGGACAAAGTTCTGAAATAGGATTCCAGAAGAGAAGATGAAGGAAAACATGGAAAATTTGACAATATTTGGCAAGGGAATTACATCATTGATGCTTTCATAGGAAACAATGCATACTTTCTTAAAGAGTTGGATGGAACATAGATACTTGGAGGTCCTGTCAATGGCAGGATGTTGAAACACTATTTCTCTTAAAAAATTCAGGTTGGTATTTCATCATTGTAAATACCATAGTTTTACAGTTTGTGTTTTGAATAATTCATTAACCAAGTTTGAAGCCCGTGGAGAAGGCCCTAAGCCTGGTTTGATGAGACATCATAAAATAGAAAAATAAATTAGATGAATATTTTCAGAAAATGGAGCATTCAAGGCTACTGGTCTTAGGTTCTTGACATTTAATTTGAGGAAGTGCCATCCCCAGCTGCAGCCACTGTTAGTATCCTATAGATAATAGGATCTCAAGGTGATTGAATATTTCATGAGTTTGCAATTTCATATTGATATTGATTTTCAATATTCAAGTGATTTCCAAAAAATATGAAAAAGGAAAAGAAAAGAGGGTATATAGAGTAAAGAAAAAAAGGAAAAAGAGAAAAAGAAAAAGGAAGAAAAAAACCCATAATAAATAATACTAAAAGTGTTGCAAATCAAAATGCCACTACTTATTAGATAGGTTTGTTCAATCATATATTTTAAACATTATTGTAAAATTTTAAATTTCTGTTGATATGTTAGAAAATAAATATTTTCCAAACGTTTTAATCTTGGCATATCATTAGATAGGTAGAAATGAAACTGACTCGATAGTTTAATCTAAGTCAATGGAATAAATAATGATAGATGTTAGATTAGAAGTTTCAAATAAAAATATGATTTAGGGTCTTGTTGATGGGAAAATCTATCCGGCCAACAGCAGTGGATCTCCCCGGTAAAAAGTCCCAATTAGACCTTGAACGGTTTGGAATAGGGATCCCGTCCAGGGTGTGGGTCCGGCTACCGCTGATTTCTCCTTTCTTTGGGTCTCGCTTAAACTCTATAAACCACTAGATACACACTTAATCAAATGACACAAGACATATGATTGATGCATTAAATGTGCATATAACACTATGAGTAGCAAGAGGAAATAATAAAGCATAAGTACCGAAGGAAGTGTTGTTAAAAACACATCATTCGGGTCATGCTTGTAAACTGTTCTGACCACAAAAGAAACAATTCCTTATGGCAAGAACACCCTTCACTTCCTAAAAGTTTTAAATGATAACACAAATGCTAATAAACAAAGTCATCGACATTCGTTAAGAAAGTGAAATGAACTCAACCACGATTAACATACTCAACACACTATTATGCAATTGTGATATGAATTGAAGATACAGTTCCCTTAATCTACAGATGTTCAGAAACTGAAAATATAATACTCAATAGCGCTCATACATATGTCAACACCAGATCCACAAAGGGATTTTTTCAAAATGCTTGTATTCATGCTCAAATGTATAATCCTCTGGTAATACAATGTACTCAGCTCGAGTCCCAAAAAAAAGGTCTTTTACAAGTTCCTGAAGGAAATATTTATAGATCAAAGCTTGTCCTTTGGGGCCACCTGACTCTTCATTTTCCCGACTGTTGGGCTGCCTTGCGACCTAGTCTATTATGCGACTTGCGACTTTAGCCACTGTTGCGACCTGCGACTTGACTGGATCTTGCGACTTGCGACCTCCAGTAATTCGTGACCCTTGACCTGAGGAAATCTGCGACCTGCGACTTCCCCAGATTATGCGACCTAGTCGCTGGGTCGCTGGGTCGCGCCGTCGAGATTTTAACAGGGATTGCGACTATGTGACCCGGCAATCCTGAGAAATTTTACGACTATGTGACCCAGCAATCCTGAGGAATTTTGCGACCTTAGAACTTCAGTCATCCTTTCTGCATTTCTCTTTCAGAGATATCATAACCTTGTTCTCCGGAGGCCAGCTTTAGCCCTCTCCATGTGAAACAACAGCTTCTATCTGCTGGTGATGTCATTGATGCGCTAAGGGAATTTGCATGTGATGATATGTTACCTGCAAGGAAACAAAGTCAATCAACATAGTCCTCTTTTCTTCTCATATTACCTGCAGATAAATGAATTTAAATTAGTCATATACATACATACATACATATATATATATACACATGTCAGGGAATCAATACAATAAATGCAATAATTTATCACAGCTAAAATTAGTTGGACCCCTGTGTGGTCAAATGTTGTGCCATTATGTCATCAAGGAGAATGGATCATGTGGGTTTTCTTTGCGCTTATTTAATCACTTGTAACATCCATTGGTATCGCTATGGACTCAGTGCTAAGGGTGGATCCATAATTATTTTGATGAGACATGATTCTCCCTCCTTCTTTCTAAACATGATACCACATAGAAAAGAATTTATGCAACGTGGGCATCAACATGGATCCACTGCTTCTACCTTCCTTGATGATATGGATCTTCCATACTTGTGACCCTTGAAGTTGTAGACCTGGATGAAGTTGAATGCTTCACAAAGGCGAATCTGGTGATCGTATAGTGGCATACCTATTAATTTGTCGACTGCCTTCTGTGGCGTAGTTGACAATGCTTTTGTATCAATACTGATCACATATTTTATGAAAAAAAAATGCTTCTTTTATGATCATGAAGGCCTAAGATTGATGGCGTTCTTAGCTCCCATTTTGATGCAAATAATTTCCCACTCGACAGTCATGGGATCGCAGTATGATGTCTCTCCTCTTCTTCATAAATATTTCATGCATCCTGTAGTGCATTCGAAATAGGTCACAAATTTGGGCGAGAGTCGCTGAGTCGGGTGGTCGCACCTCGGATGAATTTTCATGTTTTGCGACCTGGCAACTTGGTTGCACAGTCGCATGGTCGAGGGTCGCATAAGTGGCAGATTATTTTAGGCACAGTGTTGTGTGACCTCGTGACTTGGTTGAGGTCGCATGGTTGCAAAGGGACTGGGTCGCAGACCTTGATCGACAACAACGACCCCATAAGGTCACAGATCCGCAATACCTTACTCCTCTGCCCCCTTTTTAGTTGAAAACGAAACTGCGACTAGTACTTGTAGCTGTGTTTTTTTCTTCAGTCTACGTTTAAGTGCAATGCACAAGAATGCATGCGATTGTGATACTTGCTATTGCCATTCCGCAGTTCTCGACATTCATCCCAATCTGATGTCCTGTTAAAAAACAACCTGCGCTTCCATGTTTTTGATTTCTTTACAGCTGATATTCGTGTTCATTATTTTTGGTTGCTTCTATATTCATTGTGTAACCATCCAACACATGGTTTGAACAGTCGATTAATTAATCCTGACGGGTGCCCACGTTTCTCGGTGTGGTGCCTAATGCATGCTTAGTCTTCAAGTGTTAGCTACAACGATGCTCAAGCCACTGCCATCTATTACGCTTCTCCTGCGATTTGAATACGTGTGTCTCCTCCCTCTCACATTGCCACCCAAATCCTTATTCAATGATTCATCCTTTGCTTTGTTCATCCAAGCCTCAAATGAAACTTGATTAGAAATTCTGGCATGCTCTGAGTCTACTTCCTTTGCATATTTTTCAAAAGACACATCATTTCCAGCATATGTGTAAAAAGAATCAACACCTCTCAATTCATGAGAATGGAGCTTAATTCCTTCGTCATCCAAGTCATGGGAAGCATAACATCTTCCCAAAACCTTTTCAGCCATGTTTTTTACATCAGTAAAGTTCATTTCACTCGAGCTTCCTTCTATGTTGTCATGACGGGTCAAATTTGTGCAGGCCATAAATTATTATGGGCCTCAAATCACCACCTGCTATATTGTCTGCTTCATGTGCTTCTGGATCGACATCATCATGGCCAATAACATTGTGACTAAGCTGAAATTTTTTGTTGACCCTTTGCATAATCACCTCCTCAACTGTGTTTTCTGTTACAATGCTTATTTCCAAGACATGATGCAGCTGACCAATGCGATGAGCACGCTGTAATGCTTGCTTGTCAACTTGTGGATTCTAGTCCTGCTCATAGAAAATGACAGTATCAACCCCTGCAAGATTCAAACCGACACCACCAGCTCGAGTATATATTAAAAATACAAATGCTTCACGAGTATCATCATTGGCCTTTCTGATGTCACTTGACTCTGGCAGTGTTGATGCTTTGCCACCAAATATTTGCACAACTGCGAAACGCTCTTCTGCTCTTACTGATCCATCAAGATGCTCATAAGAATACCTTCGTAGCTCTAAGTAACCCTAAAGAATGTCTATTGTCCTCGTCATTTGAGAAAAAGTCAAGACATGATGTCCTTGACTATGTGGCTTCTCAAGAAAAATGTCCAAGATGATGAGCTTTCCACTCACCTAAACCAAGTGTTCACCTTCTTCAAATGGCTCTGGCTCCACACCATTGAAAAGATAAGGATGGCTACATGTCTTTCGAAGTTGTACCACAATATTTTGTGAAGATTTATGCTGAGTGCCTAAACCACTTGCTTGAAGCTTGGGCAACTCTTGATGCAATACAGATACATGAATTTTCTTCTGAAGTGGGGCCAATGGAGCCAGTACTGTAACCTCAGACAGTGGTGGCAATGTAAGAGCTCCATTATTAACAAGTAAATATTTTGTACGCCGAAACATGAATGCATGCACAATATATATTAGCAGCTTAAACTATTTGCTACATCCAGAGGTATTGTCACCTTGAGTCATGGTTGAAACTTGCTTGAATGCAGTGATGAAATCTGTCAGTTCACTGAAAATCCGAGGCATACAAAATGTAACAAAACCCAAAGCTTAGAAATATTTTTCTGCACAGGGGTCCCAAGTCATATGTTGTTAAGAAAACATCGAAGGGTAGAAGTTGATCACACCAGCGTAGAGACATACATCTGATCTAGATGTTTGTTGGCTCACATGTTCAACTACGAATTTGCACATCTGCATCTCTATACATTTTTAGAATGTTCTTATAGGTAAAAACGTTAAGAAGGATACCTATTTTCTCATGCTCCAGAATAATCATATCCAATTTTTCCATAAACACCAATCGTGGTATTGGAAGTTGTCAGATCGACTATACATTCTACTGACTTCATCTCATAGAAGACAAACAACGCATCTAAAAGTTTTGGTTTTCCATGTACACATTTAGAAGTGTGTTGTAACTTACATTATCTGGGGTGATATCTTGCTCTCTCATCTCCCTGAGAAGATATTTAGCTTCTTGAAACCGTTTTGCATTGCTAAAGACATCCATCATCATATTATATAAAATCAGGTCAGCATATAAGTTTATAGAATTCAACTTGGAGAAAAGTGAGATCGCTTTTGAATAGTCCTTCACCTTTCTAGCCAATTCAATTAAGGTACTATATGTGATGAGATCAGTACCAACACCATTAACCTCAAGGACAACCTTCCTTTCCAAACTGCCATCAATTGATACAGTTCTTCTTCACTGGAGACTCCCTTCAAGGATATTAACAGCTCATCTATATCGATAAGATGGTCTGGCTGGGGAACTTGTTGGCCATCATGATATGTAAAGGACTTTCCCTATGGAACCCAAATGTCTCCTTTTACAGTTGAACCAGATCTGCACCATATTTTTCTCCCAAGCACACTAATATTAGCACCTTCTCTATCTGCTGAAGGAGGGATATGCGCTTTACTAAAACAGAATCTATTATCTCTCTCATATTTACTCCAATCTCTTGATGTATAGTTTCTGAGGGTTTTTCATTATCTAAATTACTGTGTGACTGCACCAGAGGCACAACCATCGGAAATCTTGATGACATGCCTTGGTCTTTTACTTTTTGATGATTTTTATCATGTACACATACTACGGATGTTGTATAGCCAGATGTGGACCTTGGAAATGAAGATATTCTATCAGTGATCAACCAAAACTTTGGCAAGGCTTAGGTGCCCTACCCTTAGCTTCCCACAAAATGTAGGATTCCATAAATAGCAAAAAAAGGAGCCCATTGCATCCCAATTTAAAGTGCCGGTTGTCTATGAAGCATCGAATTCTATCTTAATATTGTTCATTTCACATTTGGTAAATAATAATACTACTCTTCACTTGCATCAGACACTCCCCGTTTGGATCAGGTAACTCTTCCCTTTTAGGGATGGAAATGCACATCCGGAAATATGTGATTCAACCATGATTTGAAAATTTCTCCATTGATGTGCCCTTGTTATGCTTGATATATTATCTGTGGGGTCGACCTGCATGCAACATTATCATATCAATCAGTTCAGGTCATTTTCAGAGAATGACCCCCCACATAATTTTACATGAGACTATGAGCTTAATTACAACACTCAAACAAAATGCCTATATGATCCATGATGAAAGGGCTTCGAACAAATATACTTAATGCACAGGGAAATTCCTATTCGAGCGTATGCTTGGTGATCCCCCACACATGGCGCGGCTGTGGCAAGATAATCTCGTCATGATGATGGGAAGGCTTAGCCAGGGCTTGGGACTGGTTAAAAGGATCTCATTGGCTACAGGCCGGGTTAAAACCCTACTGGCTAAGCGAGTGGAAGGGGGAACCCGAAATTTTAAATATACCCAAAATTTTGGGTGATGTTGTAGCGGCTACAACAGGTCTGCAAGTCCAAATGCACCCTCCAAAAGAATAAAAATGTTAGATTAGCAACATGGGTAGGTAGGAATAAGGAGAAGAAAGAATGGAGGAAACATGAAATTTACTCCGAAGCTTATCTTAATAGTTCATATGTTCTTGATCAAAAGGGGAAAAATAAAAGGACAAAGGTATATTTGTTCTAAAGTTTCGAAAATTAAGGTTTATTTGAAGACATTATGGCATACTTTATGTCATAATTTTTATCCTAACTCCTAAAACCTTATATTCTCCCATATCCTAAGTCCTAAACCATACCCCCGTCACTCATTAACTCTTCCCGTCCCCACCATTTACTCACATCACATCATTTACTTAACCATCTGTCACCTTTCACCTCATCACCACTCCCTTCTCCTCATCCAACACCCCACAGAGCTTTTCGCCCCCCCCCCCCCCCATCCTATGAACGTTAACAACGGGGTGGGGGTCTGAAATAGATGGTATTCTAAACTTCTTCTGCTGCTACGTGTCACGCCAAAAATAATATTTCTCAGCCCCCTCCCCCACTCTTTACCACTTACTGCTTAGAATGATGCCATCAGTGATCAATTCCTGAAGTTCAACACAAACGAAGTGTTCAAATACACTTCATTTTTTGTCTATATGTTTGCTTATTTTTAGGCCAACAAATTCCAATTGAAAATTACAAAGGTTAATGATGATTCTCGGCCTCAATTAGTCATATTTTGGACAAATGTGCTAATGAAGGAATAGAATAATTATATATACAAGAGTTTTTTTGATTCATTTGTACATCTGGAAATGAATATACTCAATAGTACAACCTATCCAAGGGTAAATGAGGAATTATAGAAGATTATGCAATTTTCAGATCAAGTGAGAACATGAGATTGGTACTTGTACTAAAATTATACTGAGATCAGAATATATGGATGTCAGTTGGCCCCCTACAAGCTACCAAATTTCCTCCCCATGAGGATCTTTGCATTGGAATACATAAGACATATGATCAACGAAGATGAGGTTATTTTTTTCTTTGCAAGGAAGAAATACCAATTTAGGATCAAATCCCAAATTGTTCCTTTTATTTGTAATAGCAAAGAAGCAGGAGAAGAGGCTGATAAGATGCCGAGAGACATGAAATTCAGTCACAGTTTTACTTGGTCATATGACCCATTGGGGATCATCTCCAAGGAAAGGGTGGAGAACAATTCAACCCCATACATCCACACGCACATGCCTAACATAGAACAGTATATGAATTAAGCAGAGTGGGCAAAAAATACACAGTAAGAAGCTGAATAATAGGTGATCTCTACCTCAAGAATTCTATTACACCATTTTTTGGTCATCTAACCTGTTACTATTAGATGGACCTAAGTATACCATGTAAGACCAATTTCAACCTAAGTAAAATTTCTTTCACCATGAAAAATAACTTAGTAAACCACCTTTATTAAGTTTTTTATGGTCTAAACAAGAAACCCCATAAGGAAATATTAAATAAATCTACATTTGTTTGATTTTCCTCAAGGAACAATTAGTTAAACAATATTTTAATTAATACTCCTAGTCATATTTAACCCAAAACAATAAAATTAATTAGATAAATTATTATTTATCTTATTATTTTCCAGGAATAATTATTTAAACCTTATTTAAATAATATTCCTTGTTAAATTTGACTAAATCACTCATAAATAGTTAAATAAATCATTATTTATTTAATTATTACTCAACCACTCCTTAAAATGATAAATAAATCATTTATTTATTTATTATTTACAAATAAAGGGATTTGACCCAAGTCAAATTCCTTTTCCCTCTGACAAAAATAATAAAATATTCCATAAAAGTTAGATCTTGATTTGGTTAATAGTATTTTAATTATGCACCAATATCTAGACTAACTCAATATTTTGTTATAAATAGAAGGGCTTTTCCATTCATTCACCACCTTTTGTTGCCTAAAGATCACTCTGGATCTATACTTTTAGTCTGACTTTGATCCACCATCATTGTCATTATTTTCTATCTTTTTCTCATGAGCTCCCTTTGAGTTCCATTTTTGTCTGGGTTTTCTACACCATCAAGAGAGAGGAATTTGAGATCTGAAGTACTGAGGAATTACAAGAACCCATCCCATTGAGGAGAACTGGTAACATCCTTCTATTTTTTCCTCCCCGGTGCCCTTAATATAAAATTCATTCAACATATTCTTATCTTGTCTATTGGATGCATGGAGTAAATATCATTTTTATTCACTGCTTAATGTCTTTTGATGCATAGATCTAGATTTTTGCAGCATTTATCTTGATCACCTAATTGCATATCTGAATATATTGGCAGCCATCTTTTGTTGTTAGGGCTATTTTTTATGCACAGCTAAAGTGGTATTTTTTCGTACACTTGCAATTAATATTCATACTAACACATTCAAACCCCCACTCCATAGGAAAATCAGACTACAGGAGATAAATAAGACAAGGGAAAATAACCAGAGAAAGAGACAGCAGGGAAGAGGCCAAGAGATGATTAGTCTGATATGGGGACTAATACATATAGCAAATAATTTGAAATGAAGTATAGAAAAAGAACTAGATTCCACACGGAAATTGACCAGAGAAGTGAAAAAGAGTAATAGACAGCCATCACCATCATGGATTCTCCAAGCCCTTCTCTAGTAGGCGTCCAAACCATTTTATCCACATCTTCAGCCACCATTCCATTCCAACAGCATAACTTGCAAACTCCTAAATCTACTGCTACTACAGGGGGAAATAAGGAGGAAATCTATGATATATTCAGGGAGATCAAGGGGAGGAATGAAATCCTCAAAACCAACACCTAAAACCAGTTATGGAAGCAAAAAATAAGTTCACAGAGCAGGCCTTTATCAACCTTTGATTCAGAGAAAGGGAAGATGAGAATGGATTTCCTAGAAGCACAAATCTCTCAGCCTAAAAAAATTGCAGAATTCAAGCACGCTGCATTTGAATTTGATGTGAAAGACATCCATCTAATAGACCAAATGGAGATTCATAAACAGACTGGAGAAAAAATTTCCTCCACAATGACCAGCACTGCCAAGAGCTTGTCCAAATTTCAGGTATCTTTTTCTAACTTTCAATCTCAGCTAAAGATGAAGAAGATCTCTTCTCTAGCCAAAGATACTAGAATAAAAACTTTGGAGGACTTAGTAGTGAATATTGGGTATGACCCAGCCAATGTGGAGGTTGTGGAAGAAATATTAAAGAAAAATAATGCTGATATATTATCCCTCAAGAAACAACTCAAGTTGTCAGCAACTGAAGAAACATTGACAAAAGACATTGAGGAAAATGAAGCATAGAATGCTGAAATGATGAAGTTAATCATGGAGAAGTCTGCACAACTAAAGTACACTGAAACAAAGATGGAAGAAAATATGGCCATTGTTCCATTAGTGGTTGTTCCAATTTCATCCATTCCTACAACAACACCGTCAACAACAGGCTCATTAGGTGGTGCAGAGCAGTTAGCATAATCTGTGGAAAACATAACCCTACAAACAATAGAGATCAAAAATCTTCAAGAAGAAATCAACACCTTGAAAGATTTGCAAAAAAAGGTCAGAAAATGCCCATGAGATTGAGATACAGAGAGCTTAGAAGAAGGTTGAGAAATTAATCAAGGTAGAGAGTGAAACTACTATTGGATAGACCATTGGCCAGGCCAAGGAAATTATTTGGAGTAGTATTATTGAATCCATGAATGAGATATGGCCTTCCATCCAAATAATTTTTCAACAGAGAGATCTAATTGGATTATTCAGTGTTGCCATGGAAAAAGCAAACAGAGAGTTGACATGGATGCCTGAAACAACCAACAATATCCTCAAATTCTTGAATTGTAAGACATTTTTTGAATTGGAAGCAGTAGGAGTGGAGGATAGAACAACAACCATCCTAGAAATAAAAAAGGTACTAAACAAAAATAGTTTGGTCATACAGGTAGAAGAAAAATGTCATCAACTACAAATTGGTGTCAGCATATTCTTCAATAGAATTGAACCACTTATCAAAATAGGACTATCTTCTATTTTTGTGATCAATGATAAGCTCATGCACATGGTAGATTATGTCAAGAAGCTAAAGGATATTGCCAAAGATACCACAAAATTTACAAGGATTAAAGTTTCGATGACTGGAAGAGCCTTCCTAGAGGCTATGGAAAATGATTTATAAATTCATCATGAAATTAAACATATTTTCCAGTTAAGGCCAACTTTTATGATGTATACAGAGACAGATTAAATCTACAAGAAGCTAATCAGAATCAAGATTTCGAATGCACAATAGTGGGAGAATTTGTGTGACTATCAAGAAGGGTGACAACTCATCATATCAGCTGAATAACCAATTCAACTTATCAATTAATTTTGCAGACTAGTGTATCAGTTCAGCATATGAGCCTCAGATCTGCCAGCACAACAATGGACTATAGCACATGGTAACAACTTTATGGAGATTACAGCCACATGTCACAATTATTCTGACGTGTCCATGTGGTGGTCACATTTGTCAATTTTCAGTTATCATTATAATAAATAGTAGATTTCCTATGTTAATACGTCAATAACTAGGAATAAGTTAAATCCTGCACTTCTATTTAGTATCAGGGGTTGGACCCTAGATTGTAAGCTTTTTCTATTGGATTATTGTAATTTTGGAGTTGGAGCATCAATAATAAAAGACCATTTTGCAAGATTATCGAACTATATTTTCCTAGTGATGTATTTTCTTTATTGTGTTTAATGTTTTCCACTGTTATTTCTTTCAATGTATCATTTAAATTCTAATTTTAAAACATAAATCTGAAGATTGAGATTCGCTACATAGAGCACCTTAATTCTGGTTGTGTTTACAATATAAGTGTTTCTTTTCTGAAGTCTGGTTTAAGAATACTTAATTTATTTTAAACCACTACTGAAATCACTTTTCTTTCATTTCATAATTCACTCTGTTATAAAGATCCAGTAAATATAGTTAGATTTCCTTGCAATTTCTCTAGAAAAATTGATGCAACAAGCCAGCCTGTTGTGACTCCATAGCCCAATGGAAACAGTTTAAAAATATCCCTTAATCCAACCAAAACCATCAATAAAAAACAACCTTCACAATCAGTTTAACTAGCATAATATCAGAAAACATTGAAAAAAAAGATAAATCTTACAGATATATCCCTCTCTGAGTCCAGGAGGGCTAGATCCTAGGCTCCAAAGTGGTTTTGATGTTGTCATTTTATGATTATTCTTTCCAATATTAAAATTATAGAACGATAACATGGTGCAGGAAAAAGGAAAGAGGAAGATAGCTTAAAACTAGAGGAGGAATAAATTAGGAAAATGACAGAAGATCCTCTCAATGAGAAAACAAGTTTGGAAATTTAAGCAAAGAGGATGCAAAGGAAACATAGAGAATAGGGGTGGAAGAGATAGAATGAATTTTTAAAAGAAGCAGTGCAGATAGTGAAACAAGTAGGACAATAGTTGGAGAAAGAATGAAAGCTTAGAAGAAGAAGAAAAGACGAGAGACAAAATGAATAAGAATAAATAAGGAAAGGTGCCATGACGAAAGCTAAAATACTTGTACAGGTTGAAGAATTAGTACAGGATCAACCAATAATAGAAGTAATGAGCGAAAAGATGTAGGAATGAGACTTTTCCAAGGAGATTGAATAGTTGATTGATGTCATAGATATGGAAGTGGGACTGTACCTACAAGATGAAGATGTAGACATGATTCCTATCGCACCTCACGCCACCATTTAGACTACACCACCTTCAGCCGTAGAGCAAGCTCTGAGCAAGAAAGGAGAAGTAGTTCTCCTTGATGATGATTTGGCGATGGATGTGTAAAATTTTTCATTTGATGAACTACAAAAGAATATTTTACAAGCACGGAGAAAAACTGCCCAGATGAACATGCATTCGTGAGGGAAAGGGTGATCGTGGAAGACACTAGCAGGAATCCAGACACTATTTCTGATGCCAACTTGGCCTTTGCAAGTTCTGCGAGATCAAACACTTAGAGCTTGATGGATGATAACATACAGTTGGTACATAACCTACAGGCTACCAGGAAAGAGATTTAATAGCTCCACACAATAGCGCATGTTATTCATCAGTATTTTTCACTTGTTGGTGATGACTAGTTGTAACAGCCATGTTTTCTAGCAGCTGATCTAAAAATTTGTCAAATTTTCCAACTGGGAAACACCCATAAACTAATTTTTCCCTCCTACCTTTTCAATTAGCCCATGACGAGATAAAACCTCATTGTCAAGCCCTATCTAGCCTCAGTCATAGTAGCTTGTCCATCAGCTCCAAATAAAAAAATCCAAATCTGTCCAGGAAGTCCCCCTAAGTTAGGTAGTGGCGCTTTAGGCATTTATCCCTTGGAAAACTATCCTAAAAGCCAAAGAACCTCTATCTACTATCAACCAGTCCTAACAGACCTTTCTATTCTGCAAATAAAGTTTGGTTACACCCTTAAGTCATGCCACTAACAAGCCTTGAAGTCTCAGCAATGCATATGCCATAGGTAAAACTGATATTAGTTAGTTTTACAATGTTTCAATGGATATTTCAAACACGAAAGTGATGGGCAGTAAGGTAGTGATGAAAAGGAACATTATGGCAGCCAACACAACAATAAGCATGAGGGTAATGAAGCACAAAACAGTGAAGGGAAAGAGCATGACAGTCATGAAGAAAGCAATGACAAAGACAAACAAGGCAACCCTCAAGCAAGCACTGATGAGGGAAAGAAAATACAAAACATGGATCATGAAAGGCATTCTCCAAAGCATGTGCTATCTGCGTCTCCTAGGCAAGGGTCCATGACTTCTTCACCAAAGCTAGAATGCCAAACAACAAAGAAGAAAACCAAGAAAAGCTCAAAACTGCCCAAAGAGGGCGCCCAGTGAGAAAAAAGGAAAAATACACCTCTAGGCTTGGAATTTTGGCTTGAGTTTCTAGACATGTTTCTAAAAATCCTCGAGGGACTTGCTCACCAAAATTGAGCAACTTTTGACATGTTCTCATTTTTTGACATTTTTGGGCCTAATTGCATAAAATCATGGGCGCCGCCATTTTGGTTTGGAGCATCCTCAACTCTTGAGATTGGTACCATTAGATGCATTAAATTCAGGGGCATCTACTCAGGAATTTTCAGAGCATTTGAAGTTGTTTTGGTCCCCCAAAGATACAAAAAACAGTCACTTTTTCGACAATCTGCCCACATATCAACAAGGCCTATTTTTTGGGTTTTTCCACTCAGTACAGTATTTGACAGACTTTCAGGAATGATTTTGGGAAAATTAAAGTTTTTCCAGAAATTAGACATCCAGATATTTCCAACGAGCCATCACGGGCCTCGTTTTGACATCAGGAAGACCCTCAAAAGTCATCCGAAAGACAGGCAATTTTTTGCTGATGCGCCCTTAGTGCTTTTGACGAAAAAGGGAAGATTTCTGAAGTAGCCTTTCAAAATGTGCGTTAAGCTATTTTGGGACATTTTCAGTCATAAAAAGTCAAATTTATTCCCTTTTTTAGCATTTTAAGATATTTTGTTGGATATTTTTGTGCCTTGGGGTTTGCAAAGCCTCAAAGACAAGTTTAGATATTTATTTTGAACCAATGGCTAGCTAGTTGCCTTGGTTAGTTTTCCTCCTCTTTGGCCTATATATTTCAAGAGGATTCATTGTAATAGAAGGCTGAAATTGATGATAGAAGCAATATATGGTCATATAAGCTTTGGAAGAAATACTTGTCTCATGCTCTTGGATAGTCTCTTAGATGTTCTTGGATGATGAAAGAGGATTGTTGTTGGATTCCATGACTTGGTAGTATGGTATAGTGTCTCTTTCTTTGCTTTGTTTTCTAGTTTTCATTCATGAATCCATGTTTCTTGCTTTCTTTAGATCAGTAGAGAACAAATTTGAGACATGCCCTTGGAGACACCTCAAATTTCATGTTTCTTCATAGCTTCCATGTTTTCTTCATTCTTAGTCACATTAAAGAATTCTTGATTGCTCTTTAATAACTTAATGATATTGTTTCTTGTTTCATTCATGGTTTTATGCATGCTAAGTATGATTCACAGTATGCCCTTCTTACTCATGGCTAGCCATAGATCCATCCATGAAATTTCTCTTTGACTGATTAGATTGTCATTTGTTGAACCAAGGAGGTCTTGTTCTGATCTTGCCCTTTGCCTAAGACTATGCAATCTTGTTTTCAAAGTTCCCAATAACTTGAAGTACTATGTTTAGGCATTTCGGCATAGTGTTTTGAGTTGTTTGTCTATCTTAAGTGTATTTCCCCAAAGTATGATAGCCATTTCCCAAAGTTAGAGAGTTATATATCTCTATGAATGGCTTGAATGTTTATTTCTATGTATTGATTAGCTTATAGTTACATTTCTCATGATTAATGGTTTGCCCTACCATGTTTATGTCAGCTATTAAACTAGTTATGCTTGAAATCCTTTGTTGTTCCCAAACTTGATGTCCATTTTATTCCATTTTTCCCAAAGATCCTTTCTACCTCGAATCAAATCGGCCCTTCAACAGCCTTGTATCACCATCTAATAGCTTTCTTGACCTTTTCGACCCCATATCCCAGTTGATCTGACATATTTTTACCTATCTTATATCTTTGATCATTTTCATCCCTCATACCCTAAGAACCAAAACCAAAAAACCTACTTTATAACTAGCCTAAAATCAGAACACAATAAGCAAACACACATATATCCCTTACACATATAGAGAGAGCCCTCTCTAAGTCCAGGAAGGCTAGGTCCTTGGGCTCCAAAGATTGGTTTGATGTTACACTGTCATTTGGCTTGCCAATCAGCCAAATCACGGGGCCCTAACATAACGGCGATCACGGCGGGACTCTGAGTGATAAACAACTTAGTTTCCCTAAAATCTTTAGAGACCTTTGAGAATACTATCTGGATGACTTATCCCACCGCTCACTAACATAATGGCGATCACGGTGGGACTTTGAGTCAAAACATCCTAGGTATCCCTTAGGAACTCTCAAAATCTCAGTCAAACTTAGAAGAGTAGAATTTGGTTGTCTCACCATCCTATCAAAATGAGGACTCAGCTGTAGGACACTCTTACAAACCTTATGAATACATAAAAAAACTCATAAAAACCCTAAAAATTCCCTTAAATTGGTTTTTGTCAGTATTGGTGGTGGACCATACACATATACCTCAAAATAACTAAAAATCCACCTAGCGACTCCACTAGCCTCCAGTAGGCCTATTACTCCACTAGTCCTTATTAAATCTTATGGGAATGCATTAAGCAATCCCAATAATGTTGATGGTGGACAGCACAGTTCAAATCCTCCACCTGGCAACTCCACAACCTTCATTAGACCCAAAGACTCCACTGGTAGAGAACCTTAGACTAGTTGAAGAGACACAATGATCCTTTCTGATTAACAAAAATGGATCCAAGGACACAAAGGAGATATGCTCCAATGAGCAGAGAGCACATCCCTAGATTCCCACACAAAATTCCTAAAGACATAGATTGGATAAAAAACCTACCTATCTTTTGAGATGAAAATGTTGATGACCCATTTTTACACCTCATCAATTTTCATATACATGTATGGAGGTTAAAGGTTGAATGGCATGAGGACTGCCTCATGAAAATTTTCATGGGTACATTAGAAGGAAAGGCAAGAGAATGGTATGAAAGACTAGAACCTAGCATCTTGTTTTCTTTGAGCGATTTCCACAAAGTATTTTGTAAACGCTATATAGGGAATTTTCCATATCTATCATTGGCTGAAAATTGTTTTGATCAATCTGAAAACCTCATACAACACCTTGTAAGCATTGATCAAAACTTAGGAAATTGGCATCCTGAGGATTTTTTAGAGGAGATCCATAATTTTCTTACCCAAAATAACCATCAAGATGACCAAGAATAGTTGATCCTAGATGAAATCCATCAAGAAATAAGAGAGGATCCACAAGAGCTCTTTGAAAAGGTTGAAACAAATAACAATCCATCTGCCCTTCCTTGTAAAATACAAGAGGACATTCAGCCACAAGATCAACTTCCACAAAAAATGGAAAGAAACTGTTGCCCAATCCAAAGAAAATAGAAAATACCTCCTCCTTTAACTGAAGAGGAAATATATCAACTTATAAACATGCAGACAGCCTCTGAAACTTCATATAACAAAAACTTTTCTTATCTTTCTCCTGTTAATCTTGCATATCATAAGTCAAAAAATAGATTTGTAAATCAATTTGAAGAAAAGAAATCTGATAGTCCAATATGCATGGCTGGTGACACTACTTATGTTAATGATTCTCCAAGGTTTGATCAATATGTTGATGATTATGATCTCCAAACAGAAGCTAACTTTGCAGAATAATCAGTTTTTGATTTTTGGGAGGAAGCTCGGTTTCATAAACTTGAGAAAAGTGAGCAGCCATTACAGGTCATCTATGACACTGATGAGGAGAGCCTTAAGAGTTTAGAAGTAAGTGAAGAGTCTCGAACTCTTTACTCTACTTCACTTCAGTCCAAAAAAGATAACATTCACATAATTGGAAATCAACAGTTTTTCAGCTTTGATGATAAGGTTGAGGAGGATGATGAAATTCTCGAGCATGTTGTAAATGAGAAGCCTTTTCCTGAAATGGTCGAGGAAATCATTTTGGACATGGAATCTTCCTTAACTTGATATTTGCAGCCACCAAGTTCCATTGAGTTACAAATTGCAGATGAAGAAATAGAGGTTGATAAACACATGAGAGTTGTCACACTATCCTTTCAAGATAATTTACTATCAAATTGTATCCCTGCTCATCAACCTGATGACCTTCACACAGTTTTCAGTCCACTTAATCAAAACACATTAGCTTTGAAATAAAACTACACTGCAATATATGATGAGTCTGACAGTTCAAGTGATCATGAGCAAGGGGAAGAGTTACTTTACCAGGGGAGTCCCAATTATATCCAAGTAGAAGAAAGAGTAGTCCTGAATGAAGCCTATATACCAGATCCTCTAGATAAGGTATTATTCCAAGATCCATTTGTTGTTTTCCTAGAGAAATCTGAAGGAGTAGTGGGTTATATCATGAACAAGTTGCTACAAAGAATGAGAAAAAAATTAAGCACTATTGTCCGAAAAAAAGCCAAATGGGAGTGGCCTTTTCATTACTTCAGGATCATGAAAGAACTAAACCAAGATCAGCCATGCAATCATCTGCTTGATTGGCTTTGTTGGAAAAGATATTTCACTAAATGAATGTATATTGTGTATATGTTAGATTAGGATAGATATATAGCTGTGGAAAATAAGCCCAACCTTGTGAGCATCTTTTTAGTTCTAGATTGTTTGAAGAAAAAGTGAAAATGCAGAAAATACAAAAACAGTAAAAAGTAGAAAAAGAGGGCAGTTTCTAAAAAGCAATGGTAAAGCCCCATGTTTAAAAAATAGTCATTCGGAAAGCGCGCAAGTCTAAATGCCGCTACTAGTGCTCATATGTCTTGTTCAGTTATCTAGCCTAATCATAAATGAACATGTTTTAAATTTATTTGTTGATAAGTTAGTGAGTGGAAAATATGGTCAACATTGTGTAAGCTTGAATTATCAAAGAGAGTAGATTAGGAAAAGATATTGGTTCCACATGTTCAAAACAGAACCAAAGAGGAAAGCAGGGATGAAAAAAAAACTATGTATCCTAGCCTTGTTTTCCTAGTTTTCATTTTATGCAAAATAATATTTGTGTGCAGCTTGTCTTTCGTGCCACAAGTACATGACAAATCAGATTGTCTAATCCTGATTTGATCATTTTTCAATTTCGTATTCTAGAATAGAGAATAAAATCCTATCAAACAGCTTAACCTTGATATTTGATCTAGCGTAGGTAGAGTAATGAAGGAGTTCATCAGTTTAATCTGAACTCCCGACAGATATAAGTGTAGAGTTAGATAGGTTCATTTTCCAAAAATAAAAAATGTATATTGTCAAAAGGGTTGCTAGTCCAAATGCACCCAAAGGAAGAAAAAATGTTAGGAGAGATAGTGGGGTAGGTAGAAATATCATTGATGCTAATCATGCTATCATTTTTTAGAAGTAGCATTAAGGAAGAATGAAATTTGCACCAATGGGTGAGGCACTAGTCTTCATAAGCCAAAGATCTGAAATTCTGGACACCTCCTGAAAAGGAGCTGCCCTCCCCAAATGGAGCCACTGTTAGTCCTCAGTATTTTTCACTTGTTGGTGATGACTAGTTGTAACAGCAAAGTTTTCTAGCAGCTGATCTAAAAATTTGTCAAATTTTCCAACTGGAAAACACCCAGAAACTAATTTTTCCCTCCTACCTTTTCAATTAGCCCATGACGAGATAAAACCTCATTGTCAAACCCTATCTAGCCTCAGTCATACTAGCTTGTCCATCAGCTCCAAATAAAAAAATCCAAATCTGTCCAGGAAGTCCCCCCTAAGTTAGGTAGTGGCACTTTAGGCATTTCACCCTTGGAAAACTATCCTAAAAGCCAAAGAACCTCTATCTACTATCAACCAGTCCTAACAGACCTTCCTATTCTGCAAATAAAGTTTGGTTACACCCTTAAGTCGCGCCACTAACAAGCCTTGAAGTCTCAGCAATGCATGTGCCATAGGTTAAACTGATATTAGGTAGTTTTACAGTGTTTCAATGGATATTTCAAAGAGAAAAGTGATGGGCAGTAAGGCAGTGATGAAAAAGAACATTATGGCAGCCAACACAACAATAAGCATGAGGGTAATGAAGCACAAAACAGTGAAGGGAAAGAGCATGACAGTCATGAAGAAAGAAGTGACAAAGAAAAACAAGGCAACCCTCAAGCAAGCACTGATGAGGGCAAAAAAATACAAAACATGGATCATGAAAGGCATTCTCCAAAGCATGTGATAGCCTCCTCTCCTAGGCAAGGGGCCATGACTTCTTCACCAAAGCTAGAATGCCAAACAACAAAGAAGAAAACCAAGAAAAGCTCAAAACTGCCCAAAGAGGGCGCCCGGTGAGAAAAAAGGAAAAAGACACTTCTAGGCTTGGAATTTTGGCCCGAGCTTATAGACATGTTTCTAAAAAGCCTTGAGGGACTTGCTCACCAAAATTGAGCAATTTTTGAGATGTTCTTGTTTTTTGACATTTTTGGGCCTAATTGCATAAAATCATGGGCACCGCCATTTTGGTTTGCAGCATCCTCAAATATTGAGAGTGGTACCATTGGATGCATTAAATTCAGGGGCATCTACTCAGGAATTTTCAGAGCATTTTAAGTTGTTTTGGTCCCCCAAAGATACAAAAAATACTCACTTTTTCGACAATCTGCCCACATATCAGCAAGGCCTATATTTTGGGTTTTTCCACTCAGTCCAGTATTTGATAGAATTTTAGGCATCATTTTGGGAAAATTCAAGTTGTTCCAGAAATTATAAATCCAGAGCTTTCCAACGAGCCATCACAGGCCTCGTTTTGACATCGGGAAGACCCACAAAAGTCATCCGACAAGCAATTTTCTGCTGATGCGCCCTTAGTGCTTTTTGACCAAAAAAGGAAGATTTCTGAAGTAGCCTTTGAAAATGTGCGTTAAGCTATTTTGGGACATTTTCAGTTATAAAAAGTCAAATTTATTCCCTTTTTTAACATTTTAAGATATTTTGTTTGATATTTTTATGCCTTGGGCTTTGCAAAGCCTCAAGGACAAGTTTAGATATTTATTTTGAACCAATGGCTAGCTAGTTGCCTTGGTTGGTTTTCCTCCTCTTTGGCCTATATATTCCAAGAGGATGCATTGTAATAGAAGGCTGAACTTGATGATAGAAGCAATAAATGGTCATATAAGCTTTGGAAGAAATACTTGTCTCATGCTCTTGGATAATCTCTTGGATGTTCTTGGATGATGAAAGAGGATTGTTGTTGGATTCCATGACTTGGTAGAATGGTATAGTGTCTCTTTCTTTTCTTTGTTTTCTATTTTTCATTCATGAATCCATGTTTCTTGCTTGCTATAGATCAGTAGAGAACAAATTTGAGACATGCCCTTGGAGGCACCTCAAATTTCTTGTTTTTTCATAGCTTCCATGTTTTCTTCATTTTTAGTCACATTAAAGAATTCTTGATTGCTCTTTAATAACTTAAGGATATTGTTGCTTGTTTCATTCATGGTTTTATGCATGCTAAGTATGATTCACGGTATGCCCTGCTTACTCATGGCTAGCCATAGATCCATCCATGAAATTTCTCTTTGACTGATTAGATTTTCATTTGTTGAACCAAGGAGGTCTTTTTCTGATCTTGCCCTTTGCTTAAGACTATGCAATCTTGTTTTCAAAGAGCTCAATAACTTAAAGTACTGTGTTTAGGTGCTCCGGCATAGTGTTTTGAGTTGTTTTTCTATCTTAAGTGTATTTCCCCAAAGTCTGATAGCCATTTCCCAAAGTTAGAGAGTTATATATCTCTATGCATGGCTTGAATTTTTATTTCTATGTATTGATTAGCTTATAGTTACATTTCTCATGATTAATGGTTTTCCCTACCATGTTTATGTCAGCTATTAAACTAGTTATGCTTGAAATCCTTTGTTGTTCCCAAAATTGATGTCCATTTTATTCCATTTTTCCCAAAGATCCTTTCTACCTCGAATCAAATCGGCCCTTCAACAGCCTTGTATCACCATCTAATAGCTTTCTTGACCTTTTTGACCCCATAGCCCAGTTGATCTGACATATTTTTACCTATCTTATATCTTTGATCAGTTTCATCCCTCACAACCTAAAAACCAAAACCAAAAAACCTACTTCATAACTAGCCTAAAATCAGAACACAATAAGCAAACACACATATATCCCTTACACATATAGAGAGAGCCCTCTCTGAGTCTAGGAAGGCTAGGTCCTTGGGATCCAAAGATTGGTTTGATGTTACACTATCATTTGGCTTTCCAATCAGCCAAATCGAGGGACCCTAACAGCGCAGAGTGCAACTTTTGCATAGTTCCACCTGGAAGAAATGAGAGTAACGATACTTGCTAAAGTATCCACACTTGGGAACACTATGAAGGACTTATATGAGGAGCTCATGACCATGCATAATTAAGTTTTTTGCTTGAACACCTTTCAACTTAAGTGCATATATAGTGTCAATATGCTTAAGAATGTGCAAGCTTTCATCACTTATGTGCATGACTAGACAATGCGCTACAAGTCAACACCACTCAGACTGGTAATTATGATCAAGCTGCGAGAAAAGCTATAGAAAGCAAAGGTTTAGATACTAATCCAAAGCGATAAGAAGATTACCACGTTCATCAAAAACATTCAGGCTAGATATGCATGGTTGTACAATAATTTGGACTTCATGGTGAGGACCCATAATAGCCCATATATCAGTTCACTCGCCCATGGTAAGTGCAAGCGCCAAGTGTGATAGGAGATTAATGAGTACTTGGAGTGGCTAAAGCAGATTTATACCAAAGAGGTGCTGGAGATGAATAGAAAAAATATGTAGAACTACATTAGTGGCATTGTATAGATCCAAATGATGTTGTTCCTGATTCAGAAAGAGGCTCAAACTGGTTCCAAGACCCTATACCTGAATTACATGGAAGAGAGATTCTGCTTCTAGCTTGATACTATCACATGGTTTGGGTAGATCATCAAAAAATACCAATCTTGGCATGAGTATGTGACTTATATATATCAATATGAAGTTTCCTGACTTGATTTTACCCAAACTTCAACATCATATTGTTTAGTCTTAGAAAAGGCTTCGGAGTTTTGTGGTTGCCTAGTCGTAGAAAAGGCTTCGGATTTTTGTGGTTTCCTTGGCTTCTCCGTAGCATAGAGGGAGTATTATTATTTGGGAGGAGTAGGTGTTGTTGACTTCAAGTTCTAATATTGAGGCAAGTGGTTCATCATGTTTTATGTATCAATGGAACTTTCACTTATAATAGCATTAGACTTGGCACATCTTCATGCATATATTGTAAATGTATTTGGACTATTCTAGTTATGTTTGTGATGTATTTTTTTAAAATTACGCATATGCTTATAAAATACTTCATTTACATTTTTATGTATCTTTTTGAATGCATGCTCATGTATTAACCATCACCTTTAATTTTTGGATTGTTCTGCTTGTTAGTTTGTGTCATGTATTTCAGCTTGTGTGTTCCTTTCAAGATGCATACTATTAAAGGATTCCAAGGATCGCACTTCCTTTCCCCTTAGCGTGTTAGAACTGCTCATGCATCATATTGAATTTCCGTAGAGTCACACACTTGCTTTAACCAAATACACTGCGCACCACTCTATGTGTTTTGTAATCCAGGGCATATACTTAAACACCCCACTAATAGAACTCTGACTCCAAAATGTTGGAGGGTCCCACACCGTTAACAAGTCTCTATTATCATCTCACCTCTTTCACTTAGGTGCATCATAAAAATATCTTGAAAATGCACTTATTAAAAGGGCGATCAAAAGAGGAAGCATGCGAAATACAAGTAAACTCGTCGGGGCTATTGACGCTCACTGGTAGTGGGGCCATGCATCTATTTCATAAAATAAAACTGCATCGAGGTACTCTTCAGGGTCACTGGATGCGAAGCGATGTTAGAGACCATTGACATCGATGGATATATGATTTATAAAAAAATCTCCTATATCTACATTCTTCTATATTTCATACAAGGTAATCTTAATAATAAATTTTTTCACGAAATTTGGATTCATGATTTTACTCAGCCTTCTTTGAGTACTTATCTTTTCAAACTCATATTGGTTAATCTGTTTATGTGAAACCCATGAAAAATGTTTTAATGTTAGACGACTTGATGAATTCCTCATTTTTAACCTTTGGGTAAACAAAATTTCATCACTTTTAATTAGGGATATATGGTTATTCCCCATGTGTTGCCATTGTTGAGGTGAAAGCTCAACACCCCATTTTTTACTTATTTATTTCAAATAATGGGTACCCTTTCCATAATTTTTTGGCTAAATCGCCTTTTAACATTTTCTTTTGGTTGAGTGTCCTACAATTTTTCCAAATTTTCATTTTCATCAGATTTCTATTATGATTGCTTCATTGAGTTCTATTTTTCGCAAGATTTCTCTCAGTTCTCATTTCATCTCATTTGGTTACACGATTTTCAAATGGTGATTCTATGAATTTTGATGATTTTTACCACCTAGGATCAGTGTAATAAATGGTGGCCTCCCAACATAGAAAAAAAATTTCACTCCCATGTCGTCCTGCCAAATGTCGACTAAAAAACAAACTACAAATCTAAAGAAACCCCAAAAAATGAAAAATTAATATTCCTCAAGATTCCAAAATAGGTTATAAAGGGAACTCATACGTCTCTAATGTTTCATTGTGAACTTGTGAAGAAAGGAGAAGATAGATTTCAAGGGTCTGAGAGCAAGAGCAAGGAGGAGCAAGTGGCCATCTTCAACCAAGTAAGTAAAAATCACCTCTTTCTCTGTAATTTCCACATGGGATGCTCGATCACAATCAATTTTTTTATGATGGCTTAGGGTTTTACTAGGAAAAAATGCATAGCATGTAACGGGTGATTTTCAGCCAGAGAGGCCCAACTATAAGCATGCTACAGGATTCTTGCAGCTAGGGCCAAATTTTCCCCATGTCAACGGTGTGGCTGAGGGAGAAATTAGGGATTTTTAAATTTTTTTCTCCTTAAATCGATTTATCTATGCGTGAAGTTCATTTTATTCAAATGGCCATGACTGATAGAATTTGTTTTTGCTACAGGAGAAAACATGGTGGTGGAGTGCAGAGAGAGGAAACATTTAGAAAATTAAATACAAACTATGGGCCATGGGCCAACCATAAATGCTCTGAGGGAATGTGGTTTGCTTAATTTTTTTGGGATGCCAAGCAGGACCATCCAAGCATATCTCCTTACATACATTATATGGTGGTGGGATGTTGACGCCCAAAAATTCATTGTTGATCTAGAGAGATTTACTATAGAGACCTCAAACATATACTTCGTTACCATTTTCTCAAGGAAGGGAGCTCTGGTGGTGTTATTAGGGGTTCACAACACTAGTGGGGAAACCATTAGAAGTCTGAGGGTTTCTCATTGCATGTAGGCTTAAGGGTCATATAAAAAGAATATCCTCATAGAGGACATGTAGGACCCGACCCTACAAAAACTAGCTTATAGTGTAACCTGAGTGAAAGGGATGAAAACACCTCATGCAATGGTAGTACCACACTTGGATTTATGTATCCAATGCTCAGAACGCCCCTTGTTTAACTGGTCTGAATGGATGGTGGCCAGCATGAAGAATCAAATTACAAGGATGATGAGGAGAAAAGCTAACACTTATGGTTATGGGATGGTACTTGTAAATTTTTTCTTCAAGATAGTTGTGGTTATGAGACCACAAACATTGTATTATGTAGTCTTTCCACCAGTAAGATAACCCCACATGGATAGATGGTGTTCTATTTTACCACAGGATGACGAATTTAACACTAGCAACTGGTACCTAGCCACTTATTAAAAACAGATGACAACAACCACATTTCCAGTAGATCAATACTCGTATGATGGGGTGGAATTCATGGGAGATACTGCCATAGTCTTGCCCCCCGACGAAGTTTTTGATGGAAAAGGTAAGAAATTTGTATTTCTTTTGTTTTGTAATTTTTTTGATATTTTGGAATATTTAATTTTTTTTGTTTTTTTATAAGAGTACATAATCACTAAAGCTAAAATTTGTGATATGAATAAATGGAACCTACACACCCAAAAGAATATTCTCCACTAAGGAGACATGTACCATAGGCCTCGGCCTAACAGCACTAACATAGGAGATAGAGGATGAAGATGAGGAGCTATGGTAGTTTACGCGGAATGGTGAGATATTTACATTGGGAGTTCCTCTGAGGATGTTGGATGAGACTTCTCGACACATGTAGAGGCACACCGTAGGGGTGGCCTCATCTCTTCAACATGGCCTCATTTGTTTCATTTTGAATGTGATTTATGTTATCATGAGCACAATTGAGTGGGGGAAGTAGCACAGTGTTGTGCAATTTTTCATGTATCATCATATATATGACATAGTAGAAAAGGCCTCAATTTCCTAGTTTTAAACTATGTACCTAGACTTTTGATATAATAAAATATCGAATTATATGTTTGTTTTATACTATGTATGTAAAATAGATATTTAATTTTTCGTTTGAATTATTTAAAATGTTACAAATGTGAAAAATTCCAATCTAACACATAATTATCTAATGAATCATCTAAATGGTCTTGGACTCGAGGAATATCCACATAATCAATATAATAAGATGAATGTTCCAAGAGATGTAACCGAAAAAAGTAAAAAAACAGATTTAGGTTCCTTACAAAGTAGAGATGCTTGAGTTAAGACACTATGAGTTAAGAGTCAAGTTGAAAAACAAGGTGGCGTATGCCAAGATGACTAGCCTCAGTCAATAACTCGATCATAGCACTATATTCGGCCATGTTGTTTGTGACAAGACGAAGAAAAATACCCCCAAAACTCACAAGCTCATCAGTGGGTAAAAATACAACCCAAGTGGCAGAAGGAGGACCCAAGTGTAATGGATCGTACCATCTGCAAAGGCTTTATAAGGGAGTGAGGGTGTTGAAATATGTACACAAAAGACCAGAAACAAGAATTACACACGAAAATTGAGTAAATTATATGATAATAAAAAATGAACTGAGCACACTCACACCTATATACATAATATATAAGTGACCATGCAAAGAAACTAATCATATTAGTGTTTTAGATAGAGCGCATTATGTGGTTCCAACAATGGATTCCCTTCCTAATCAACCAACTCGTAGGCCCTTTTTTTGAGAACTCGTTTAAAAATATAAGGTCCATGCCACATGCGTTCGAGTTTACGAGCACATAAATTATCATGGTATTGGTCATAAACAAAAACGATATCACACTAAGAAAATACATGAGGTCAGATCGATTTATCATATTGGGCCTTAACGCTTTTCTTATGAATTTCGTTATTGACCAGGGTGTTAGCTCTTAATTTTGACCCTTTTTTATCATGCCTATTTAGTTGTTTTACGATCCTTTATCACCATATCCTTATCATATTTACCATATTTTACCTATTTTAATGCATACCAAGGTAAATTAATTATTTCTTTTGATTTTTAGAGTTTTTAGTAAAAATTGAGCATTAAAATTCATTTTTGGCTTAAACATAATTTTGAGTAATGGCTCGTTAAAATTCCTATGTGCATGGTAGATGGGAATCAGTGGAAGGAACATTTGGAAACTAAAAGAACCAATGATGAAGTAATACCTATTGGCTCGCTCCAAATTTGTTAAAACAGGCCAAGTTAACATTGGTCAAACTTGACCATTCATCCCAAAAATCTCCCGATTTAGGGGAAGATTTAGGATTTTTTTTTTATTTGTCGATATTTTGTGTAACATAAGGGAAAATTTCAACCTATCAAATGTAATAGGATTATTTTTAGGTGGTTACAAAAAATATAAAAATTCTTGTTATACTTTTAATATATTTAGGCAAGCCTACCAACAACTATGGCTAAGGACATTGTGACTATTATTTATGAATATAAATTTGGACTTTCCTTATTATTTATTCTGCATAGGTTTTTGTGTGATGTGAATGGATATACTTTGTAGCTTATTTTCTTAAGGTGTATCATGAAAAGGTGGAGGGACCCCATGCTGTGCTGAGTACACTATTGTTGATTTATGTGCATATATATAAATATATGTTAGCATCTTCATTTTCTATGTTAATATTGTATTCCTTGTTTCAATCATTTATGAATATTTATTGTGTAAAATAACTTGCATGCCATCATCATTTAGATAGTTAAAATTATTTCTTTTGGATGATTAGATTCCATAAAGAATGAAAAATGAGGTCTCTAAGTTAGAGCCTCTTCTTTGTTAAGTAGGATTGAATTGTAATTAGTGTTCACTTTTCCACATGCATGCTTTATTTCTATGCTTTGGTAATTTAGATAAGTGAAAATGGTTTTGTTGAATGAATGGAAGTAATAAGGAAGGACACCTAGGACCTCTGAAACAAGATCCTCTTCCTTGTTATCCAAAATTGAAAAAGATCACTGTTCACTTTTTCATATGTTTTCATAGATTAGATATATATGCTTTCTTCATAGTTTTTATAATTTAGAATTTTGTGCTTGTAACTATCCATTTTCAGATTGTAACATGCATTTATTCATTTTTTAGTATCTAAGAAATTTATTTCTAAACTAGTTAGATCTAAGATCCATATACTTTGGTTTGTTTCTAAGCTTACCAACCTGAATTGATATTAAAATACATGCTCTAATTTACCTCAATAAATTAGAATGAAATTTTTAGTGTCGTTGCCGGGGAAACACACCTAGATAGAGCTAGTTAGGGAGTTTTTGAATTATTATTTTTTAATTATGGTTATGCATGCTTAGACATAGAAACTAGGAAGGTAGATCGCCAAAACAAAACCCACAACCACTAATAAAAATTGATTAACTACAAAATTCATTTTCAAAACAAGATCTAAAAAACATGATGTTAAAGAATTCATTTAGAGAAGGAGGGTATGCCACGAAAATGATCTTCTCAAATACTTGTCCACAATTTACAATGGTCACTAGGGATCAATATTCATTTCAAAATATAAAAGAGGAACAAAGCACCCATGAATAGGATCCACACGAATAGAATCTAGAAGCTTCTTCTAGTTATCTCTGTAAGGAGATCAATGAGTTATAGATAACATGCAATGAATTTCAAACAATAGGGCTATAAATTGAAGAATATCTAGAATATGTATCACAATATCCCTTGTGCATTCGTTATTTTGAACAAGTTCCACAAGAAGAAATTTGTGCTATGATAGTTGAGGAGAATCAAAGACTTAAAGATCACACTCAATCTTGGTTTCCAGTAGTCATTAGGCGACAACACCGCTCCATTTTTCAACATTCATTAAAATCAAATCTTTATGATCAACTAAATTATCATGTCAAAGCATTCATTAAGGAATATTTTTAAAACTTGGATATGAGTCTACTTATGATCTTGTTATGAAAATGGATGCATTGAAAATTCTCTTATACTTGATAGAATGATTTATTTTTCTATAATAGAGTAGGATAGGATAGAATAATTAAATAAATAGATATAATGAGTTCACAATAAGACTTGCATAATATTTGGTTCAAACTGTAATATTCCTAAATTAGCATGCAGTTAATTGGAATATCAATTTTGTTCTTTTCATTTAGTTAGATGAATAAATGGGTAGGGAGGCCCATAAATCTCTTTAGTAGGAATAAAATCCCTCTTAATGTGAAAAGGGATCATATTCATAGCTGGATAAAGCACCCTCATGTATGAATAGGGGTTAATACATGTGGACAAGATCAAGTTTGACCAAGTCAACAATGTTGGTATGGAGGGAGTGGATCATCAATAAAAGACAAGGCAGTGTGAATGAAAGGAAGACTCCATGATAGTGGAAACCTTAATGAGTGGTACCCAAGGTGATAAGGCTCAAATTTTTTATAAGGAGGAAAAGGAAGCCATAGTGGGTTATGTTCTTGATTATTGATTTTGTGGTGTGCATGACTTCTTGCATTCTTCAGCTGTTTAGTTGAGCTTGCAGTGTTGTTTAGCACAGGGTGTTCCCGAGTGGGAATCCAACCTCTTCACTTGAGGTAGCCTCTAGGAAGAGTATTGTACTATCATTTCCACATTCCAGCATTCTGACCAAGCTTCAGTCTTCAACTATAGTGAAGTTTCTGTTCAGATTTGTGTTGTGTTGCAGGGTGTTGCAGTGTAGGGTTGAGAAACCCACTTTGTGAACTATTTTTTCAGAGGAGGAAGAATTATTCTCATTGGGAGATCAATGAAGGATGTTCTCAGCTTTCTTTCACATATTGGCACTAGGCCAAAATATTCCCATCATCTATAGCACAAATTCCCTCTTTGATTGCGTTATTTTAGTGAGCATTTGCAATGGAGGTTTCAGTTCTTGTTTTGGAGGGTGAGATCTTTAGTGTTTGAATTAGTCTTGCACTTGAAGGATCTTTTGGAGGAGATATATTCATTTAGATATAATTTTCAGCCTTCTCCATCCAGTTATTCAGTTGCATCTTCTATTTATCCCTAGGGCTGCATTCTGACATTTTGTAATTTTTGGTATTTCCCGAAACCCTTCTTGGGTTGTCTTGGAAATGTATTAGGGAGCCTAGATATTCACTCTTGGAACTGTTCGAGATATATAACAATAGATCCATCTTGTTATATCTTTTTGTATAAATTTATGCCCTAAAATTGCGCTGTCATGGCTCATAACATTTGTATAGCAGCTTTTGTCTCATGTATTGACATATTTTCTTAGTGGAGGCTCGTTTGTATTGCTTGAGTGACTAGATCCTCAAGATATTGTGCCTATTATTTGCTGATATCTTTAATAAAATTGTTGTACATTTGTCTCAAATATTTGTGTATTGATGTACTCATTGCTACTTTCCATGTTTATGTGATATGTTTTTTCTTTTCCCATTTGGGAATATTACAGTGGTATCAGAGCATAATCTTGGCTCAGCCCATGGATCTAAGCCATTATTCTATTAGGATAATAAGAAGAAGGAGAAAGAGATTAGAATGATGGAAAGAATGAGTTTTATCTCATCTCGTTTCAGATCTAAGAGGGACCTCACCAAGGAGGTCAAGCAAAGAAAAGTGGAGAAAATCAATGAAACCACACTAGGGTTTCAAGATGAGGAAGGTCCATGTACTTCCTATCAGCAAAAGAAATATCTGGTATTTCATAGAGCTCCAAAGAAACATGTTATTTCCTCTCCTTTTTGACGCAGGGATAAACCTGCAATACCCAGAATCGCACTCTTCTCATCCAAAAAATGAATACATCAAAACTGTCCAAATAAAATTTCTGATTGCTGGCATTTTCATACACTATCTTGTGGAAGATTATAATTAAATCTTCAAAACTCATGATTCAACATACATTGAAATCATATTTCAACTTCAATTAAATTGTAACTGCGCCACCATTATGCAATAATAACATGCGATTCGCTTTAAACTTACCACACGTCCCTTTCATTTCCCTGTCGCACACTGATTCATACTTCCCATCCATTCGACACCATTTAACAACTTATACCCGTTTCAAATTCATCACAACAATTTTGAATCTAATCGATTCGACCCCTAAATTAACTTGCAAATAGTCGATCCTTAAACTTTATTCATAAATCGTGTTGAACGCACTTACCAACAGAATCTTATGAAGATTCTTACGCTCAGATTCGGTAGATCGAACAAACCAAACACATTTGCAATCACAATCTCTGTATGGCTTCAATTGCAAAGTATTCTCCACTACGCCAATGTAATATCATTCCACAGTTTCGATATCATATTATCGAAATCGCCAATCGCAATTCCTTTTAATGCCACAGTTGCCACGCCTTAATTCACCTTCTCCATCGATTTTAACTCTGGAAAATAATGATCGAACATAATTTTAATTGCCCCTGTCAAAGACATCAATTCACAAACCCAAATCACCTGATCCAATGATTCAGATCGATTTCCCTTTCACTGTTAAAAAACGCTCCAAACTCTGGTTGATCTGACAATTAAAACACTTCGCAAATCGGATAATTTGATATGCTATTAAACTGACATTCAACTGCTCCGACGCGATATCATTACCCTTGCGCGATTCTACTGCACTCCGATGCGATGTCATTACCCTTGTGCGATTAAACTGCACTCCGAATTCAATCTGCCCGATATAATAACAATCGGTGGTCTTTGGAGTCACTACTGCAAACATTACAGTGTTTTGACACTTCTATAATTTCAATGCGATACCCCTCAACGCAATGCACAATCTCAACAATTGAATGCCGCAATAATGGTTTGTAGATCCGTTCTGATTGATCAGAGATCGGAATTCGCACTTACAAGTGTGCTTTCACCTTTTAACTTCTCGCTTTTTCGACCTGATGCAATGTATTGACCACGGACCCGAATTCACATCGCCGATGTGAAATTTCTAGAACCGCATCAATTTAAAACTGATTTGTAATCTCTGCCTCCATTTTTATCGCAATATTATGGGATATGCAATTCTTCCGCTCCGATGAAAATTTCGCAGACCTGATACAGCTAACACAGTATATTTTCCTTTGATGATTACCAACTTACACAACGCCGATACAGACTTTCTGAATCGATTCAATTCAAAACTGAATTTAATTCAACTCCGTTCCGATAAGAATTTCCTTCAGGATTCCTATGTTAATGTTTTTTTTTTCGAACTCACCAAATTCAACAGCGCTGAGATTGAAATAAAACACATAATTTACAATATAAATACAATGGAAACCCACATCGACCAAATTCTTTGTATACACAATGTTTAAATCAACAATCTTTTCATTCGATTGTACATATCATAGTCATAATTAGAAAACGAAAACAGTGATCGCTTTTGGCTCTTTTCTTCAATAAAAAAAACTACTGTTTCACACAAAACCAAATCCTCCTACCATTCTGAGCTTTCGCTCTACAAAATCACACCCTATCCAGTCTCTCTTCTACGAAGAAATCTCTTCATTTATTACAATTTCCTCTCATTAATTCCACTAACAAATCGATAACATCATCTTCTATTTTTAAAAATCCTAACAAATAAAATCTCCTATCTATTAGCACTCACACACACCCGTTATAACAAATCTTATCAATAAGATAGTCACGCTTATTACAATAATAACTAATTATTTGTGAAATCGACCTCCTCAGTAGACTGGATTTGAACACACAGTAATGAAATTCACCCTGTCAAGCCACAACATGTGCACAATTTTCCACATTGCTGGCCAGTTCCGATGCTCCTGCATCAGACTCCCAAATTTTAAATTAACCATGATCTCCTGATCATGCACTTCATGTCTGTGTCCTCCTGGATCCCATACTTGGTTTGATAGTCTGTCCTTGGTTACCGCTGTTGTTGTTTGTCCCTCAAGTCTCCATTCTTTATGCTGTAATGCCTCACTATCTGCTGCTGTCTCTTTCACATATTTTGCTGCTGTTTTGCTCACTTTAATTTGCAATTTTACATTCCCTTCACCTGTACCATTTCTTCCAGCCAATTTTTCTTTCTTCTTTTGTCCTGTATTTGTTTTCTTGGAATGTTGTAGTATGAGTTTCCACAACTCATCCAATTCTTTGTCCATTTCACTTCTCGTGTGCTAAATACTTTTCTGCTGCAACGGATTGTGTTCTTGAATTAGAACATCATAATCTTTGTGCCAAAAATCTTCCATATACATTTCTGAAATGTACAAATGCCTTTTCCCAGGTTCTTCTTCTGGTTTCTCATTCATGACTTCATCATTCCTTGCTTCAAATTCCAGCATACCTTCCATTAATCCGATTTGTTCTTCTTGGTTCAGATTGACTTCACATTGCCCTTTTCCTGCATGTAAATCTTCATCAAAATTAATCAAATCAATAGACACAAATGCTTTACCTGGCTTCATCATCAAAAAATTCAATTTATGCCACAATTCTGTCATTTTATCTGGAAGTTCTTTCAAAAGTTCTGCACAATCTTTACTATCTGCGTTGTCCACAATTTCTGTCTTTAATCCTTCTTTACTCTGCATATGACTATGAGTAGTCATCTCCTCATCTGTTAATACAACAGTCTTCAATAACTGTTTGTCTTTCCTCAAGTCGATATGACCTGCAAACACAAAACAACCTTCAGTTTTGAAAATACAATACCTTCCACTTTCTTTTGATGCTTCAAGCACCAATCCTCCATCATATATCTTTTGGATTTCAGCGGATCCTTCTTGCTATGACTCCATTTCTTTTAGTCTTTACTTTTTTAACAAATCAATATGAATTTGTTCAAGTTCCTTGAACTCTTTCATCAGTTTTCCATTCCACCTCTGTTGCAATAGCTTCCACTTCACCCTTTTCTTCAGTTTCCATCTGTATCTTCGGTCTTTACTTATCTTCCTTTGTACAGCCAGACCAATTTCTGGTTCTTCATTCTGCTTCCAGCTTCTATACTTCTGAAATTTAATTCCTTCCTCAAATTCACTCTCACGTAGCTGATCATTCCTTCCAAATTTCTGGTTACTTCCATATTCATCTTGCTGAGTTAATATTTCTGTCTCCTTCATGCCTCTGAGGACATAACTTCTTGGTTGCTCCTGATCTTTCATTTCTCCTTCAAATAATCGCTGCTCAATTTCTCTGATTTCATAATCATATTTATTAATGCTGTCTTCCACACCTTTTCCTCCATCAGGTTCTGTAAGCTTCGTTACTCCTTTAGGTTCCTTGAGTAATCTCTCCAAGAATTCTATTTCCTTGTGAAATTTCTCCAGCAGATCATCACAATTTCCATTCTCAGCTTCATTCTTTTTTTGGAAATCCTCGTGAGTTGACCTGTTTTCCACATTATCATATTTCAAACATCTTTCATCAATTCCATTAAACAAATTCATTGGTTTACCTTCTTGTAGTCCCACCATGGAATTGTCTACGTGAACCTCATTTGACTGTTTCACTCCAAACAGGATTTCATCTATGAACTCCTTCTGTTGCAATAGATCAACGCCTTCTTCTTCTAAAAGGGATTCATCATCATACTTTACCTCAAGAGCTTCATTCCTATTTGTGACAATTTCATTCGAATGTCCATCTTCCTCTGCATATCCTGCAAACATACACAAACTATAAGAATCAAAATCACAAGGCTTCATGACCTCATCTGCTTCCTTTGTCAACATATCTTCGAATTTTTCTGAACTCTGCCAGTAGTCCATGAGATCTTCAGCTGACCTCTCATTATCCTCTTCCCCCAACATTTCACCTTGTTCAGGTCTACAAATGGAAACTTCCAATTCTACCTCTGCTTCTCTGAGTTTCTCTGATTCCTCTTGAGCACTCAATATCTGCTCAATCTTTCTCCATTCTTATACTATCTCTAACTTCACTTGCTGATTTCTCCTTTCTCGTAACCTTTTCCATTTTACTCTTTTCCTCATGGTCCAAACACTTTTCTGCAGCATATTCATCAATATTCCAATCTGGAAATCTATCTCAGCTTTCTCTCGGTCAAACTCTTCTTGACTCATGCTCATGCCATTTTCTTTGGCATCTTCCCTTCTGCTCTGGCTTCTTTGTGAACTTCTGCTATGACTATCTGTAGTCATTTTCTGCTCCTCTCTTTCCATGAGCTCCTCACTCCTCTGCAACAAGCCTCTGCAACAGTAAGTCCTCCTTACTGCAATCTTACCTCACTAAGCTCTCCTCACTCAGTCTTTTGGTAAGCACGATCCTCTATCTGGAATCTTCTCTTGAGCAACACCTTTGCTCTCTCTAGGCTTCTGCAATCTCTCACTCTCACTTTCGAGAATACTTCACTTGTCCTCTCTGTCCAATCTCTTGTTGGATTCTTCAAGTTAACTGCCACTTCTAAGGACTTTCCTTATTCTTCTTTTAAGAACACATTTGGTTCCTTTCTCACAACTTCTTTGATTTATATTGCTGCAGTCTTCACTCTTTCAACATGCTACTGTTTCCATACCTCTGTAGTTTTAAATCTTCATCAGCAAACATTCTCTTCAATTTTCACAAATCCAAGCTCTGATACCAAAATGACGCAGGGATAAACCTGCAATACCCAGAATCGCACTCTTCTCATCCAAAAAATGAATACATCAAAACTGTCCAAATAAAATGTCTGATTGCTGGCAATTTCATACACTATCTTGTGGAAGCTTATAATTAAATCTTCAAAAATCATGATTCAACATACATTGAAATCATATTTCAACTTCAATTAAATTGTAACCGCGCCACCATTATGCAATAATAACATGCGATTCCCTTTAAACTTACCACACGTCCCTTTCATTTCCCTGTCGCACACTGATTCATACTTCCCATCCATTCGACACCATTTAACAACTTATACCCGTTTCAAATTCATCACAACAATTTCGAATCTAATCGATCCGACCCCTAAATTAACTTGGAAATAGTCGATCCTTAAACTTTATTCATAAATCGTGTTGAACGCACTTACCAACAGAATCTTATGAAGATTCTTACGCTCAGATCCGGTAGATCGAACAAACCAAACACATTTGAAATCACAATCTCTGTATGGCTTCAATTGCAAAGTATTCTCCACTACGCCAATGTAATATCATTCCACAGTTTCAATATGATATTATCAAAATCGCCGATCGCAATTCCTTTTAGTGCCACAATTGCCACGCCTTAATTCACCTTCTCCATCGATTTTAACTCTGGAAAATAATGATCGAACAGAATTTTAACTACCCCTGTCAAAGACATCAATTCACAAACCCAAATCACCTGATCCAATGATTCGGATCGATTTCCCTTTCACTGTTCAAAAACGCTCCAAACTCTGCTTGATCTGACAATTAAAACACTTCGCAAATCGGACAATTCGATATGCTATTAAACTGACATTCAACTGCTCTGACGCGATATCATTACCCTTGCGCGATTCTACTGCACTCCGACGCGATGTCATTACCCTTCCGCGATTAAACTGCACTCTGAATTCAATCTGCCCGATATAATAACAATCGGTAGTCTTTGGAGTCACTACTGCAAACATTACAATGTTTTGACACTTTTATAATTTCAATGTGATACCCCTCAACCCAATGCACAATATCAACAATTGAATGCCACAATAATGGTTTGTAGATCCGTTCCGACTGATTAGAGATCGGAATTCGCACTTACAAGTGTGCTTTCACCTTTTAACTTCTCGCTTTTTCGACCTGATCCAATGTATTGACCACGGACCCGAATTCACATCGCCAATGCGAAATTTCTGGAACCGCATCAATTAAAACTGATTTGTAATCTCCGCCTCAAATGACACAGGGATAAACCTGCAATACCCAGAATCGCACTCTTCTCATCCAAAAAATGAATACATCAAAACTGTCCAAATAAAATTTCTGATTGTTGGCAATTTCATACACTATCTTGTGGATGCTTATAATTAAATCTCCAAAACTCATGATTCAACATACATTGAAATCATATTTCAAATTCAATTAAATTGTAACCGCGCCACCATTATGCAATAATAACATGCGATTCGCTTTAAACTTACCACACGTCCCTTTCATTTCCCTGTCGCACACTGATTCATACTTCCCATCCATTCGACACCATTTAACAACTTATACCTGTTTCAAATTCATCACAACAATTTCGAATCTAATCGATCCGACCCCTAAATTAACTTGCAAATAGTCGATCCTTAAACTTTATTCATAAATCGTGTTGAACGCACTTACCAACAGAATCTTATGAAGATTATTACGCTCAGATCCGGTAGATCGAACAAACCAAACACATTTGCAATCAAAATCTCTGTATGGCTTCAATTGCAAAGTATTCTCCACTACGCCAATGTAATATCATTCCATAGTTTTGATATGATATTATCAAAATCGCCAATCGCAATTCCTTTTAGTGCCACAATTGCCACGCCTTAATTCACCTTCTCCATCGATTTTAACTCTGGAAAATAATGATCGAACCGAATTTTAATTGCCCCTGTCAAAGACATCAATTCACAAACCCAAATCACCTGATCCAATGATTCGGATCGATTTCCCTTTCACTGTTCAAAAACGCTCCAAACTCTGGTTGATCTGACAATTAAAACACTTCGCAAATCGGATAATTCGATATGCTATTAAACTGACAGTCAACTGCTCTGACGCGATATCATTACCATTGCGCGATTCTACTGCACTTTGACGCGATGTCATTACCCTTGCGCGATTAAACTGCTCTCTGAATTCAATCTGCCCGATATAATAACAATCGGTGGTCTTTGGAGTCACTACTGCAAACATTACAGTGTTTTGACACTTCTATAATTTCAATGCGATACCCCTCAACCCAATGCACAATCTCAACAATTGAATGCCGCAATAATGGTCTGTAGATCCATTCCGACTGATCAGAGATCAGAATTCGCACTTACAAGTGTGATTTCACCTTTTAACTTCTCACTTTTTCAACCTGATGCAATGTATTAACCACGGACCTGAATTCACATCGCCGATGCGAAATTTCTGGAACCGCATCAATTTAAAACTGATTTGTAATCTCCGCCTCCATTTTTATCTCAATATTATGGGATATGCAATTCTTCCGCTCCGATGAAAATTTCGCAGACCTGATACAGCTAACACAGTATATTTTCCTTTGATGATTACCGACTTAAACAATGCCGATACAGACTTTCTGAATCGATTCAATTCAAAACTGAATTTAATTCAACTCTGTTCCGATAAGAATTTCCTTCAGGATTCCTATGTTAATGTTTTTTTTTTCGAACTCACCAAATTCAACAGCGCTAAAATTGAAATAAAACACAGAATTTACAATAGAAATACAATCAAAACCCACATCGACCAAATTCTCTGTATACACAATGTTTAAATCAACAATCTATTCATTCGATTGTACATATCATAGTCATAATTAGAAAACGAAAACAGTGATCGCTTTTGGCTCTTTTCTTCAATAAAAAAAACTACTGTTTCACACAAAACCAAATCCTCCTACCATTCTGAACTTTCACTCTACAAAATCACACCCTATCCAGTCTCTCTTCTACGAAGAAATCTCTTCATTTATTACAATTTCCTCTCATTAATTCCACTAACAAATCGATAACATCATCTTCTATTTTTAAAAATCCTAACAAATAAAATCTCCTATCTATTAGCACTCACACACACCTGTTATAAAAAATCTTATCAATAAGATAGTCACGCTTATTACAATAATAACTAATTATTTGTGAAATTGACCTCCTCAGTAAACTGGATGTGAACACACAGTAATGAAATTCACCCTGTCAAGCCACAACATGTGCACAATTTTCCACATTGCTGGCCAGTTCCGATGCTCCTGCATCACTTTTGAAAGAGAAGACAAGAGGAATGGAGATGGAGGGCACTTAGATCATGAGATTCTAAGTGAGTATATTGTAGAATATAAGTCTCAACCTAGAGCTTTCAAGGAGAATCTAACTCTCCCACAGTTCATTCAGCTCAAAGAAGAAAGAAGACCTTGTAGCAATAGATTTCTATTGCCTAGATTTGATGGGTCATCCACTTGTACAATAAGAGCTTGGGATATGAAGTTGGATGCATTTTTCCTGCTACATCCAATAGTAGAGAGAGAGGTTGTTGAGATTGCAGTGCTGCACTTTCAAGGTGAAGAAAATGTTTCGTTGTTCATCCATTTGAGTCATGCAAGAGTGACTGCATATGCAGATTTTACTCAAAGGTTGATAAAAAAGTTTGACAAGAAGAAATCAGAGGGGAAGATGCCTTCACCACCACTTGCTGCAAGATCACTTGCATCATGAGGAAGAAACCTTGCATCTTTGCAAAGTGGTCTTGATCTCTTGACATTTAGAATCCCATGTACTATTCTGGAGATGCATAAGGAGGAGGAGACTTTTACCAGTGCTGATGCAGCCATAGAAGAGAAGCCATCATCATCAGTAGTTGGGGAATCCAGCACACCGGAGGAAGGAACCCTTGTAGCAGTACAAGATGTTCCCACGCTTTACTGAGGTATGCACCTATTTCCATTTCTTATTATTTCAGCACATCATATGGAGGGTTATGGAAAAATGCCATCAGGGAAAATGCATGACCTAGGGACAAAGCACATTGCTGATTTGGAGAAGTAAACTATCATTGTGTTAAGGACCCTTGATTTGTTCAAGGAGGAGATGTACATTCATCCTAGTCCGTCATTATTGAGTTGCACACAACTCTTGGGGTTGGAGTGTAGATTTTTGGAGGGTAGGATGAGAATTGTCCTAAACAATCCAATGTAGAACTATATGTTCAACATTGAGCATGAGCATGAGACAACAAATGCACCATCATGGAGATCAACAATGTTGTTAATGAGTAGTAATGATGAGTTTTGGGCCCAAATGACATTGAGACATTCTCATTACCCACACACTTGTGTAGCAGTGGATGGACAAGTGATTGATGAGAGACATCATATCTTTCATTGTTGTGAAGGATCCTTCTTGATGAGAATTTCATATCTCAATGAGAAGATTTCTCCTTCAGCATACTTGGATCCTTATGGATTCAACATGGTCATTGATGAGTGCCCTTCACTTGGATATCTCCAGGAGATTGCATTTCAACATCCCATGAAATTCACAGATATAAATGTGATTTGGGAGGGTGGTATTATCCACTGGAGGGATACCTATTTTGAGCATGATGTTAGATACTCACCATTGGTTGGATGGGTGATGTTGATGAGAAAGAGGTTAGGAAGCCACTTGTAGATCTATGACACTAGGCAGCAGGAGGCGAGACTGCGTTGGCTACTCTTGAAAGAGTTTTGCCATCATGTGGCATATCCTTCTTCAAAGCGTGTGTTGGTGGATGGAACTTGGCATCGCACTTGCATCATATGGTAGGAAGGAGTTTAGGTGTATTGGGGTGATGTGATATCTTTCATGTCAAACATCATGTTATTTCTCCATAGTTTATATGGTGATGGTGTGGGGAGGCAATAAGAGTTTTTGTTGCTTTGGAAGTTCTTGGGAGATTATGGGCTAATTTTATCCCATACTTTGCGTGATGTTGTAGGAGTAGGTGATGGCACTATCATGGTTCAAAGGGGCTACTCCTTAGCCTTGGAGGATTTGAAGGTACTACCGCTTTGGAAGGAATCTTGCATATATAGTAGCATTATGGTAGATGACTTTGACATTTGTCATGTCCAAGAATGGAGCTATGAGATGACACGAGCCTTATTACAAATGCCAATAGTGTTGTCACTTGGGAGCTTGGGTTTGTTGATGGAGTGTTCCTATGATCACTTCACATATGATGCACTTTATGGTCAAGTATGAGATGAGAGTGATGGAGTAGTGGATAAATACATCTATTACCATTATATGATCTTCTTGACTTGGATCCCCAAGCATAAGAAGAATGCTTTGAATGCAGCACATGCTTCATTCATTTTCATGGAGATATGTGATACCACTATGGAGGGCTCATTCATGGATCTTATTATGAACCCACTCTTAGTACATCGTAATAATTTTTTTTTTGCACTTATTGGTTATCTAACACATCATTTTCATTCTCTTACAATCTCTATATAGTGCATTGCTCCACAAGAGGGAAATCCTCTATTTGGGCTTCATGGTCATTTTGGGACCAACATCTATGATGGAAATAGCCATTTCCTGTATGGCTTGGGGCAAGTGTTGTACCATTTCCTACATGCTTAGTTCATATGCAATTCCATTTACTATTTACTAGTAGATGAGATGACATGCACAACTAGAAAATTGTTTGGAGACGACTTGCCATATTATGTTCTAAAAAAAAAGTTATCAAAACTGCACTATGAATACTTGGGAGACTTTTGATAATTTCCAGCACTATATAAAACCTTCAGCGCCTCTCTCATTTGGATTCCATATGAGGATAATGTCATATTTATTTTATATGGGATGATCTGGGCAAGAACCAAAGAGTGGGTCTTTGAGGATCTAATTGCCTTTTTGCTTCATGAAGGAAACATTATTGCAGCCCAAATTCAACAGCAACTCTACACTTATCGTAATTGGAGAGAGAGACAGCGTGGGGTAGGCCACTAGGTCTATCAAGTTCAATAATACAACCCACCTTCTTTGTAGGAGCCTAAGGTGGAGGAGATCTTTCACGAATTTCCATGTCGTAGGGTGACTCATTTTGTATGGATGATAGTGTCTGCTCAACTTAGTGTTCCTAAATTGATGTCATAAATTGTCAACGAGGGTTAGTAAATTATTGAAGTGAAGTGCACTATATCTGCCTAGGTATCTATTTCTCACTACATTGTGTTTAGTGTTTTTCCAATGTTTTTGGTTTTGTGTTTTTATTCTAAGAGGAAAAGAACTAAGTGTTGGTAAAGAGAAGTTGTTGGTCACACTAAAACAGAGAAAAACCTATTCTAAACTATGTATGGCACTTGAGAAGAGAAAATGAAAAACTTTAACAAGAAAAATAACTCATAACATAAATTCAATAACTCATAACATGAACTCAGTCCAATTCATTCATTAGAAATATGTTGGAATAACTTGATAAAAGGATAAGTTTAATGCAATGAGGTTCTTCTAAGTAAACAACAATCTACAATATCACAGAGAAAATCTCATCCATGGCTAGAAATTTGTTGGAACACATTTGGAAAAGATAGTCTGCAACATAGTGAGTGACTCTATTCTAAATTATCCTATGACACTAAAATTAATCCATTCTGCAACTCAAATTGTCACTACTAAGCCTCATTTGAAAGTTAGAAATATTTTGGAATATTTTTGGAAAAAAGGCTATTTCTAAAATTATAAGAGATTGAAGAACATTCAAGGCCTTGAACTGATATCACTAATTCATGTCCACATGATGATGTGTTGGAAGAGATTAATAACAAGAGTAGTTTGTGAATAAGGAAGGCCTTGAAGTCTAATGGAACAGAACTAGCATACAACTAACTAATGAAACTGGAAATACATTAAACAGAACTGAACAAGAATGAAATCAATCAAACTTGAAATACAGTGAACAGAGTTGAACTAGAGTGCCATTAACCTCCGGAGTTTTACAACTAAACTAAAGTGCAACTAATCACTGAAATACTATAGCTCTATCTCATTCGGTGTTAGTGATATTCTGGAACAATTCATAAGAGCAAGACTGGCTGTAACAATTGATGTCAGTGAGCATAAAAATATGAAGTTCAGAAAAAATGCAACTAGACTCTAAAACACCACAGCTATGTCTCATTCAGTGTTAGTGATATTTTGGAACAATTCGTAAGAACAATAATAGTTGTAACATTGATGTGAATGAGCATAAAAACATAACGTTTAGAAAATTACTTGAATTAGGAATGAAACAAGGCTAAAGTTACTTATCTAAACAATATGCACAGAGCTTCTTGGGTAGTAGGGGCCCTCTACCACCGGATTAGCATACAAATCTCCTCCAGATTTCCTTAGATCATGCAATGAAGTTGAATGTCTTTCATTAAAGAGAAAATTCTTCAGAAACAGAGTATTACGGACTTTTGAAATCTAACAACAAAACATCAATCTATCTAACTGTCTCTCGGTCTCCCGAGTCATTCTTATAAAGGAAATACATAACTACCCTTGAGAGGAAATAGGGATAAGTGTCTTTCCCAATTAAAATCAAATTATAACTCTTGTGGAAGCCTCGTACTCTTGCTGGAGACATCTATAGAGTCCCTGTCCTGGTAGGAATCTGCTTCTTAGTTTTGATCTCTTCCACGTGCATAACCACCTATAGATTCTTGCTCAGACTTCGTAGAGAGCAAGAAATGATGGGGGAGTGTTGTGGAATTAAACCATATGCATTTTTCTTTGAAGTGACACTTGTAACCTATGATAACATGAAGATAGATGTGGAATAGGCGACTAGCTATAGAATGTCTGCATTCTGTAGCTGAGTCTAGTCAAAAATTACTACAACAACAAAACCACGAAAATATAGCAAGTCAGTCATTATATACATTCCTAAAGTGAATTTAATTAATCCTATTGATCATTTAAGCCTGTAATTGATAAGGGACAAAGGAAATGAACTGAAATTGGGTGAAAGAAAAGGACATCTTTGGGGCTGAATAGATAGCTTGGGGATGGAGGCTTCACATGGGAATGATAGTTCCCAATATATTTCAGATTCCATGCCTCAAGAAGGCCTCTAGGAAACACATTGTTGCCTCCATGAGTATTTTACTGCTTCACGAGGATAGCTATTTGGGATGATCACCAAAAGCTAACTTGAATACTTGGGAGGAGCAATTTAGAGATTTATTAATGAGAAAACATCTTGTTCCTTGGTGGAGTTTATCATATGAGGATGCTACAGGAGGAGGAGAGGAGAATCTTCAGCTCTATCCTTGCAGTTTCTTAAGGACAAGAAACATGTTGGAGGGGAGGACTGTAATATTCCTAAATTAGCATGCAGCTAATTGGAATATTAATTTTGTTCTTGTCATTTAGTTAGATGAATAAATGGGTAGGGAGGCCAATAAATCTCTTTAGTAGGAATGAAATCCCTCTTAATGTGAAAAGGGATCATCTTCATAGCTAGATAAAGAACCCTTATTTGTGAAGAGGGGCTAATACATGTGGAAAAGGTCAAGTTTGATCAAGTCAACAACGCTGGTATGGAGGGAGTGGATCATCAATAAAAGATAGCGTCATGTGAATGGAAGGAAGACTCCATGATAGCGAAAACCCTACTGAGTGGGACCCAAGGTGATAAGGCTCAAATTTTTTATATGGATGGAAAGGTAGCCATAGTGGGTTATGTTATTTATTATTGATTTTGTGGTCTGCATGATTTCTTGCATTCTTCAGCTGTTTAGTTGAGCTTGCAGTGATGTTTAGCATAGGGTGTTCCCAAGTGAGAATCCCACCTATTTACTTGAGGTAGCCTCTAGGAAGATTATTGTAATATCATTTTCGCATTCCAGCATTTTCGCCAAGCTTTAGCCTTCAACTACAGTGCAATGTCTATTCAGCGTTGTGTTGTGTTGTAGGGTGTTGCAGTGGAGGGTTGAGAAACCCACTTTCTGAACTAGTTTTTCAGGGAAGGAAGCATTCTTCTCATTGGGAGATCAGAAAAGGAGGTTCTTGAGATTTATTTCACATCTTGGCACCAGTCCAACCTATTCCCACCATCTATAACATAGATTCCCTCTTCGACTGTGTTATTTTAGTGAGCATTTGTAGTGGAGGTTTAAGTGCTTGTTTTGGAGGGTGAGATCTTCAGTGTTTGGATCTATCTTGCAGTTGAAGGATCTATTGGAGGAGAATTATTCGTTTAGATATCAATTTCAGCCATATCCATCCAGTTATTCAGTTGCAGCTTCTATTCATCCCTAGGGCTGCATTCCGACATTATGAACTTTTTGGGTATTTCTAGAAACCCTTGTTGTGTTGTCTTGGAAATGTGTTAGGGAGCCTAGATCTTTACTCCCAAGACTGTTTGATCTATATAACGTCAGATCCACATTTTTATATATTTTTGTAGCATTTTATGCCCTAAAAATGCACTGTCATGGCTCATGGCATTTTTATAGCATTGTTTCTCTCATGTATTGACATATTTTCTCAGTGGAAGCTTGTTTTTATTGCTTGAGTGACTAGATCCTCAATATATTGTGCTTATTATTTGCTGATATTTTTTAATAATATGGCTGTACATTTGTGTGACAATTGGTGTATTGATGTATTCAGTGCTAATTTCCATGTTTATGTGATATATTGCTCCTTTTCCCATTTGGGAACATTACACAAACTCTCATGAATAATTATTCAAATCATTGTTCAATACTCATTTGGAAGGATTTTTTGGAAAAATTTGGTAATAAAAATCATATTTTGGATAACAATATAGGATCATTTTCCAAAATTTAAAAAAAAAAAATCTCTTGAAATCTAGTTTTTAAACCCATTTTGAATTTTTCAATTTCGATCACAAATAAAAAAGATAGGATCAAAATAAACACTATATCTCAAGATAAAATTTGAGGAAAGTGTTAGTACAACATTAATTAAAGGGTTCTAATGGATTGTTTTTTACATGATATGTATAGGGAAGATATCCCCTTAGAATATAGTTTCCAAATCAATCTGAATCACCTCAATCCGAAATCATATGAAAAAGGTATGCTCAAAATATTAACTTCTTGTTGAAAAATATGCATGGTGAAATTTTAGGTCTTGACTGTTCTTCGGAATATTTCACATACGAAATCATATCATTTTCAAAACTTGTTTCTAAGGGGAAAAAAATTTCAAGTCTAGTTTATGAAACAATTTGAATCATATCATTTGAAGGCCAGGTCAAAAATTTATGCCACATTTAGTGATTCCATGTCTTAAAATTAGCATATTAAAAGACTACCTCATAGGTCTGTTCGTCAGAAATTTTGTGATATAAAATCTAAGGATTTTAAAAAATTATTTCTACTGGATAGAAAAAATGAATCTACTTTAATATACAAGTGGAATCAAATTTATCTCATCTTTAACGAAACATTTGCACTCCAAATAGCGACTGTTGATATAGTAAAACAATCACAAGAAACTCTATCAAACAAGGTACTCTTCATCATTTTTATCATATCATTTAAAATTGAAAACTGATTTATACTAGAAGTATTAACATGGATGCACTTGAATCACTCTAATTGGACATAAAACGAAGATTTTGTGAAAAAAATACTGCTAGGAGGTATAGGTTTTCCACAATTCCTTAAGGGGTTAAAAATGTATTTTGTTTGTATGTCATCTTTGGACTTGTTTCTAAAGTATTGCATCTAATTATTTTACATGTTTCTTGGATGAAGAGAGACTACACACCTCTCTTTCTCCATCGTCTAAAATTTTATTACAAACAAGTGTTATGTTTTTGCAGGTCACACGAAGACTTAAGGGCTGAACTCCAAAGGTGAAGGAATTTTCAAATTCAATATTTAAATTCATATTTCATAATATGAAATAAAAATTTTCAATTCAAAGAAAAGTGAAAATTCACCAGATGTTGATTTCATCCAATGAAACTCAAACTCTTGAAGCTTGCCTTTATTTGTTGAACAACAACACTGACAAACATACAAGATGGATTGAGATTAAGGAAAAAGAAATGAAGGCAGTCATGAGAAGAAGTGGTAAAATTCTATACCATTACAATTCACATCCATTGCCAAAGAATAATTTCATAAGCTATATTGTTCATGATGCCATCCATCATCCATATTGTATGTTAAGCTCCATGATCATGCTTGTTGAAGTCCATACATATTATCTATATATCTGTCCATATAATCTTAGATCATGAATCCAACCTATCTTAATTTCATAATATTTCCATATTTCCCTACTCCATTATACCCCACTTCCATATAGAAAAAAAAAACAAAATAAAAAAGGTCAAAAATAATAAAGAGGCTTGGCTGTGGAAATATAGACTCATGGCTCAGTACAAACCTGAATTCATATTGGAAAACTAAAATAATTGGCTAATATGAATTCCAAAAAAATTTAGCTCTAGTTCATTTCATTATTTTAGATATATTGTCTACTTTATTTTGAGAATAAACCATGTCATCTTATTCTTTGAAAAAAAAACATCCAATTCAAAGACTTGAGGATAAGTCTTAGAATAAGCAAGGGGGAAGAAAGAGTAAAACAAGTGCATTTGTTTCATTACTAAAATTCCTTGTTATCCTCTTAAACTCAACATGATTTTCAAATCGACATGGAAGAAACTCAAAATGGAATATATTTTGATTTCAAACCTATATGTTGAAAATTCATGAAGAGTCACAGAAGGGACCAGAATATAAGAACACTCAATTGCACAGAAGGGACCTGAGTACTAGATAGCTTATTGCACAGAGGGACCTAAATCTCAACATGAAAATTCATCACAAGGGACCTATATGAAAATAAGAAATACTCCATAGCAACAAAAGGGGTTGTTAGAAAGTCACTTCTTTTCAAGTATCAACCAAATAAATTGATGGAAGATACTGTAAGAAAAAAGTCTATTTTTTTGCTCTTGATTTTGAAATAACTCTTTCAATTAAAAAACTAATTAACCTTGGTGCATATAGTGTTAAAATTTGATTTGAATTATCATATGAACCTTTCAAAGTGTCATATGAACCTTTTATCATGAACAAATCATCCTACAAATCATTTTTGTAAGAAATTTGCAAAAATATGCTTCAATTTTTTGTCAAAAAGAATATTTATAAAATTTTTTATGATTCTTGTACATGATCGTGCATTAAATCCTACTTAAGAAATATTACGCTACATCTTCTACATTACCTTTTACCTTTTTATTTCCCATTCCCCTTCAAAATTGAAGAGAGAACCTCACTTCTAGTAGTCCAAGATTAGTGATTTTGGAAATCCTTTATTCTCAAGAACATTAAAAGGGATTTCAATGCTTTTGGAAGGAATAAAGCTACTATGGGTAGAAGATTATTTTTCCTTCAAAAAGAGTCACAACATGATATATCCAAATTGGAAGAACAAGGAGGAAATACTTTTCAGCAAAAACAATGGACAGGAAACCATTGTATAAAAAACATAGTTAGTAGTGAAACATACTATGGGTTAGAAGAAAAAAATATTAAAAGGATATTATTATGTGAGCTCAAGGAAGGAAAATTAAAATACTCTATATTATCACTAAGAAAATCATGATAGTAATCAAAGGTTAGTCATAAAGTCACAATGAATAGAAGATAAACGTACAGGGAAAAGTAGAAGGAATACTTTATTTTCTTTAGAAGCAATCATAAGTCTTGAAATGACCTTGTAAAATGGTGATTTCAAAGAAAATCATGTAGAAAATATATGGAGAATATGATCCAATGACTATTTAGTCAGACTTTTAGATGAATGTCAACAAACCATGAATTATTGACCTCATGATTGAACTAGATAACATGGTTCTTCATGAAATGTTGCTGCATAAAAATATGAACAATATGATATAGAAACAAATCGAATTAAGATAAAAAATGAGAAAGTGGTATGAAAATATTATTATTTGATTTCCATGCAAGAAGGAAAGGATACTCGACTATAACAAATATAAATGCAGTCAAACCTGAGTTGTATAAGACTTGTACATTACAACAACCTCATGAAAAAGGGAAATCTAATTCAGATAAAGGAGTGCACAGGCTTCGAGTTTTATGAACAAGTGCTCATTGTAAAAACATAGCATGAAAAACTATTATTGCAAACATTAGCATAATAATAATGAGTTTGGATTAATTAAACATCAAAGGGTCTGATTATGGTAAAAATCACTCATGAAAACATATCAGCTCTTTTACAAGCATCCATTCATTATCTAACCTATAGAAATTGCAAGAACATAAAAATGATTGAATGCGTGGAGTATCCAACAGGCTGTAGCATGAAGTCTAAAAATGATAAAACAAAAAAATTCACGAGTGTTCTCTAGAGTAAGAGCTGCCAAACATAAACGAAATGAGTACATGAATGAAAATATGTGCATGAATTGAGGCACCATTGCACTCAACCAAAGACATGCAGTAGTATGCATGAAATACCGAATTGGGTATGTGATGCAAGAAAATAAAAGTTCGAAATTTAAAACAAAAATTGAATAGATAGAAGTTCTATAATGGACTTCTAAAAAAAATAATGTATGTATCTTCTAACTATAATTTGGCACACATAAAATTATCAAGTAGAGCAACTTCGGGGAACAACGAAGCAATCAAAGTCGAGGTAAGAGATGTAAGAAAAACATTGATCCGAAAATTTATTTTTATAATCATTTTTTGAAGGAAATTTCAATCTAAAACCACGAAAGGGGGCATATTGGCACTGTAGGTTCGTAGCTAAAGTTCAAGGAGGAAAATCTGGTAAATTGCCATGAGAATACCTAACTACCATGTTCTCTTCTCGTGTTTTGGTAAGTATATAAAACTTCCTAAATATGAAAATCAAATCTGAGGTTTGAATCTGAAGTTTGAATCTGAGATTTAATTTTAAACCGTGACTTGAGCATATCAACAGTGGACTTCATTCATAATTTTTGGAGCGAAGATTGAGTTATATGGTAGTGCGAGAAGAGGTAGGGATTCGAACCTCTAGAAATCTACAAAATCCTTAAAACCCACTTCAGTTCGAAATTTTTCTCATAATGGGAGGCAACGGTTGAAAATTAAGTGATTGTAAAATTATTGATGAAATACTACAAGTAAAGAACTTGTGTATGAGAAAAATATTTCCATCAGAACGAGTTCAGGGTGAAGATTTGTTTTAAAAAATTGGGGGAATTCGAAAAACTGGTATGACAATGTGTACATGGAATTTTCTTTAAAATCATGACAGTTGGGATACTTTGTTCATCACGAGTAATGATTTCTTTAAAAAGTATTTCTTGAAATTTCTTTGGAAAGACATGTAGAAAAGGGAATTAAAAAGGAGTTAATGGGATTCATTTGAGGAATATGCAGTGAAGGACATCATTTTTCTCATGAGAAAAAAATGATTTCTCAAAAGTATGCTTTTGAGGGATATGAAGGATTCGAATGAATGAATTTTGTAGAATTATTTTGGAAATCACATGATTTATTTTAAAAATTCTTCTTTTAATTTCCAATTTCTAATAATTCTACAAACTGTATTATGGACCTAAACTCTATTTTGATCAAGAAACATATTTTTTTCACAGAAATTAAAGAATTCAAGTTGGGAGCAGGTAAGAAAATAGTTGAATTTTCAAAAATTGCTCATTACTTTTAAACCATATATCCATTTGATGCAATTTTTTTTAAGGGAATATGCATTGATATATGATGAATAAACCCCAAAAATTTCAAGCCAAATTAACTTTCATTTTTCCATAAATAAACCATCATCACCTACAACCATTTCCCATTTTTCTTGAATTTCGTGCATCAAATTATCATGAAATTTAGCAGGGGGATGCATCATTGTGAGATCAATAGATACGGTAAAAATCAAGTTAAACTGAATTGTGTTTTTTAAGAACTAAAGTAATGTCACCTACAACCAATTTGTCTTTTTCTCAAAATCCGTGATGTGGGTATTTCCAATTTTTTTTTAAGAGAAGAAATGGAGTGGTAGAAATATTTTTGTAAAATTTCAAAATAAACTGATTTGTAGTTTATGAGAAAAAGGTTAATAATATTTTCTTCTACTTGTACAATGTTTGTTGAAAATTCAAGTGCAAATTGCTTCAACTTCACCGACATTTCTACAATATAATTAGCATTGCTTTGGAAATTTTTGGGAAAGAAGATTCATGTCCTATCAATATCATGAATTGGGGAAGAATAATAGTTTTGGTTATTTGGCATTGAGAAATGGAAAGTATAGCTTGGTCACAAAGGTATGGATTGCAAGAAGACATTAATAGGGTTCAGATAAAGGAAATTAGTATCCTCTTTCAAAATCAAAGAATGCTTTTAGACAAACCTCCAGAAGTATGGTAATGGAAATGATTCGCATGGCAAAAAGTTTAGTTAATCTTTGGATGTGCTCAAATTCAAGATCCTTTAAGTTGGAAAATAAATGGAAACTCCAATTGAATTGACAAAGGAGGAAATGGAGAGGGTTGTTATACTTCTTCGAGAAACACAAGAAAATGCCACTACATAAGATAGGTAATGGAAGAAGAAGGTCCAAAGGGACTAGTCAAGCATGAGGACATGCTTTAGGATTAGCAAGGGGGAGTGTTAGCTCTTGATTTTGATCCTCTTTCATCATGTCTATTTCATCATTTTTCCATCCTTTATCATCATATTCTTATCATATTTACCATTTTTTGCCTCTTTTAATGCATACCAAGTTAAAATGACTACGTCCTTTGATTTTTAGTGTTTTTAGTAAAAATTGAGCATTAAAATTCATTTTTTGCAGAAATGGAATTTGTCGTAATGGCTCGTTCCAAGTCTTAGGTGCATGGTACTTGGGAAAAAACTGAAGGAATATTTGGAAACTATGGGCACCAAGGATGAATTAATACCTATTGGATCACTCCAAATTAGTTAAAACATTCCAAGTCCAAACTCAACCAGTCATCGAGGAAATCCCCTGATTTATGGGTAGGTTTAGGGATTTTTTAGGATTTGTCCATATTTTGTGTAACAGAAAGGATTAGTTCGACCTATGAGATGTAATATGACTCTTTTTAGGTGGTTACAAAAAATATAGAAATTCTTGTTATCCTTTTAGTTTATTTAAGCAAGGCTACCAACAACTATGGCTAAGCACATTGTGGCTATTATTTCTGTATACAAATTGAGACTTTCCTTCTTATTTCTTGTGCATAAATTTTTGTGTGATGTGAATGGATATTTTTTTTAGCTTATTGTCTTAAGGTGTACCAGGAAAATGTGGAGGGACCCCATAGTGAGCTAAGTAAACCATTTTCGATTTATGTGCATAGATGTAAATATATGTTAGCATCTTCATTTGTTGTGTTAAGATTGTATTCCCCATTTTAATCATTTGCGAATATTTCTTATATAACATTGCCTGCATGTCATGGCCATTTAAATAGTGAATTATTTCTTTTGAATGATTAGTTTCAATAAATAAGGACAAACCATGTCTCTAATTTAGAGCCTCTTCTTTGTTAACTAGGATTGAATTGAAATCAATATTCACTTTTCCATATGCTTTCCTACATTACATTTATATGATTTATTTCTATGCTTTGGTAATTTAGATAAGTGAAAATTGTTTTGTTGAATGAATGGAAGAAATAAGGAAGGACAACTATGACCTCTGAGACAAGAACCTCTTCCTTTTAATCTAAAATTGAGTAAGATCATTGTTCACTTTTTCATATGTTTTCATAGATCAAATTTATATGATTTCTTCATAGTGTTTAGATTTCAGAAATTTGTGCTTGAAAATTTCCATTTTGATATTGTAACATGAAATTAGTCATTTTTGAGTATCTAAGAATTTTCTTTCAAAAATAGTTAGATATAAGATGCATATAATTTGGTGTGTTTCTAAGTTTACCAACCCAGATTGATATTAAAATACATTCTCTAATTTACCTCAATAAATTAGACTCACACAGGGTGAGAAGGCATTGTTCATCAAGATGGTTAATTTGTAACAAAATTGCTTCCTCACCTAAGGTATCAAGGAGTAACTCAACGGCTAGTGTAAGAGAATATATTTCACACTAGATAGGAAGGATTGACTCTAACCCATAAAACAATTAGAACGGTGTGAAGCCAGTGGTAGATTTCATGGAGGTTTGGTATGCCCATAAGGCAGAAAATAACATAAGGTGCCATTTATATTTATATATTCCTACCATCATTTGAAACATGGTTTTTGAAGTATGGTTCAGGGCTTCTACTTGGCCATTAGCTAGAGGACAATACGATGAGGAATTTTCATGGAGAAAACTAAACGTGGAAGCTAGTTCCCACATCATATGATTTTGAAATTTTTTTCCATGATCAGCCACAATGCATTTAGGCACATCAAACCTAGAGATGACATGGCTAAAAAGGAATAAAGAAACAATATCACCGTCATTGAGATGTGTGGGCATGACCTCAGACCCTTTGGTAAAATAGTCAACACTGACGATGATATAATGTTGTCCTTGGGAAAAGGGTGGTTAAATTGCATAAATTCAATTACCCACTAGGAAAAATTGTCGACGAAAATCGCTGGATGTAACAGGGTGGGATGAGCAAGAATATTGCAAGAAAATATTTGGTAGGGATGGAAATTTTGTACTGCCATGATGAAATATTTAAAGAGTGAAGGCCAAAACTAACCAGTGTACAATATCTTCTGAGCGGTGTCATGCCCAGACTAATAATCGCCACATGTCTTAGCATGGAAATCATTCAAAACATGTTCAAATTCTACATGAGTAAGACATTGACATAAAATAGTGTCAACATCATGACTATAAAGAGTGTCATCGATAATAAAATAGTGTTGAGACTAATGGCATATGCACCGAAGGTCATCATGAGACAAAAAAATTTGGGTTTGGATATAAAGAAGAATGTCTTCATACCAAGGATCAGAGGTACTGATGAGAAACAAGGATTTGTTAGGTAAAGGATATATGGCCACAATTTCCTCATTAGTCCGAGGCAATTCAACAAGAAGCTTAGTGAAGGCTAGGTATTTTTTGGATTATGCAATGGAAAACTCCAAATCAAACTCCTGAAGGATGAAAATCCATTTGGAGTATTTGTCCCCTATTATTTGATGACTAAGGATGTTTTTCATGGGGTTGGAGTAAAAAATGACTATAGTCTTTCACAATAGAATATAATTCCTCAAGCACTACACAAAAAATGTTGCTGCGAGAGCCAACTTCTCAACATGGGAATAGCAGAGCTCAGGACCGATCAAGACTTTTCTAAGGTAATATATAGGATGTTCATTACACATTTTGTCCTCTTGGATTAGAACCATGCCTAAAGAACATTACGAAGCAGTGAGATATAACAAAAAATCTCGGTTGAAGTCAGGAGTGCATAGCAAATGTGCTGATAGCAAAGCCTTTTTTAGATCGTCAAAAGAAAATTGGGCTTGATCGCCCTAGATGAAAGGGACTCCTTTCTTCAAAAAACACATGAAGCTATAGGAAATATGGGCATATTTGGAAATGAAACGTCGTAAAAATTTAGCTTTTCCCTGAAGTATTTGAAGCTGGCAAAGAGTATGTCAAGGAGGAAGATTGATAATCACCTCAAACTTGGAAGGATCAACACAAATTCCTTCTTGAGAAAAAATCAACCCTAAAAAATTTCTAGGTGGTATGTAAAAATGACATCGAAGAAATACCTCTCGAAGGTGGGTACGATGGTCTTCACGGAGCAAAGAACGAGCAGTAATATCATCAAGATATACTTCAACAATGTGTTTTATATCGTGAAATGCATGATAAATGGCCTGATGGAAAGTAGAACCAACATTTTTAAGACCAAAGTGTAGTTTACAATAGGCAAAGGTTCCCCATAGATAGATAAAATAATTCTTGTGTTTGATTTCCGGTTTCATTTTGATCTAGTTGTAGTTGGAGCAGCCATCCATGGAGGAAAACATAGTGTTACTCGCACAAGAATGGAGAATCTAGTTGATAAAGGTTATCAGATAATTATCCTTAGGGCAGGCAATAGTCAGGTCATGGTAATAAACACAAACTCAAATAGTCCCTTATTTTTATCAACTGGAACAAGATTAGAAACCCATTCTCTCAAAATTACGGGATATATAAAATGAGCATCAAGAATTTTTTTAACTTCAGATTTAATAACTTTTGGATGCAAAAGTCACATTTATGTGGATTAAGCCGGATTTAGTAAAAAAAAACATCAAAGAAATACCTCTCAAAGGTGGGGAGGATGGTCTGCACAGAGAAAAGAATGAGTAGTAATATTTCTGGGCCAGAATTGTAATCTACAGATAAATTATGCTTCCCTAGATAGGTGTTAGTCTAGAACAATAGGTGAAATACTATACTACCATTTCTCCTAACTCAGAATAGATACACAAAGAGGATTGGAGGCTTACTTGTTCAGTCACTTCCAAATGGATCCTTATGTCGCTTCCACTGTAGCTTCAAATTCAAGCGATTTGTTGGCTGAATGCTTACTGTAAGAAAGAACACTGAAATAGTAGAAGATGCAATAATATAGATATATATTCAAGCTAGTTAGCTAAATTAGTAAAGCATAAACTACAGTCATCAACCAAGATCTTACAATATGGAAAATCAAAGTTAACATAGATGCATGTAGGGAAAAATAAGAAGTACTCTTTATTGATGATAGAAGGAGAGGTTACAACCTAGTGACTGATTTGAAGTGACCTTCCAGCAAAGTTCCCAAGTCTCATCACAGTATAAATATCCCCAGCAGAATCTCCACAAATCAAACTCTCAATTGAAAATTCTCCAGCATTTCTCTACTCAAATTCTTCCTCCTCAAGCACTTCGATGTGTGCTCAATTTATAGATGAACTGTAGGTTGTTTTGCAATCAATAGCTTTCCAAAAATAGGCAAGACATGTTTCCAGTCATTTAGATGTCAAATGGACACTTGGATCCAAAGCTTGACACATGTGAACTCTTCTAGAAGGCATTGGCCAAGTGGAGATTCTGGAACAATGATAATTTCGCTCCCAATGTGACCAACACACCTTTGAATGTCAGGAAGTGCTTGGAAGAGCAGCCTTGCATGGGGCTACCTGCATATGCAATGCACTTAGGCTCCTTAGAGCCTGCGTTGGTGAGCTCTCATATGTTATAAAATAAGCTTCAAACCATGGAAACCTTTGCTTGATGAAAGTGTTGTTTGATTTGTCTTGTTTCTTTTCTTAGAGCATGTAGGAATTGAGATGAAAGGGAATGATAAACCCTTGATCATCAGTCCTGGAGATGATGCCCTGTTAACAAGGTCATTGGGAATGGTGCCCAAATTGACCTATAAAAATTTCCCCCTAAAGTATGAGATCCAAATAATAAGAGCATTTGATTGAGATGCTTTACACTATGATGAGCCTGGAAATAAAGCGGATTGGTAACCTGCATCAATCTTACAATAAATTACATCATTATATATCCTCTATTGATCATAATTACTGAGGGTAGGAATTCCCATAGTCAGCAGATAAACAATATAATAACATTTACATATTTCAGAAAGTCACCTACATTGGAATGTTTCCTAGATGCAGACATGCATACAGATATAGGCCCATGTTTGGATGACAATATATAAGTAAGGTCACCGTAAAGATGATGTGTACAAAAATCCTGAAATCGCATCTCGAATGGCTGAAACTAGATCCGAGGTCTTCTTATCTCCTTCACTCGATCATTCAGATACAAGTCTAGCCATGCGAATATATGATTTGTAGTTGAGCATGGAAAGACATCATTTGATTACCAGCCAATAATGTGAGTTGTTAACAAATGCGAGAGAACCACCATTAATTTCAATGGCCATCAAGGTACTGTAGTACATTTCGTAAGGCGTGAATAGATGATTTGATGTCAAACGCAAAACAAAATATCTCGGTTAGAAATCCAGAAGAAAGGACCTTGTTGATGTTGTAACAAGCCTCATGGTACTGGAATCTGATGTTTCTAAGTGAACTTGCTAGATATTTATTTTTCATCGACAGGAATTCACCTTATTGCAAAACTGGATTTATTGATTTCGGAGACAAGGGTATGACTTGATATAGCAATTTTCAGGGATGGTGGTCATGAAAATGAAGGTTTACGAGTATTGCATAAGGATGAGATCTTAATCACTAGATGACTTCTCTTGAACATTTCGGTGACACTGTGATGAGTTGGCAGCATTGACCCAAAACTAAAGTGAAGGTATGATGAACCATAGGTGTGAATGAACCGTCAATATGATTACCCAACCCAAATAGTCACAGACATGGAGTGAAAGAAGTTTCATGTTCAAGAGCGACTTGCTACCAAAAAGAAACTTTACTTACTTTTTCCAAATTTTCCGCGGTTATTTTTTGATCAGTGCCTCTTTATTTTTTAACAAGATTGAGGAGGATAACATTTTCTTGATCTATAATTCAACCCTTCAGGCAAATAAAGTATCGCTATTTAATAATTTAACGATTCTAGCGATGAATGAAACTCGATTATTGCCATGATAAACAAGCCTGTCACTATTTTATGTTTTAACGAGCTTAACAACAGTGATAGCCTGGTCCTTTTTCATGTTTAGAGAGTCTGAAAAAGAGGACGAAAGAGAACTCCAAAAGTAATTTTTCGTAAATTTGTCTCTCAGATCCGAAATTTTTTTAAATAATATTTGAAAGAACCTCTTTGGTCATGTTTAACCAAGGTATTCCTTTTTCGTAAATAATCCATCTCAGTCCGGAAAAGGGTTAAACTTATACTAACTAGATATCAATTCATTTACTTTAACGAGCTCGAAATGACAAGTGCTCAACAATATTTTCATGTTATCGGAGTCTGAAAAGAGCTCAAAGAAGACTCCAGGGGTTCCCTTTTCGGTGTTATAGAAGCTCGAAAAAGAGATAAAAGTGCACTACAAATCCTTTTTCGTTTTTATGAAAGCTCAAAAAATAAGGAGAAAAAGTGTGCTTTGTGGTCAAGTCTTTCTTCAAAATAAATCTACAGGACTAATTTGTTCATTAGTTGTATTTCCTGTTCAGAACAACATCAAATGGATTAAAAATACATGGTTCATGATAAAAACATAATAAAAATATAGTCATAGCAATAAATTTAACTTGAAAACAATTAAATGACTATATAAAGTAGTTTCGCTATTCATTTTTACCATTCCATAGTTAAAATTTGCATTTTGGAGCTCTGTACCTGATTTTTCCCTCGAACTTCAGAAGTTTATTGTAGTCATTTCTGTGCTCATATTTCATCGTCGTTTGATCCAGGTTAGTAGCATGAACCTCCTCTTCCTTTCAATATTCATTTCATTCCCATTCCTTGAAAATTTGTAGGGTTTTAAGGCCCCTAGGGTAAATTCTGCCCAAATTGAGGGCAACACACCCTTGACCATCGAAACCTACATTACATAGTAGGTACAGTGAAGATTACCTGCATATGAAACACACTGTCACAACTCAGGGAGTGCGTTGGGCGCAGTTCAAGTTTTTGATTTTCATGATGTGCTCAAAATTTGCCTAGTTTTTTGCAATGAATGGTATCTAATGGATCTTATGGTTGATTTTCAGCTTTCCATCGGATAATAATGACGATTGCATGGATGGAAAGAGAACATGAAGAACAAGATATGATTTCCTTGAATGATCTGGGTACTGTAAGAGCCTTAAGAGATTGCAGACTACTTAAGTACTTTAAATTATCGGGAATGAGGCAACAAATAGAACTCTTACAGTTCCTTGTTCGAGCATGGGATCCGACGATAGAGGCATTTCACATAAAAAATCAAATGTTGTCCATAACAGTTGAGGATGTGTATTTTCTCACAACTTTTTCAAGGAGAGGTTTTCCCATTTCACTCATAGAATCTACTATTCGAGTTGAGACAGTGAGGGATTATGTTATGAAGTATTGCTATACTGTAATATTCCTAATTAGCACTGCTAATTGGAATATTTGATTTTTGTATAGTTTTGCCACCTATAGCTAATTAATAAATAAAAGTGAGAAAGAGGGGTCAACTCACTTTAAAAAAATAAAGCACTTCCCTAGTAGGAGCAACGTTATGACTTAAAGGGAAGCCTTGGGGGTCCACACCATGTATGAGGGAGGCCTCACGTAGGCTCTAGGAGCAACTGTGCAGGCATAGGAGGAGCACGTGGAGAGAGGGGACGCAGTTAGGGTTTTGAGGGGAGCTAGCACTATAAAAGGTGGGAGATTCACTCCATTTGGAATTATTGATATGTTGATGATATTTTGAGCTAGACTTCTGTCTACTTGAGCACGCTGGCTGTTTAGTCGGTCTGCAGCAATGTTTAGTGTGACTGAGTGTCTCCGGTCGGAGATCTCACCCTTGGCCCCGAGGGACTTCGAGTGCCTGCTCGGGCAAGGTATTCCTTCAGTATTTAGCAGTTGATTTGCAGGTGATTTGGTGGGACGTTTTTCTGAGGACCTCAGCTTCATTGGGTGACTGCGCAGTCTTGGAGGGAGGACGCAGTTTGAGTTAGAGCAGCTCAGTTGTGGGGATTCTCGTGGGAGATTTAGTGTGTTTCAGCTTGGAGGGTTAGTCTCTTTCAATTGGAGAGTTTGCAGAGGGATTTGTGGCTCTTTCTCAGCATTCTTCTTTTGGCATCTGCGCTGGGCCTGGAGGGACAACGTTTTCCTTGAGGAGGGCTTCTAGGGTGTTTTTCGGAGGTGGTCTATTTGCTTCATGGTTTATGGGTTTTTTCCAGAGAAGAGAGTATAGGCGATCTACCGATTTTCAGCTCATTTCGACGAGGGGATCAGCCCCTAGTTCCAGTTCATTGCAGCAGCAGCATTCTACGACAGATTCTTCCAGTAGCTGGGACGCAGCCTCTATAGCAGCCATTTCCTATTCTGAGAGGGTTCTCCACTTTCCTTTTGCAAGGATAGGTGCACTTATTCTGATTATCTGTTGTACCCATATATATTCTCAGACTAATAAAATGGCTTAGCATTTCTGGTATTTTTATGTGTACTTGCTCTATATTCTATTTCCGGCATTTTCCTATATAGTTGTATGTTTGTATTGCTATGTATTGCTGTCTATTTCCTATTTGGAATATTACAGTGGTATCAAAGCATAGTTCTGGCTCAGCTTGTGGAGCTAGCAGTCTATGATGCCGGGGGATAAACCCTCCATCTGTTATAGGAGCAAGAGATATAGAGACGTTGAGCGTAGGTTGGAGAACACCTACGGAGAGGGGGACTGTGTTCGAGTGGTGGACATAGATCGGGAGCAGCCTGAGATATACAGAGATCAGGGGCAGCCGGTGACGGATTCCGATCAGGAGCAGCCTGAGACAAATTCAGAGCAGGAGCAGCCTGTGGGGTACGCAGAATAGTGGGGTCCTATTGCAGACGAGGAGGATTCGAGGAGATTTAGAGAGGCGCTCCTCCAACACATGCAGGAAGTGTCACAGAGACTCACGGTGATAGAGATCAAGTAGCGGGAAACCCCAAGGGGTTTTCAGATCGGTGAGGGATCGGGTACGTCCCATCATGTGCCGGAGCGTGATGCTATCCCCATGATGGCATCGCATGCACCCACGCGATCCACTATGCCCACATTCTTAGCAGAGGACACAAGGGCAGGAGCACAGAGGGATATTCCATCACCCACGTGATCCACCATGCCTACCTTCCTAGCAGAGGACACGGGGGTAGAAGCACAGCGGGAGCTGGAGGTTGACCCTACCTAGATGGACGCCTACATTGTAGAGTACCTGGCACGCGGGCCGGCGATCAGAGATCTTATCTCATTCAGAGATTATGTTTAGATCCAGCGTGATGGTAGGCCCCGTGATCATCACAGGGGGCACAAACATCATCATGATGACCACCGCGCAGCTAGCAGATTTCATTTGCCCACGTTTGATGGCACATCAAACATGTCGGCAAAGTCTTGGGTAGAGAAGTTGGATATCTATTTCCAGCTCAATCAGATGTCGCAGTCAGAGGCCATTAAGGTGGCAACATTACATTTGGAGGGTGAGGCCCAGGACTGGTGGTTTCATGGGATGACTACACTCGGGCATTCTACAGTGGGGACATATGCCGAGTTTACCCAGAGGGTGATAGAGCGTTTCGACAGGAGGGATCCGGAGCAGCACTTTGTTGAGCTGACGAAGCTCAAACATATTGGGAGCCCAGAGACTTACATTTCAGATTTCTTGAGGGTTTCAGTGATGGTGCCTGATCTATCTACGGCTCAGATGGTCCACATGTTTGTGGAGGGGTTGACAGAGCCACTACATGGCCTAGTCCGGTCGACTAGACCAGCTACACTTCAAGATGCCATCAGCAGGACTCGGGATTTACAGGATGTCTTACCCAGCACTCAGACACCTTACCCCTAGAGACAGGCCTTCCAGCCTAAGGGGAAGGACACGAGGATTTCGCCTCCCAAAGTGAAGCCTGGGCGAGGGCGGTTTGATGATGAGGCCAGGAGAGAGTTGAGGAGGAAGCGGTTGTGCTTCACTTGCTAGGAGCCATGGGCACCGGGACATAGATGTGTTGCAGGAAAAGCACATTTCATTGAGGTCTTCTCCGAGAGCAGTGGGGAAGAGGATGAGGGGGATGACTTGGAGGCAGGATATTTTTATGCAGGGCAGGGTACCTTACCACCTCCACCACCCGCAGCAGGTGGTGCATCATTTTCACCTACTGGAGGGGCTCTAGCCGCATTGCGGGGAGTTCCCAAGTATTTGACGCTGCGCGTACGGGGGACAGTACGTGGACAACGGGTCTCAGTCTTGGTTGATAGTGGGGCCACCCATAACTTTATTGATGCGCAGATGGTTGAGCAGAGAGGCATACAGACTAAGAGTTTTGATGGATTTTCCATTTTGGTCCCAGGAGATCAGACTATGGTGTGTGCTCAGTATGTCCTAGAGTTATTAGTGACGATGGGCACTTATACATTGACAGATCATTTTTTCGTGGTGGATATCCCAGACACCAACATGATATTGGGTGTTCAGTGGCTCATTACTCTGGGAAGGTCACGACAGATTGGAAGGCCCTAGAGATGGAGTGGGATGATCCCAAGACAGGGAGGCATGAGAAGATACGGGGACAGCACACATACCCGCCTCAGACAGTGTCGGCACATAGGATGGAGGCAACCTTCCGCAAGGGAGACATAGAGTGGGCCGTAGAGTTATGAGCTTAAGAGGCAGTAGATACAGGTCAAGCCATGCATCCTGAGTAGACTATCCTCGATAGGTACGCCGTAGTGTTCAGGGATATTCCACCAGGGTAGCCACCAGATCGGGGGTTTGAGCATAATATTGAGCTTGAGCAGGGTATACAGGCAGTGATCACCACACCGTATAGGCATCCCAAGGCCTATCGGGATGAGATAAAGCATGCTATTCAGGAGTTGCTGGCCCTTGGTCACATTCGGCCAAGCACGAGTCCTTTTGATTCTTCCATGGTGTTGGTGAAGAAGAAGGACGGCACATTGCGGATGTGCATTGACTACAGGGCTCTGAACAAGAAGACCCTGAAGAATAGGTACCCCATTCCCAGGATTGATGAGCTGATGGACGAGTTGAGAGGAGCACGGTTCTTCTCAAAGATTGATTTGAGATTTGGGTACCATCAGATATGCGTGAGGGAACAGGATATTCCCAACACCGCCTTCTGGTGTCATTATGGGCACTTCGAGTTTCTGGTTATGCCTTTTGGGCTGACCAATGCACCCCTTTTAGTCATGCATGAACCACATCTTCAGGGGTCATCTGAGGAAGTTTGTGCTAGTCTTCTTCGATGACATACTTATATATAGTAGGACTTGGGAGGAACATCTCCAACACATTGAGATAGTTTTGCGCATCTTGGAGGAGCAGCAGTTCTATGCCAAGCTCTCCAAATGTGAGTTTGGCTTGACGGAGATGTTGTACTTGGGGCATATTATAGGAGTGGATGGGGTGAGAGTCCACAAGGAGAAAATCAGGGCCATCAAAGATTGGCCAGAGCTGAGGAATGTGACGGAGCTTCGGGGATTTATTGGCATTTGCACTTACTACAGGAAGT